>CM029603.1:44366228-44966228 GCA_017311375.1 Mytilus coruscus | reverse complement strand
ATAGACTTCTTTTAAAATTGTATATGATGATCCCAAAAATATGTCGAAAATGTGTACATTTCATTTTTTTTTAGCTTCTCTCATGCGATAGCGGAACCTTTTTGGTCACTATTTATGTGTTGCGTCTAAATATGAATTGTAACACTTTATAGTGACTGAACAGGAAAAACAAATACTTCTCAAGAAACAGAAAAGAAAACTACTTGGAACAGCACCAGGCTATGTATGAATAAAAACTCAGATCGGAATAGCATGAACGATATGTCTATGTGAATAGTAACATGTTAAGCAACTTATGGAAAGATATCACTGAATAATACTGCAGATAACGCAAAATTCTAAAGTTTATCAGGTTTTTCGTACATTTCTGCTTAAATTTTCACACAATCGTTCAAAAAGGCTAAACTACTAGACTTTCATAAAAAAACTCGTGCGTTTCTGCGCAAAAAATCACGCGCAATTTTGTGCATGAAAGGAAAAGTAGATCCTTACGCGGTACACCCGCGCATGTCAATTGCGAACTGACCCAATAATTTTCATATCACGTCCAGTCCACTGATACTGACATTATCAGAGAGTACACATCAAAGGAAAAATACACAAATTACCGATAATACCGCATGCAAGAAATGTACAAACAAGTGAAGGATTTAAATAAGTAACTAGAAAGAGACATTTTTTTCTCTGATTTTGTGACGGACGTCATCTCTTATCTAAACTTATTTTTCAGCTGTTTAAAAAAAAAAAACCAGTTTAATTTTAATCAAAACCATTTGGATTGAGCCCTTATTTGATATGATGAATAAGTTTGGCTTACAAATAGAGATTTCCTGATTGACTTGCGCATGCACCGTTATATTGCTAAGAACAGCTGTAAATCATTTGAAGCCATGCTATTTACGCATGTCAAATTGTTTCAGCTATGGAGTTGAGCCCCCTCAAAAGTTTACAATAAAACGTTCTGATTTATGGTTATAATAACGATAACAATAAGCATTTTGTTATCATAGTATGTAATCATTTTCTTTAACTACAGATAAAACAGCGGGTCATTTGAGTTTGGTGTAAAAATGTTGCTAAGCAAACAAATTTCTAGCGTATACGCACTCATCGTAATTTATTTTGCTTCTGGCTACATATGTCACATGATCAAGCAAATATTCCGTATACAGATACATGTACGTAGGTACGTTAGATTTTGTTTCTGTAGTTTGTGTGTTTTTTTTTTGTGAAAACTATAGGGACTTTTGCTCTGCATCACCTGCCATGCGAATTAAGCTAGTCAAAATGTCAAAATCAGGAATAGGATAGTATCAGTAAAATACAGATCCGACGACTTTACTGATATCTATAAAGATCTAAGACCGCGAAAACTTGTCACTAGTGAATTGAGACACCGACACATCGTATCGGCCAGGTAACCAATTCCTGATGGTGACATTAAAACGGATGTAGTATCGATTTCATTCGTTCTTCCTCATATCTCTGTTGGATCAGTTTTTGTGTAAGGAACACACCGCTGTTAATGAGGTTCGTAAAGTAGGAACATGCTCGATCGAGCATAACGTCAAAACATTTTCTTAAGTTCTTAACACCATTCATTCTATAGTTCAAGGTTGCCTTAAGAAATATTGTGATGATATATATTTAACCAGGAGTATCAATCAGATGTTGATTTTTAATAATCTTAAAGATTTACTCCAAAAATCACTATTTTTACAATTTTGCAGTAATATCAAAACCTTTGAATTTTCTACTTTTTACACTACTATTCACTATGATCAATTGAGAGATCGACTACATCGTCTCATTAATCAGAGATTTTTCTTCAATAATGGGAAACGTAGATACAAATTTCTTGTTTTGGGCCTTGAAAAAATCTTACTATGTGGAGAACCACACTGATTCCCACAAAAATACACCTAAAATGATATCAACAAAATACTGAACATTTTTATCGACAGCATGTTTGTGGAGTTTGGTTGATTAATATTTCAAGAGACAGCCGGTATTCCAATGGGTATTATTTGTGCAGCAGTACTGACCTACTTATTTTTGTACTCATTTGAAGCAGAATGAATACAAAACCTTTACAAAGACAAAAATGAAAGCATGTTTCAGAATTCTTTACTTTTAATTTTCAGATATATTGATGATGTTCTGTCACTCAATTACCCACATTCCATTTCATATATCCCAGTGAATTTGAGATTACGGATGCAACCGTAAGTAGAAGGTCTGCTTCTTATCTTGATCTTTTCTTCAATAATGATGCAGATGGACAACTTCAAACAAGAATCTCTGACAAATGTAATGATTTCAACTTTATAAATTTTCAACCTCCAGTTTCTTAGTAGTAATATACCCTGTTCTCCATCGTATGGCATTTACATATGTCAGTTAAACCGTTACGCTCGTGTATGGTCACACTATATGGACTTCATTAACAGGGTAGTGTTCCTTACACTAAAACTGCACAAACAGAGTTATGAGGAAGAACGACTGAAAAAGTTTTGCGTTCACCACCACGAATTGGTTGACCGATATTTCAACTCACTAGCGACATGCTTTGTCGTCTTAGATTTTTAGATATCAGTATAGTCGTCTGACATGTATTTTAACCGATTATGTTCTATTCTCAATTGAGATATTTTCCTGTCGACCCACCTGTTCTCCATCCTGTTAGGGTTCATGCGATTCCCTCAGTTTATATTAGTTGCCCTCATTTGTCTCTATTTAATCGATTTATGAGATTTGAACATTGGTAAACTTCGGTCGCTTTAGTTTTCTTATTTTCTGAGACAATCCTGCATTGATGTGTATTGCCTTTTTCATGCACAACTATTTCGAGCATTTTGTGGGTTCGAATATTTGCTTACTTTAAATCTTCTTTTGGAAGATTCCCTACTTACTTTCTTTTTCGGTGTCTAGGTTCCAATTAATAGTCGTGAAATACATCATATGCACATACATTTGTATCACAAAAATAACTTCTTCAACATTTGGAGCAAACTAAACCGATCCACAGTATCACGTGATAATTTCGAGGTTAGTATGCCATCATTATACATTATTTTTTTTTCAAAATGTAACTGCATTTTTTAAAGATATTTAAATAATTAACATGTCCTAAAGTATTTAAAATGCAATTTTTTTATTATTTGAACTTTAAGTTTTTGAAAGTTGAAGACTAGTCACCAGGAAGCGTTAGGACATAAACCCCATGTAGCTGCCCTACACGTTGCTTGTGGCGTTTGTTAAAAACAAACCCGACAGCGTAAAGAATTAGCGAAAACATAGCCGAGATGAAAAAATAAGTGATGACGCCATTACTACTTTTTTGTAGCTGGTAATTTTATGCATAACAACATGAGGATCGCATCTGGAGCATATTTCGAATTGTAATTATTTATTGGCATTGAGAAACATTTAGTGACCCAATTATTTAAAATGGCGATTCTAAAATCACCACAGTTAGTGAGTTGGCGAAGGGACAGAATGTTTAATTTATTTGAACCAGCCAATGAAAAGCCACATCAAAGCTGTCTTGAAATTGATAATATATCATCAAAAATCTGTTTTTATGAATTTCATATAATTGTTGAATAAATTATCTAAACAAGTATGTAAATTACTGTAATAGTCACAATTATGTGGTATTAATTAAATGATAGCAAATGACTGAAAATTAAATAACGCTTAATTTAAATAATCTAGGTGGGATGTTTTCGTTTTCAACCTATGTCAGACGTATGCTTCTATGATATATACTCCTTGTCCTGAAATGAATAGACATGTATACTATTTATGTTTCCTATGATTAAGATGAATGAAGGAAAAACTAAAATAAAGAAACGCTATCGCAAGATTTCAGTTCATCCTTACCATCTTATAGTGTTACTTTTATCGCGAGCATTTCGAATGATGGAAGGTGGATTGAATAGATATCTTAGCATTTACTTTCGTATTAAAGGCAGTTTTGCACTTACGAAAACATGTTAACGTAAACGTAAACTATTGCGAACCCGAATACTTTCTATCAATTTATATTTTTACGTTCAAAGTTCTATCAATAGAATTGCATAAAAAATAAAACTGCTGATCGATTAATTGATTGTCATTTGCTTAACGTCAAGTTGCAACATGAAGGCATTTTGGTTAGCTATTGTCAGAAATTTTGCCTTGCACCAAGCTACTGTGAACCCCTAAAAAAGTTGTTTCAAAGATCCTGTACATGCAGAATTATTTCGAACAGAAGTGACTAAGTTCTGATACATGTATATCATACAAATTCAAACATACGTCACTTGCAAGGCAATCATACATTCAGACGGAGAAACCCAGACCAATTTCTATATACGGGGTATCTTTGGAAGGATAACAATGATGAAGATATATACTTGATGTAGACATGCGTCAAAAGAAACATATGTTAGTAAGAACACTAAGAGAGGTGAAAGATACTAAAGGAACATTCAAACACATAAGTCGAAAACGAACTGATAACCCCACGAAAAACTACCAAAATCCAAACAACAATAGTTGTAATGTTATACTATTGTGTCAGAAAAGGGAGAAGGTTTGGTACCATTCAAACGTTTAATCCCGCTGCAAATGTTTGCACCTGTCCTAAGTCAGGAATCTGATGTACAGTAGTTGTCGTCTGTTTATGTAGTTCATACGTGTTTCTCGTTTCTCGTTTTTATATAGATTAGACCGTTGGTTTTCTCGTTTGAATGGTTTTACACTAGTAATTTTTGCGGCCCTTTATAGCTTGCTGTTCGGTGTGAGCCAATGATCCGTTTTGAAGGCCGTACCTATAATGGTTTACTTTTATAAATTGTTACTTGGATGGAGAGTTGTCTCATTGGCACTCATACCACATCTTCCTATATCTATATACAATATAGAAAACTTAAGACTGAGCAACATAAACCCCACATATAACTGGATGTAATCTCAGGTGCTCCGGAATGATAAGCACATCCTGCTCCACATGTGGTACCCGTCGTGTTGCTCATGTAAGTACAAATCTGGTGATAAGTCTTATTCGGTAGCCCCATTCGAGGAAATGAGGGCGGGTTTGTGGTAACGACAATTGGAACATATCCATCGTCATAAGTGAAACAAATATACCATAATGGTCAAACAACTCATGATGGCGTCAGTAAATTTCCGAAGGGTTGATTTCAACTTCATCATTTGGAACTTTTGGTGTAATAGCTTCCTTGTGAACAGCAACTATCTATCAAGGAAATCATGATAAAAAGTAAAATCACAAAAATACTGAACTCCGAGGAAAATTCAAAAAGGAAAGTCCCCAATCAAATGGCAAAATCACAAAAGTTCAAACACATCAAACGAATGGATAACAACTGTCATATTCCTGACTTGGTACAGGCATTTTCTTATGTAGAAAATGGTGGATTGAACCTGGTTTTATAGCTAGCTAAACCTCTCACTTGTATGACAGTCGCATCAAATTCCATTATATTGACAACGATGCGTGAACAAAACAAACAGACACAATAGGTAAAATTACAAATACAAACTCTGGAATATCGTATCAACTGTGAGACATATACTCCATATATATGCAGGCGCTACATGGAAATGAAAGGTTCACAATTTGGGATGCTAAAATTATCTCTGTTGTCGTAAATTGTTGTTCTCAACCGACCCTGATTGTCAATTTCTAGATGTAAGTCAAGATATGAGGCAGACTTAACTGTATATGTTGTATCCTTTATTTCATGTTCGATGGAATAGATGCGGTGTACATAGTCACCAAACTTTAATTATTTAGTGAGGTGACATCATCTATATAGCGGTAAGTAAAGTTAAAAGATAATGATAGCTTCTTTTTTTTTCTTTCTTAGAAGCTTCTGTGTGACGTCAACAGCATAAAGATAAAGGAACAGTCTTTAGTCTTTAGTTTTCTATGTTGTGTCTTCTGTACTATTATTTGTCTGTTTGTCTTTTTATTTTTAGCCATGGCGTTGTCAGTTTAGTTTCAATCTATGAGTTTGACTGCTCCTCTGGTGTCTTTCGTCCCTCTTTTAGTACTCCATATTTCTCTACTGATTTTTGCCAATTTTGCTCTGTTATTATTATTTTTTAAATTTTGTTTTGACCATTAAAGTCAATTTTGAATGTATCACCCAGACCTTAATTTATTACAAAAACACGGGGGCGATATATTGACAGAATTTATAGGACAATGTTATAAAAAAAGATACGATGATGATACAGTACTCCCGTTGAAAATCCTTTACTATCATGGGGATATTTATGGTAGGACACGAGATTGACGGTGCCTTTAATTCAATTTTAAGTCAAGTAATGCTGAATGTATATTCGTCAACCATGATATCGGGTGGCACAATTTAGTTATTTCTTTGCAAAAAGATTGTTCTGTATTTTTCTGCGTATGACAGATAATTTCCCCTTTTTTCAAGCAAAGATACATTTCATTTTAATGTGACCTCTTTTATAATTAAAGTAAATGTCAACTATTGTAGTAAATTATCTATTATCATAAATTGCCATTTTCCGTAAACATACACTGAGTTAGATGTTACTTATATTGTAAATTATAATTGATAATATATAATTAAGACTCTACGTGCGGAAATTTTTTTCATTCGTATTAGAATATTGTTTTCAATATATATTTATTGCTTTTATTTTCGATAAATAGATTTATCACACTCTGTGAAAGAGTAGAAAAATATTGTTTTTCTTTTCTTCTTATTCAAGTTGTGATATTATATTATTGGTTTTCAAAATAGAATTTCCAAAAGTAAAATGTCTGAAACATCTTTAATGAATGAAAAAAAAAAAAAAAAAATGGTACCGCTAAAGCTATTTTTCCGGAGTAACTTGGGCCAATAGGTCAACGTTCAAGGTTATTGTAATACAAAAATAGAATTATTATAGAAAATGGTTTCTTGATATGCACATGAGTTGCCCATGCCTGATTGCAATGAATCCTGTGATGATTTTCTTTACAACCACTGGGTCGATGCCGTTATTGGTAAAGGTTTTCTCCTAGAGGGTATCACAAGTCCAATAGTCAGCTCTTCTGTATTGATATGAATTTTCATTGATATGTTCGTTGTTTACAAAACTTGGAATTTTCGAAGTTTTCTACCCAAGAATAGACAACCTTAGCTGTAATTTGGATTACATTTCGGAATGTATGGTCCTCGTTGCTCTTCAACTTCGTATTTTATTTGGCCTTTTAAACTTTTTAATTCGAGTGTCACTGATGAACAACTTTAATTCCTCTTGATTCTTAATAAATTGAATTCACGATTGAAATCTTATTTGAAAAAAAAGGAAAATATGCTAGAGTCCCAAAAGTATAAGACATCATGTAAAAAGAAATCTAAGTAACCTCATATAATTTTTTCTTACAAGGGTACTTTTTTATACATAGAGCTCAACAATTTTAATGCATCCGCCATTAACCCCTTCTCGTTCCTATCGGCACCGATGGACCAAGTTTAAAGACAACTTTTTTACACCAATTGTAAAACATTTTCAAAGGTCAGATATAGTTAAGGGCTCACTTTAGTAATCTGAATTACAGAATTGTGATTCATTGTGCCACAAACTTCTATCATAAACTTTTGAAAGTAATTTGCTTATACTTAACACCGATGTTTTATGTGAAAACTGTTTTTTCTTCGAATAATAGAATAATAAACCCAGAACATTTGCAAAGTATATGACAGAGTTTGAAAACAATATCTAAATTTTACTTACCGCGACAGGTGTTTCGCAATTCAGAATGATCAAAATTATAATTTCAACTTATGAATAAGTACAATATTTGATATTTTAAGGTTCCAGCAAAATGAAAAATTCCAAATGCACTACAAAGTTCCTGTAAATATTTTATAGTAGTTCTTGAAAATGTGCTTAAATTCCCCAAAATATCCTGAAAATTGTAAGCGAAGTTGGAATAGTAGTAACAAAACATGGTTTCTTAAAGGCTTGTTTAGGGTTATTTTTATAACTCTTTCTTTTTAAATGAAGGAACAATTGTATGCCAAGGAAAAAACCAAAGTATGTCCTCGCTTATATTTGCTATAACTTAACAAAAATTATAACAACTGAAATATATTTTATTCTTCAATTGATAAGGGTAATAAAGCTTGTTAATGTTCCTGTTCCTTACTTTTGTTTTCACTTTTTGTGCTGAAGAATTTAAAAGTACTAAATTATGTTACTGTAATCCGTTTGGCGAAGCGGTGGAATAAAATCTGCCACCAGGAAAGAAATGACAAGCTAAAATTATCTCCTTATTGTATATTCTTTACTTTTTTCATCAAGTCACTTGACTTTATAAAATATACTTCATGTACAACGTGACAACACAAAACCGGATATATAGTGTCATAACTCTTAAATTTGTCAAAGGCTGAAGGTATATGTGGATAAAGCCAAAATATTGTATTATCAAGGGTTATAGACTTAAAAGTTTTTTGAATGAGACAGATTTAGAAAAGGTTCATGAATTTTATCTTGTTATTAAATTAAGCAGGACTAGAAATTTTGGGAAAGTGATAATATTTCTCTTATCAAAACATAGTTAAAATTAGAGGCAACAGTAGTTAAAATCCATTACATATACAAATCTAGGGAAATACATCAACTCCAAAACCAGCGGGACCATGTATTTTGTTAATCATCAATACTAATATTTTTTTGTGTTTGGTTATTATCTTATTGACCAATACCCCAAATTACCGTCCTTCGTGGGTGAACATTTTTTTTAATATATCCCTAAAGCAAAGGAAATAAATGTATAATATCGTACTTATTATTCGTAAAGTAGTTAACCAGTTCGTAATTAAAGTATTCAATTTTCCTGAAGTCTATTAAAATGGCATAAGCTACGAATTGGAAAAAAAAAGAAATTAAAAAATATCATAATTTTGTTTTCCTTTCAAACATTTATAAAGGCGGAATATAGAAATAACATTTGCCAATAAGCAGTCAAGTTCGTTTCAATTTCGTCATAAAAAGCTAAAACAAAAACCCATCGCTGATGTATTATTGGCTTGCAAGTCAATAATCCAACCTCATTTGAATTCGTATTCATGCAACATTTACTTTGAACTTTAGTGTAGCATGAGGTCAGCGTGTTCTTTCATAATAAAGAAAAGCATGTCAACATTGAAATGTGAAACAACGGAGCTACTAGAAATAACTACTTCATTGACTGATCCTGTCCACAAAAAAATCTTTCTTATACAGGTAAAACGATGATTTATATTTTTTTTTATCTAAACCATTAATCAAACAGACCTAAAAAAAAAATCGATTATATACGATAGCACGTGCATGTCTCTCTATTTATATTTATGTTGTGTTTATATCGGGTTACATGACCATTGGCAGTCTTCGGAGGTAATTTCGATAGATAAATAGATGGCGTCAAGTCTAAAATACGCACGAATTGCAACGATTCCATGCATGGTTTATTTTTTCTTTCGGACTTTTTGTAATTTGGACATACGTTTTAGTATGTTAGAAATAAAATATAATATTGGTATGATCGGTGAACATGAATTTGACAGCTAATGCCTCTTTAAAGGTTTGTGTCAAGTAACATATATGTTCGTCAATTACATGTAATTATTGAATTAAATAACTGAGTAAGTATGTAAATTACTATAATAACAATCACAATTATGTGATATTAGTTATATGGGTGCAACCGAATGAACATTAAATAATGCTTAAAATGTTAGAGGTTATGCATTGTTTACCAATAAATTGTTATAATGTTTTCATCTTTTTTCAACTCATATAAGACACATGCTAGTGTGATATATATTTCCTGTTCTGAAATATATCTAACATGATTATTTGTACAGTCTTGAGTAGTCATGTTTCCTATGGATAGTAAAGTGAAGGATCTAAAATAAAAGACATGCTACCTGAATTAAAATTCATTCGAGACGTCTAATAGTCAAACTTATATGTTGAGTATTATAAAAACGGAAAGTGCTCCGTATATATATCTATATCTAATTGCTCAAAGTTATAATCTAGTTTTGTATATAAGGCAGCTGGTTTACACCCAAGGAAAAGGCGAAACCTGCGAACGCAAATGATGGCGCAAACGAACACTTTATAAATTCTTGTTTGAAGTCATCTGTTATATCAGTAACAATGCATGTAATTATAAATCATCAAAAATGCCATGCTTATGATTTGGTACGACATACGCGCGTTTCGTTTACATTAGATCATTAGTGGCGTTCGAATTAAAACAGTTGGAAGGCCATATCGAATGCTAATAACCCTGTTGATTCTTTGATTGATCGGTGTGTCCTTAACGTGAAGCTGCAACTTGATTGCATATTGAATATATAGGGGCTTTAATTTTGATACCTCAAAGAGACAATTAAAAGGTCAGTTTTCTTTCAGAGAGCGTTCCATTTTTCTTACACGAGGCATTAGTTTTGATACTACAAGAGTCGCTTTAAAGTTTCGTTTACTTGCAGAGAGCATTCCATTTTTCCTACACGAGGCATTATATTTAACGTTTAGTTCAGTCAATCTACCAAAAAAATAGCCAAACCTTAAACAAATTGCAACAGAAGTAAAATCAGCCTGAAAATTTTCTTTTTACAATATCATGGATGCAGTTTGTGTTATATTATGTTTTAGCTGCCTTAGATATATTCTATACATCAAAGTGTATTTTTATGTAAAAAAAATGTCATTTTGGGGTAAAAAGTGACTTTTATTGAAAAGTCACACAAAACAGGAATGTTTAAATGTTTTATTCAAATACAGTAATTATTAAAGTATGCTAGAGTAATAATTTTAGGGTTAAAATCCAAGTTTTGAGTAAAAATATACAAAAAACTGGAAGTATGCTTTGAAGCATTTAATTTCAAGAAAATCAATACTATAATGTGTACTGTGTTTGTAACCTTAAGACCTCATGTACTTGTCTCTGTAATGTTTGGGCTCTTTAATGGGTTGTATGCTAAACAGTAATGTGAATGGTAATATTCATATCTAATCTCATCCTACAGTAATCTAGAATACCAATTTTCCAAAAATCTAGAAAATTGGAGTTTGATTTGTAAAGTTTCAATCTGAACAACTTCCATTTAAACAGACATAACCCTGAGTTAAAACAATTAGACCCAATATGAAGACCATAGACAGAAGTAACTCCTTTTGACGATTTTTTATTTACAGTCTCCTCTGCAAGATGGAGTGATAAAGTTCTGATTTTGTCTTAAGTGCGGGTCGAAAGTCAGAAATTTGAAGATTTGAAGATGCAACAAAAGTTATAGAATTATAGCCAATAAAAACAATAATGGGCATAGTAAACACTCTCATTGCTCACACTGCAGACGGTAAAAATAGAAACGTTGCGAATCACATTTATATAATCAGAGTTTGAGAATGGTTCCGAAGTAGACGACATTGTAATTATTAACAAACGACAGAATAATTTTCTTGGTATTAGCTAGGGTACAGAAAGATCTCGGTTTGAATTTCATCAGATGACACGAAGCCACCCTCTACAATTAGAATAAGAACCAGAATGGGTCTATGAATAAACATGCTACATCGATCTTTAAAGACCTTAATGTTGCTGAGCACATGTCCTACCTCCATGACAAATAGGTTGTTGTCTCCGCAGATAAAGCGCCAAACAACATCGTTTTTGTGCGTCAAGTACATTAACTGCTTGATAAAGGAATGAGGTATTGACAATTCACTTGGGAAATCAACATATACCCCCACGACACTTACTAAGGAGGAAATCCAGAATAATCTTAGGAACTTCGGCCAAAGATAAAGAACTGGATCTTCCTTCATTGTATTGGATACCTAAATTACATAAGTGTCATTTTCTCACAATAAAAATGGTAAAAACCGGGAAAAATGGTCTTTTCATTGAGAATTAATGACGTTTTTCAAGCAAATTCAAAGTAACTTGTTTCCATGGCAACCAACACTTCAACTTTTGAAATGATTATTATCTTTTTTGTCAGTGCACCACGACAAACCCATGATATTAAAAATAAAGGAAATCCTGGAGTATGCATTTCTTCTTTTCTTTGAATTTTTTTTAATGCTTACAGAGAATGACTCTTTAAAAGTCTTATAGTCTTAGTCATTTTATTTCTTAAAATGTCCTGTACCAAGTCAGGAAAATGGCCATTGTTATATTATAGTTCGTTTCTGTGTGTGTTACATTTTAGTGTTGTGTTTTTGTTGTGTCGTTGTTCTCCTCTTTTATTTGATGCGTTTCCCTCAGTTTTAGTTTGTAACCCGGATTTGTTTTTATCTCTATCGATTTATGAGTTTCGAAAACAGCGGTATACTACTGTTGCCTTTATTTATATCAAAATCTTATGAATAAAAGGAGCTCCGATAGTGTACATAACGAGACAGCACCAAATCAACATAAAAAACAAATGACATCAATGTAATATCAGTAAATTTTCATTTGGTACTTTCTTATTCATTTGGTATTTGACCTTTTTGGTTATTAGCTACATTTGTAAAACCGGGTGTTGTTGGCTTTTACATAAAATAAATGTGATAGTTTCAATGGTGTTATCAATTTGGTTAAATCCAGTATTTACATGACCAGTTTAGTGCCATTGTAGTTGATTTACACGTCTGAAGGCATAATTTATCCGATCAAATCGATTCTTTATAATAAGCAAGTGAGTATATTAAGAGAACAAAACTGTTTGAAACATTAACTCTAAATTTTGTTGATTTCGGTAGTATTGATTAGGATCATCAATAATTTGATCTTAAAATCTTAAAATAGAACTGTTATATGACGTTAATAATTAACATAGGATCAGAATAACCAGCTTATACCGTTGACCTTTTAATTTGTGTTCAATGAAATAATCATCATGTTCGTCTGGGATGTAGTAATTAGCCATATGGTACGCAAAACATAATTATGTTTATCGATTTACGTACGTACACCAGGTATTCGTTCAGTCTAACAGTGGGTACGATAGAAAAAAAAAAAAAAAAAAAAAAACAGAACTAAATATAATTGTTTAATAGCCTGCTTTTATTTCTAAAAATATCCGCATACAGCTATGTTGCCTTTTCCCCAATGTTACTACCAGTCACAACGTCCCCAAGGGCTACCTTTAAATTTATGACAGTAGCAACCTGGATGGTCGTATGAGCAATCCCAGTCATTCCAGCAAACTGACAATAGATTAAGAAAACAAGAACATAACAATTCAATATCAACTACAACTGTTAAACTAACACTGATGTCATAAGCGCATGCCTATACATGTTAAGGCTAACTACGTAGTAAAGATACAATTCGTGCTCATATTATTGACCGCTTCCTTTCGTATTATTACTGAAACATGGTTGTTAACCCATAAATCACAAAGTTTGGTTTATTATAAGCAAAAACACATCGTCCGATTAATGGATGTATGTATATCAGGAGACGCTTTCAATAATTTATTGTCCAAATGTCATAACTACATTATAAAGCTGCAAATCCTTGAATATTTCAAAGATAAGATATATATTTTATAAATTACTAACATTCATTTAGTTTTCTAATTGGACGAAAATAGATAATATGCATGGTCATCTAGGTCTGTTACAGTGATATTCGGCATTTATAAACTAATAATGTTGGTGTTTTTTCTATAAAAATTATAAAAGTAAAATCATCACTTCCCTATCTTTATATCGCTTTGGACTCACGAAAATTTATAGATTTCCATTTCATTTAGAACCGTAATGATTCTAAGTGTCAAGGAAAATTTACACATGTGTTCTGGAAGAAATGGTACAATATGTGCAAAACAATATTGTTTTATGAAAATAGATATATTTTTTAGTCGTAATATTTTATCATTCTATTACAGGAAATTCAGTCATATGTTTAGACTTTTTTTTTCATGGTATACATTTCCTCTTTTAAGAATGACATCGTTGTGTTGAATGTTTAACGTTTTCCCCTATATAAAATGAAACTTACCTTTATTGCTACATTCTTCTTCCGGACTCCAATGCATTTCCACTAAATCTGTAAATGATTTACGAGTAATGCAGCTAAATTTGTATTCCAGAAATTCGAAAATGAGATCTATGTGTCAATATTTAGATTCAAAGGCGATAAGTTGGCCTGATACCAATGTCAAAATATACAAGTAGTAGTTACCTATGTTTGTTTTCAATTCTTACGAGTTGAATATTCTATTAAACAAAGTCTTGAAAGCCATGAAACTCTTCAAACGGTAAATAAAAAAATATAATAAAACGATTAAAGCCTATAACGAAAATAACTACTCACCAAACATACTCACAAATACTACCAAAAGAACAACAGCTGCAACTAAAGCATTTTTCGCTCCCATCTTTGAACTTATTTATATGAAATAGAAAGTTGAAAAAAAATTGAAGAAATAAAAAAAAACAGGAACCAGACGAATACTTTTCATATATTTTTTTTCCTGTTAGTTGTTCTCAGAGATCTTTTTTACTGGCGTTTATATTGCACAAAATCAGTACATACGCACGAAAACACAAACAAAGCAAAGGAACAACGCTTTAATAGACTTGGTTTCCTCCTCTCAAGGCAACTTCGATGAGAGTTATTGATACTCGTATGCTTCATATAAAATTAAAATCGATAAAAAGTTTTTGGTAAACGAATTACGATATTATATGTAAATGCATTATACAATTGAGCAGACCTTACCTGTTCAATGAAGCAGTGCACAATTGTCCAAATCTTAAAATAAGGTGTTGCTTGGCATGTAGTCTTTTATACTCAAGAATAAACATAAAAAATAAACACATTATTCGCAGGTTTTCTTTGATCGTTATAAATTACGGGGTGTTTAGGAAAAAACGACCATTCTTACTAAAATATTATTCACCTCGAGGGGAATATTAAACAAAATCACAAGCTGAAAGCAGTTAGAACAAGTAATGGTGATAAATAGGTTACGGTTTCTTAAGAAAGTTGTTTATATAAGAAATTAAAAAACCTAAAATGTCTAATTTTTTTCAGACAATGACAAAATATGTTACCTATTGATTAGGAAGGTGCTAGTTTGAGAGACGTAATGTAATTATTTATATGAGAAACACCTTTATTTTTTATGTTTATTCTTGAGTACAAAAGACTACATGCCAAGCAACACCTTCTTGTAAGATTTGGACAATTGTGCACTGCTTCATTGAACAGGTAAGGTCTGCTCAATCGTATAATGCATTTACATATAATATCGTAATTCGTTTACCAAAAACTTTTTATCGATTATAATTTTATATGAAGCATACGATTATCAATACCTCTCATCGAAGTTGCCTTGAGAGGTAGAAACCAAATCTATAAAAGCGCTGTTCCTGTGCGTATGTACTGATTTTGTGCCATGGATTGATATCCCATATCCTTTCTTTTCTATTATGATAAAGTTAAGACGATTTTACATAATATAGAATAGCAAAAGACTTTATCAGTATATCTTAATCCTATCGTTATTTTACATCAAAGACGTTATAATCTTACTGTAATTATAAAGGCCTCATATTTATGTCTTATTCAAACTGCAATTATGAATATTCTACTTTAATGCAGTATTTTTACATTGCTGTTTGTCTGGTGAGAGACTCGTTTTGTTCAGTGCAAAACGAAATGTAGCTTTTTCAATAGTATTGAGATACATCTTTTTGTGTGTATGAAATATTGAAAAAAAAAAGAATAATAATGATTGACATTTGTAAAAGGAATAATTTCCTATGAGTTCCGGTAGAACATTTTATAGACATTGGTTATATGAAATAATGGTATTACGAATATTAACGTCAGTAAAAAAGATCTCTGAGAACAACTAACAGGAAAAAAATATGAAAGTATTCGTCTGGTTCCTGTTTTTTTTTTTCTTCAATTTTTTTTTTCAACTTTCTATTTCATATAACTAAGTTCAAAGATGGGAGCGAAAAATGCTTTGGTTGCAGCTGTTGTTCTTTTGGTAGTATTTGTGAGTATGTTTGGTGAGTAGTTATTTTCGTTATAGGCTTTAATCGTTTTATTATATTTTTTTTATTTACCGTTTGAAGAGTTTCATGGCTTTCAAGACTTTGTTTAATAGAATATTCAACTCGTAAGAATTGAAAACAAACATAGGTAACTACTACTTGTATATTTTGACATTGGTATCAGGTCAACTTATCGCCTTTGAATCTAAATATTGACAAATAGATATCATTTTCGACTTTGTGGAATACGAATTAAGCTGCATTTCTCGTAAATCATTTATATAAAGTAAATATAATTCCATCAATTTACAGATTTAGTGGAAATGCATTGAGTCCGGAAGAAGAATGTAGCAATAAAGGTAAGTTTTATTTTATATAGGGAAAACGTTAAACATTCAACACAACGATGTCATTCTTAAAGAGGAAAGATATACCATGAAAAAAACGTCTAAACATATGACTGAATTTGCTGTAATAGAATGATAAAATAGTACGACTAAAATATATCTATTTTGATTAAACAATATTGTTTTGCACATATTGTACCATTTCTTCCAGAACACATGTGTATATTTTCCTTGACACTTAAAATCATTACGGTTCTAAATGAAATGGAAATCTATAAATTTTCGTGAGTCCAAAGCGATATAAAGATAGGGAAGTGATGATTTAATTTTTATAATTTTATAGAAAAAACACCAACATTATTAGTTTATTAGTGCCGAATATCACTGTAACAGATGTAGATGACCATACATATTATCTATTTTCGTCCGATTAGAAAACTACATGAATATTAGTAACTTATAAAATATATATCTTACCTTTGAAATATTCAAGGATTTGCAGCTTTATAATGTAGTTATGGCATTCAGACGATAAATTATGGAAAGCGTCTCCTGATATACATACATCCATTAATCGGACGATGTGTTTTTTGCTTAAAATAAACCAAACTTTGTGATTTATGGGTTAACAACCATGTTTCAGTAATAATACGAAAGGAAGCGGTCAATAATATGAGCACGAATTGTATCTTTACTACGTAGTTAGCCTTAACATGTATAGGCATGCGCTTATGACATCAGTGTTAGTTTAACAGTTGTAGTTGATATTGAATTGTTATGTTCTTGTTTTCTTAATCTATTGTCAGTTTGCTGGAATGACTGGGATTGCTCATACGACTATCCAGGTTGCTACTGTCATAAATTTAAAGGTAGCCCTTGGGGACGTTGTGACTGGTAGTAACATTGGGGAAAAGGCAACATAGCTGTATGCGGATATTTTTAGAAATAAAAGCTGACTATTAAACAATTATATTTAGTTCTGTTTTTTTTTTTTCTTTATTTTTTTCTATCGTATCCACTGTTAGACTGAACGAATACCTGGTGTACGTACGTAAATCGATAAACATAATTATGTTTTGCGTACCATATGGCTAATAACTACATCCCAGACGAACATGATGATTATTTCATTGAACACAAATTAAAGGTCAACGGTATAATAACATAAACGGTACCAATTTTTCTGCACCAGATGCGCATTTCGACAATCAATGTCTCTTCAGTGATGCTCGTGGCCAAAATATTTCATAATCCAATCTTATAAAAAAAGCTGGTTATTCTGATCCTATGTTAATTATTAACGTCATATAACAGTTCTATTTTAAGAATCAAATTATTGATGACCCTAATCAATACTACCGAAATCAACAAAATTTAGAGTTAATGTTTCAAACAGTTTTGTTCTCTTAATATACTCACTTGCTTATTATAAAGAATCGATTTGATCGGATGAATTATGCCTTCAGACGTGTAAATCAACTACCATGGCATTAAACTGGTCATGTAAATACTGGATTTAACCAAATTGATAACACCATTGAAACTATCACATTTATTTTATGTAAAAGCCAACAACACCCGGTTTTACAAATGTAGCTAATAACCAAAAAGGTGAAATACCAAATGAATAAGAAAGTACCAAATGAAAATTTACTGATATTACATTGATGTCATTTGTTTTTTTATGTTGATTTGGTGCTGTTTCGTTATGTACACTATCGGAGCTCCTTTTATTCATAAGATTTTGATATGAATAAAGGCAACAGTAGTATACCGCTGTTTTCGAAACTCATAAATCGTTAGAGATAAAAACAAATCCGGGTTACAAACTAAAACTGAGGGAAACGCATCAAATAAAAGAGGAGAACAACGACACAACAAAACCACAACACTAAAATGTAACACACACAGAAACGAACTATAATATAACAATGACCATTTTCCTGACTTGGTACAGGACATTTTAAGAAAAAAAAAATGACTAAGACTATAAGACTTTTTAAAGATTCATTCTCTGTAAGCATTAAAAAATTTTCAAAGAAAAGAAGAAATGCATACTCCAGGATTTCCTTTATTTTTATATCATGGGTTTGTCGTGGTGCACTGACAATAAAGATAATAATCATTTCAAAAGTTGAAGTGTTGGTTGCCATGGAAACAAGTTACTTTGAATTTGCTTGAAAAACGTCATTAATTCTCAATGAAAAGACCATTTTTTCCGGTTTTTACCATTTTTATTGTGAGAAAATGACACTTATGTAATTTAGGTATCCAATACAATGAAGGAAGATCCAGTTCTTTATCTTTGGCTGAAGTTCCTATATTATTCTGGATTTCCTCCTTAGTAAGTGTCGTGGGGGTATATGTTGATTTCCCAAGTGAATTGTCAATACCTCATTCCTTTATCAAGCAGTTAATGTATTTGACGCACAAAACGATGTTGTTTGGCGCTTTATCTGCGGAGACAACAACCTATTTGTCATGGAGGTAGGACATGTGCTTAGCAACATTAAGGTCTTTAAAGATCGATGTAGCATGTTTATTCATAGACCCATTCTGGTTCTTATTCTAATTGTAGAGGGTGGCTTCGTGTCATCTGATGAAATTCAAACCGAGATCTTTCTGTACCCTAGCTAATACCAAGAAAATTATTCTGTCGTTTGTTAATAATTACAATGTCGTCTACTTCGGAACCATTCTCAAACTCTTATTATATAAATGTGATTCGCAACGTTTCTTTTTTTTTTACCGTCTGCTGTGTGAGCAATGAGAGTGTTTAATATGCCCATTATTGTTTTTATTGGCTATAATTCTATTACTTTTGTTGCATCTTCAAATCATCAAATTTCTGACTTTCGACCCGCACTTAAGACAAAATCAGAACTTTATCGCTCCATCTTGCAGGGGAGACTGTAAATCAAAAATCGTCAAAAGGAGTTACTTCTGTCTATGGTCTTCATATTGGGTCTAATTGTTTTCACTCAGGGTTATGTATAGAAATCTGGTTATCGATACAGGTGATTTAGAGTTCCAGTTTTCTGAAACTGTAGTACCCATTAAACTCATATGCCTATGTTTTAGAGAAAAGGAGAAATATTTTGGGTTATTTCAATTGCTAAATGGCAAAGAGCAAATAATCTAAAGTACTGTTTGTAATAAATATACATTATTAACCTTCAGTTATAGTTATAGTAAAGCACTTTTTATTGCGGAACGAAAGCGCTTTTGCAACAGCATATTGAACAGCACATGGGGGACTACGTATACGAATTTACTATAGTGATGAATGAATTCGATTTCAAGGAAATAGATGGCGCTAAAGTGTCATATTCGAATCTATTTTAAGATGAACAGACTATTTATCGACTCGGTTTTATATCATTTAATGGAGGAGAACGCGTCGGCTATCTTAATGAGAAGAACAAGGGGTCGTTCCTTAAAGATGTTGACAAAATTTTATTTACTTTTTGCAGTTATTATCGTTCATTGAACGGCGAAACGTTCTGTAAGCTAGACATATATTGAAAGATTGCTAACACATTGTCCGAACATATAAGATTACATTTGAAAATAGTTCTAGAACATGTCAGGGATGTGTTTACAATTAATGTGCGTTGTAAAGTGGATGTTGAACTGATTGATCAAGCGATGGCGATTTTGCATATTTTAGATATACCCATAGGAAACTTTACACTTTTGGGAAAAGGCAAATGCACATACAAATAAATTGTGGCCGATATTCATGAATCCATTTGCGCAACAACATATTTGCCCCAATGCTTCTTCTGTGCCACTTCATTTTGAAAACTATAGGTTTTATTTGCGCTAAACAATCAATCATACAATTGCGCCAATTTTATCAATTTATTCATATTTACTTATATATATCTGCCAAATTATTTTAGAAGGTCGCTCAGATAGCGTATCAGTTGCCTTTCGTTTGCATGCTGTTCTCAAAATCTGTCTTTTTGGTTTCGAAGTATTATTTTCATGTATATGGTCTAATTCTCCTCTCAAAATAACTATAGAAGATTCATCTGTAAATAGCCTAGCACAACACGACTTCACTTTACATCTCCCTCTAATTTCTCCATTTTTCTTAATAAATGCCTGACGGAATTTTTGATCGTCTACAACGATGATAGGTTTCCCTTTATCAGACTCTATTTTCTTGAACAATTTTTATCACACATCTTTACATGTAAATACTATTTTATGACTGAATAATTTATTTCTTGGTGAGTTTTCTTAATTTTGATTAGTGTTCAGTTTAATCTTAAGTCTAAAGGTTTATCATAGTACATATTACGGCAGGAGTCCTTTTGCGCCAATTACTTTTTTCAGGGGTATCATTTGCGCCAAATTTTTTTTCTTCAAATGTATTAATTGCGCCAATATTCGGAGCTAATTTGCGCCAATTTACCTGTACACATATTAATCATACATATTAATGATTAATATATATTTATTTTATTTTTGGCTTATAAAGTATCATTCGTGAAATAATTGTTACTCTTGGAGTGAAAGGTGAGTATAAATAATAGGATTTACACTATACTAAAGGTATGTGTATAAACCAACAGATGAACACTAATTATAAAAAGTGTTCAGTAAAGAATATTAAAAAATCAGTTTGAGAGAAGTCTTTGCTTGGACAATATGGATATAACTATAAAGAAATTAGAATCGAATCGAGGGAAGCTAGCTGTTGTTTTAGATGGCCATAAATTCCGTCATGCTTTTATAAAAGAAAAGTGGAGAAATAAGATGGCGATGTACTACCAAAAACTGCAGTGCTTCAGCTTATACTGATAAGCAATGTATAGCTGTTTTGAGTGGAAATCTTGCACATATACATGAGACAGACCCAAAAAAGTTAGAGCGGCAAATACTAAGCACGGCATGCAAAAGAAAAGCTACAGAAAATATATCCGAGAGACCATCAAAGATCATATGTTCGGAGCTATTTCACAATGAAGAGGAACATCTGGAGAGAAATGACTTAAAATGCATTAGACAGTCCATGTACAGAGAGAGAAGAGAACTATACCCTGCCCAACAAAAAAGTTCAGTAGAATTTCAAGAAATTTTAAAAGAAATTGGAGTCATCACAAATAAGGAAGAAGAGTTTGTTTTAGTAAATGATATTGGAAGTGGCATTGTTATTCTCTGGATGTGAAGCTAACTTGAAATTTCTTTGTTTGCAGGCAGAAGATGTATTTGCTGATGGAACATTCAAGTGTTGTCCGAAATATTTCCAACAATTGTATACAATAGATGGATTCAGGAATGGACATTATATTCCACTGGTATATTGCCATTTGCCTTCTAAATCAGGAGACTGCTATAGAAAAATGTTTTTTTTCACTTAAAGAATGTTATGAAAGGTTTATTCTTCAAATGAATTTTGCAACAATGCATGTAGATTTTGAGGAGAGAATACATGTTGTCGTTAGGGTTTTCCCAGACATTATCGTCAAGGCATGTCGTTTTCATCTTGGTCAAGCATGGTGGCGTAAAATACAAAATCTCGGACTAGCAAAAGAGTACAAAAAAATTGCCAGTGATGGTAGCAAGTGGTTACACCATTTTTTGGATTAGCCTTTCTGACCCACATGAAGTGATTGATTGCTTTGCTGAAAATTTAATACAAGATATGCCAAAAGAGAAGAAAATAGAAGCTTTTGCTGATTATGTTTTGTTTTTTAGCCACATATGTTGATGACAGAGCTTTGTTCCCACCATCCGTATGGGCTGAAACCCAATCTACCCCAAGACGTACCAATAATGGAGCAGAGGCATTCCACAAGAATTACAATGAACTGTTTTATGCATCCCATCGTTCAATGTTTGTGTTTTTGGACAATATAGTGAAGCTACAAGCTACTACATACATTAAAGTGTGAAGTACCCATGCAGCAGCAGTAAGAAGTAGACATGTTTCAGAAAAGGAAACATTTGCCGTTCAAAAGTATGAGAAATATGCAGAAGGAGAACTCAGCCGCAGAGACTTTGTCCGACTGTACATAGTTTTATTTTTTATAGTATTCTATTTAATGACTCAAAAGTGTAAACTGCCGGCCCCAAGCCCGGATAAAGGAGGAGGGTAGTCATTTTTGTTTTAATTGGCACAATCGTGAATTTATTTTTGGCGCAATCGTATATTTTATTTTGGCGCAAATGATACTATGTAATTTTGAAACAGGTGGCGCAAAAGCGCATTGGAGAAAAAAATTGTGGCGCAAAAGGACGCATTTTTGGCGCAAACTGATTTCTCCCCACGTACACATGTACAATATAGGTAAAACAAATATACAGGTAAATATGACGCAATTTAATTCCATTTACTGGCGCAATTAATACCATAAAAAAAATAAAGAGTGACGCAATTGGTACCTTTTCAAAACTGTAATTGGGGCAAATTGATTCTGGCCTAAATTGTAAAGGCAGATACATATATTCCTATTGCTTGGAAGACATTTCTGATAATTTCATATATAGAAAAGATATATAAACTTACATTGTATATGCAGAAAACATATTTTATTAAAACTTCATATATTTCTTGTGTTGCATCGTTTTGGAAAATTTATACAATTTATGTAATACGGAGGTTCAAACAGACAATCGTCACATTCAAAATATTCATTTTTTGAATACGTTTAGGATTTAAAAATTTGTTGGCCTCAATCATCACTGAAGAGACATTTTTTGTCGTAGTGCACATCAGGCGCAATAAGAATGGTACCATGAATGTTATTACTACCACTAGATCTATACCTGTGCTGATGAACTGTTGGTCCCCTAGGTTATCACCAGCTCAGTAGCCAGTCCTTCGGTACTTTAATGAAAATACGGATATTGTGTTATTGAAATTAGATGGTATAAAATTTTGGATTGTATTTTCTTAACTTAAGGACATATCTCCCTCATGCAAAGCTCTTATTCCTTTCTCGGCTTTTGCTGTACTTGTACTTTGTAAAAATTGGCACCGTTATAATGTTATTAAATCGGAATTGCAAAACTCATTTTTGCTGACAAAACAATGACCAGTGTAATATATTTCTTAAAACCCCCTCTTTGCAATTTTTTCTTTAGAAACTATTTTGTTTTCCGTTATAAAAATGATAAATGCGAAGTACAGTGTAGAAGTCGAAAAGAAATAGAGTAAGTGTATGTTTTAACGTCACAGTAATGGAGCATTTGTAGTTTGTCATAAAAGATAAAATTTCGCTTTTATGTTGACTTACACACAAAGCCGAATTACATTTCTCGGGGCATACGATACAGTAGTGTGGTGCATAAACACATCCAAATAACGTGTTTATTTCGAGCCGATATATATAAAAATACTGACGTAATCGGACATGTTGCTTGGAGAAAACATGTGGAATGCTACTCTGGTGGAGAGTTGTCTCATTGGCAATCATACCACATCTTCTTATTTTCTTATAGCTGTCTCATGTGGCAAATTTTAATTATATGCTGTATATTTCTAATTGAATGATGTAGTTCTATTAATATATGATGTGTTTAGTTATATGGTGTGGGACTTTAATTATATTATGGGGGTATTTAAACATGTGATGTGCTTCTGTTATTATACGCATTGGTTCTATATTATGTGATGTGGGTGTTTAATGATATGTTGTGGTTTGATTATCAAACTGCATTTAATTACTAGTTTATAATGTGGTACTATTATTAAATGATATGGGTATTTAATTATAGGCAGTGATTTGTGATACATCAAAAATAGCTATTTGGATTGATTATTGTTTTCAAGCTCATTCTAGACAAGAATAAGTTAACTCCAAATAAAAGTAGGTAGACCGGGTTGAAGGGCTAGACATTGTGACTGTTGATTGAAAATGAGGATGTCTAGGATAGGGGTAGAAATGTTTCCTTTTGTAAACTACTCACAGACCTTTAGAAATTTGTTGCAATGGGTTTTTAATTATCAGGAAGCGTGGAACTATCCCATCGCGAGATATCTTAATATACTCTCTGATTCAGACCGGTGTGAGTTCGTTTTTATATGTCCCGTAGAGCCAAACGAGAACCCATTTGAGGATAACTAGTACACTTAAGACGGAAAAGCAAGGACCAATTTGTTCACGGGATCGAACTGTGTTAATGAAAACAGGGGAGAACATACAAAGTGGACAATCAAAACCACTTTGTCGAAGATTAACAGGCAATACCATGGCCAAAAAAAAAAAAAAAAAAAAACAAAAAACGACGAAATCACAATCTTGGGTGCATGCAGGTGCTCGTGAACGGAGGAAGTTTCTGTTTCACATGCTGTACTCGTCATGTTGCTCATGATGAGTCAACAATAGTATGGTGACGTCCGTAAAACTCTCAACAGGATGACTACACTTTTACCATTATAAAACCTAGGTTTAATATGAATAAGAAAACATTGGTTCTTTATTAGCAGCAATCCTTTATTAAGGAAATAGTGATAGGAAACAGTTTAAAAAGAACATAGTTAGTTTTCTCGTTTGAATTGTTTTACATTTGTCATTTCGCGTCTTTTATAGCTGACTATGCGGTATGGGTTTTACTCATTGTTGAAGGCCGTACGGTGACCTATAGTTGTTAATGTCTGTGTCATTTGGTCTCTTGTGGAGAGTTGTCTCATTGGCAATCATACCACATCTTCTTATTTTTATAAACACATAGTGTAATATGCACATTTTGGCTGTACTAGCTGTCAGTAACTGCGAGTACTCTCAAATCGTACTTTCTTGTTTATTTGACCTGTTGATACTAATTGTAATGCTTTTTTGTTATTTAATGTTTACTTTTTCAGGGTTATATCTTGTCTATATACCAGCTTTGATAAGTGTTTGATATTACTATAAATGTTCACTTTTTCGTACTATAAACATCAAAATTATTCATTTTGTAAAGATATTTCCTTTCTCCATTTGAACTGTACACGTATACCTAACAACAAAATTATTTTCATTTACCTGTGTTTAAAGTTATTGCAAATGGCTGATATTTTGTTCAAGCATATTGTTTTTCTTAAATTGTTTAATATTTCACAGCGGTATAACATGTTATTTTAATTATTCTTCCCTTAGTTTATTTATTTTGTATTTACATTGTATCATAGATCAAATTTATTTGTTCACTGTATGTTCACTGGTGTTAATATGTCTTTTGATTGAGTTAAGTGATAGTGTGTCTTTCTATGTTGTGATGTTACACTATTGTTTCAGATAAGGGTGAAGGTTTGGTACCATTAAAACGTTTAAACCCGCTGCAATTGTTTGCACCTGTCCTAAGTAAGGAATCTGATGTTCAGTAGTTGTCGTTTGTTGATGTGGTTCATATAAGTGTTTCTCGCTTCTCGTTTTTTATATAGATTAGACCGTTGGTTTTCCCGTTTAAATGGTTTTACACTAGTAATTTTAGGGGCCCTTTATAGCTTGCTGTTCGGTGTGAGCCAAGGCTCCGTGTTGAAGACCGTACTTTGACCTATAATGGTTTTACTTTTATAAATTTTGACTTGGATGGAGAGGTGTCTTATTGGCACTCATACCACATCCTCTTATATCTACATAACACAGGTATAAAGAATTTCAATGAAGAATATACGGAACATTTTAGGCTTGCTTCAACTAATATAAGCGAATTGACGTTCATAAAACAATTGACACAATGATAGAACAAAACAGTATAATCTATAACCTTCCTCAATAATTAATCAAGGAAAAAGAAATATTCAAAGGAGACTATCAACTTCAAAGCTTCAAAGCTTCAAAGATAATATTTCCACCAAAATCTGGGAGTGATTTCAACATTTTGTCATCCCTTTGAATTCTTGATCTGGAATAATTCAGCACAAGTCAATTCTTGATCTGGAATAATTCAGCACAAGTCAATTCTTGATCTGGAATAATTTAGCACAAGTCAATTCTTGATCTGGAATAATTCAGCACAAGTCACTAAACGCGGTATATCAAGGTAATAAAAATTGACCTGTCTCCTTCAATAACTCTGTTTTAGTAAAAATAAAATTTTAAGATCTTCAGCACCATCCGATCTAACAGGGTGTTGTAAAAGAGAAGCGAAAGATACCAAAGGGACACTGTCATAATAGCTACAACTTTAAAAGGGAAAACCTTACTATACACACGTCAATGAACAATTAATCAGAGTACAGTCCAGAGATAAATTCCAAACTGGCAATATAATTTATATATGTAATAAAATCATTCTAAAAAGCATGGAAAATAGTTTTTACTACGTTTTTTTAACGTTCATTATATTTAGATGACAATGAGTATATGAGTGATACAAATGTATATGTTTATTTCATCTGCTGCTGTAAGTTAGCTAGACTTCAATTCTCATTCGAGGCTCCTCTTTCCAAGATAAGCTGAAATAAAAACAGGAAAGACTTAGAAATGTAAAAAAATGAATTAAATACATGGGGTATACGCCCAACAACAAAATATAACAAGTAAAACAAATCTAGGGTTCGACAAATAGTCTTTAACAGTTGACGATACAACAATATCTACATTAAAGAGGGGAGAAAATTTCAATAAAAGGACTACACACCAACGAGACAAATCAAAACAATGTTTCATTTGTGTGGGCTAAATAACCTAAAACCCAAACATTTTTCGCTATATCAATTTTCATTAAGACCGTAGAAATATCAGGTGCTACGGTAAAATAGTAAGCCTATCATATTACTTCAAAATACCTGACGAACTGGACAGTGGTGAAATCATGTAATGATTCAAGGCCAATAAAGGGAATTTGTTAAAGAAATCGAAAAATGTTGGCGATCAACTGTAACACAATAACGTACCTGATAAAAATCGTTCAAATCTGAAGGCGACCATCAACTTTCTGGAGTCATAGTATTAGACTGCATGTTATTGTGTACTGTTAATGGAGTCAAAATGGCGAACACAAGCTCTTGAGAAGACAATCAGTCGTGATGTGTATACCATACGCAAGAGAGGGGGATATATTTCGATTAAGAAAAGGAAGATCCTCTATTATGAAAATTAAATCACTACGTTACCATAAAGTTTAGTGTTCAGGAGTCGGTTTCACACAAAAACTGACGACTAAGATTGATCGTAAGTGTACTGAATTGTTCATGACTTACGATCAAACTTAGTCGTAAGTATTTTTGTGAAACCGACTCCAGACTTTTTTGTGTGTCTACTCATAGGTGTGTCTAGGTATGAACAAACTCAGAAGATACCAGGCTTATAATTTGTTACGCACGACACAGGGTTTGTTTACATAAAAATTCAGCATTGGCGCTTCAAACAAAACTGTTAAAATAGCAAACAAAAAGTAAAAGAGCATTGAAAAAAAATCCGAAAAATTGTGTCAAATGGGGCTCAGGCCATCTATGACACAAATTCTGCAGTTTCAGTAATGTCCTTCATATTAAGCTCACTGGGATTGATGATATATAGATAATATTTAAGGAATAGTGCCGACTGCCCTGAATTTATTTCACAAAGATGTGATTTACTTAACGTCCTTCCATCTTGATTAAAATTAAAACAAGCCTGTATTCATTTGTGTACCGGTATTTTAAGGTTTTAAGATCAGTTTGGCTTTTTTCTGAAATGTGTATATCCTCGTCTTTTAGTCTCTGGTGAAAAGATGCCTCATTGGCAACTCATATCATATCTTCTAATTTTGATATATATGACTGAATCATAAAATTTTGAGAGATTTTGACAAAACAGTAATTATATCATCCAAAACATAAATTAGAAGAACATTCATCACAAATACTAAAATTGTTAACAACAAAGAATCTGTGAATCGTATAATTTTCTTCCATTAAAGGATTGGAAGTTATTTATGATATTATCTTGCTATGTTTCCCATATATAAACAAGTTTATTATTTTAGTCGAATCGTTTTTATTTTTCAATGAAAACATTGGTTGATAGTTAAAGAATGAATTATCTTTAAATATTTATAAAAGCAAGAGACAAATTAAATTAATTGCATTGCAGAAGTGTAATGTGTGTGTTATCTCACCCTCTTTACAAAATTCTGGATTTTCATCGGATTTATCATTACACGCTGCTACGCCATCACAAAGATTAAACCATGAGACACATTGCATTAGGTTCCTGCATTTAATTCTCATACTGGAACATTTATAATCTGATAAAATACATTTCAAGATAATATCAGGTATTTAACGAGGATGATACTGATGGAATCCGAAGTCCTGCTATCAACATAATTTCTTACGTATCTAATTATGTAATAAAAATATGTTTACAATCGAGAAAACTTGTCTACGCTTGTGCAAAGTTATCGTATGTCTTTCATGATCTCATTACTTATGCAAGTCAAGATTACTCAAAAGGATGATTATGCCCATATGAGTGATTCTGCTAGATGCTGGATGGCATTGATCTAATGAATTGAAAAGAAATTAATCTTTTAAAAGATAATATAATTTACCATGTAAGCGGGTGAAGGTCAATACACACCTGTTTTGAAATTTGCATGTTGCATTATCGATAGAATGAGCATCACTAATTATCAGAAGCTTGTGGGAAAACGTTGAACTCTCATATTTGATATCTAAAAAAGAGGCGGAAGATTTCAAAGGGAGACCCAAAACACATCAGTTGAAGAGAAACCAACAAAATCATTGAAAAAACCGAAAGGCAACGAAAAGAAGAACACTCTACAAATTACCACATAAAATTTAAAGACTGAGCAATAAGAACCCCATAAAAAACCGAGATGATATTTGGTGCTACGGATTGTGAATATTCATTGATTGAATAACAAAACCATCATAGATATCTTTTTCAAAGACATGTCTGCATTAACATTTATTATACAATTCTTGTTTGACCAATATTTTTGTGAGCAGACGTAATTTGTTTTAAATTATATATCTTTAATACTACGAAATAAAAGTTTTTAAAGAAGAATTTTTATTAATCTCATCAGAACACAAGTACTTCTAATATTTATTTATATCTAAATTTAGGCAACAGCAGTTTACCAATGTTCTAATCCCATAAATCGATGAAGTTAATAAACAAATCTGAGGGAATCACATGACCCCCTTCCCCCCTAAAAAAATAGATAGCGGATTGACCGACAGGGTAAGTGACTCCTGTTATGCATGTATCACCTTCAATACGAAATCACACTACGTCAAAATGTCAAATTCGGGAAAAGGACACAACTTTAAAATTACAGAGTTGAATAAGTGCGATACAATTTGTCGTATACACAGCGTACTAAGATATGCTTGATAAAAGGTGTAGGATAGACATACCGGTAGATTCATTATATATATATTATAAGCTCTCTGCTTTCTGATCACCGATTTGTTATGCCATTGAGGTGCAATGTTATGTCAAATTCATGCAAAATTATTCTTTTACAATTTATTATGGTATACAAGTTTGTTTACATGCTAAATTGAAACGCATAGAAACTTCCTTTGAAGTCTCCAGTTTTTTATTCAAATCAAGTCATAACGATGTGCACAATTGTATTATTTACACCATATCAAAAAGACGAAAATAGATCATATCTACAAACCCAGAATCCTTAAATATGTCAACTAAAAATGTACCTGACCAAAAGAGTGAACGTCATTTGTTTTCGTGGTGAAAAAGCATAGTATTTTTACCAATGGACATGCTAAAGCAAACAAAATTTAAACAATAAACTATCCTATTTGTAAACCCACTTTAGGAGTATGTGCTATATGGTAATAACCTTATCCGGACGTCCGTTCCAATAGCAGGTTGATGAATATGAGTTGTAACGCGTTAGAACGTTTTGTGACAGACAAATACCTTCTTTTTCCCAGATACATTGAAATATTTGTAGGGTTTAGCTTATCCCGACAACGCGTATAGCTTCAACGTATTTCGTCAGCAATCAGAAAATGGGATTATCCGAGTAAACTGTACGTAGGTATTCTGATTACTAGGATGCAGCAATTACATGCTCACATGACAGGTAAAAAAATCCAAATCAAATATATATTATCCGTCTTCCCTCATCTTAAAATCCATATCACGTATTGTGATGTCATATGTGTTTACCCTTTGACATGACTTGCCGTTTTTTTCACTGACACCCCCAATGTTTGACTTAACGCTGATACGTTTTTTCTTCCAATGTTTTTGAAAAAAGAGAAAGCAATGTATCGATAAGGAAGAAATTAACAAATTCAATCAAATAAATCGATTACCTGAATTTCCTTATATAGATATTTTCAACAAATAAAGCTTTTAAGCTCGTTTTCTGATATGTTGCAATACATATCGTATTTTGGTACGACAACAAACCTTTACAGAACGTGGGTTCTTCATCTGACTTATCATTGCACCTTGCCCAGCCATCGCAAAGGTTTTGTTCTGGTATGCACTGAATCCCATCCTGGCATTTCACTTTGTTTTTGCCACAGGGTTGCTCTGAAAACAGTTTTAGTTTGATAAACATCCATGAAAAATTTAAAGTAAATAACTATCTTGAATAAATAAGGGAATGTACTGGACATATTGTAAACATTATAATTAATAGGTGTCAATAAGTATCACACACACACACACATACATGTATATAATTCATTCAATGGGCAATGGTTACTAATACCCGTATATGTTATGAATTGGTCCTCATAACTCTCTACGGTTAAGGTCTTTTAGATTGAAGTCGCCACTGCAATTCTTACAAAATGTGCATGATTAATGGTTATTGAAATCAGGTATGAATCTATTGTATAATATAAAAGAGAAAAATTACTATTCCAGCAAAGGCACATTTTTACATGTTATTGAAATTAGATTTTGTGTCTTTTTTTTTCTAATTATATACCTATTTTCTGATAGAAGATACATATTTTGTATAGAATGTCCTACTGATAATAGAGATAAATCCTGCATATCCAGTTATCTTTAAGCAGATTGCTACACAGAATTATATACTGTAATTCAACTTATTTTCATGGATAATTTTTTTTTTCGCGTTTAGCCCTTTTTAGTTCACTTCGTGGCGACCTAATTTCGCGATTTTATACATTTATTTGATGTGGTTGAATAAGGAAAGATCAAGGTTTTACATATTCGGGGCGATTTATATTCCAGTTATTTTTCTACTCTCGAAAGTCTCGAAAATAAATCTACCGCGATAATAAGTTGGTTTATAGTAGTTGTCAGAGAACTTATTAATTTGAATTCAGTTTAGTTTTACGTTTATATTTATTAATCTTCCATATTCTTTGTTTTAAATTATTTGTTTTTGGATATGTACATATAACATTAAAACCTTTGCAAGTTTGAAGACTTTCGTCAGATCCATCCGCACAGTCTACATAACCGTTACATTGACCTTTTTCTTCAATACACTGTAGACCATTGTGGCATTTGACTTCAGACTGTTTACATGGAATAGCTGAAATTTCAAATCAAATAATAAAACTTAAGTTCAGCTAACTCTTTATAATGATCACAAGAAAATGTTTTATTTTAATTTATTTGACGATTGTGATATTATACCCCAAAAAATAAAATACAAGCTTTGTTTCGTCACCAATATGTCATATTTCTAGACATATTTCTATAAGGTTCTACAACAAAGCCTCATTTCGAATATATATAATTTACATATTTTAGAGATCCATACCGATATTATAAGCATGAGAATCAGTACTTTTCATGTTTGTCATATTTATTTTGGTAAACTAATTTATATATGATAAGCGATTCCGTAGAAGATTCGATAATTAACTGCTTTTAAATTTGATTAAGATTGCGGTAAATTAACTGCTAATAGCAATATAAAATGGATAAACTGTTATATTGATATTTGAAAGAAACGCTTTGGATATAGGTAGTCTGATTTGGGCAATTGGTTCTAAGGATAAAGATGTATCTACAACCGTACGCATGTAAAACTAAAACAAAGTCTCAAGTCAGCAATCAAATGGTTATGGTGGTTAACTCTAAAGTATTAGCAGCAACTATAGTCCTAGGCACTTTCCTCTGCAATTAGGTTACTGGTGTGATTCTACAAAAACTGGGTAGTCAATGTCGTTCAACACCCCTGTAGCAGTTCCCAAGAGGACCCAAGAAGTTGGACAATCAATGCCATTGCGACCAAAACATTGTCCCCCAGGTAACAAACACTTGACCAAGAACTTGTAAATAGTATATATTTAAAGTATGATTTCTATCCGTTGTATAAGTCAGAAAGAATGAAAATTTGTACAACAAAAGTAGAATAAATAGAAGAATAGTCACTACATTAATTAGCTTGTCCATTAGAGCTAGGTGGAATTATAGACACGATATTAATAAACGCAAAATGAAGCATTTATTTACCTTGACATATGCTTTCAACTTCATCTTCTTCGTTTTTGCAATCGTCATAACCATCACAAAACATCCATGGAGAGATACAGTTTGATTCATCACTACACATCACACAGTCATCATTACCATCTATACATCACATAAATGATATCAGAATTTGAAACAATAATAAAAGTTTTTAACATAACGTGCCAATATAAGAGGAAAAATAAACGGAAAGGAAAGAATCTTTTGTCTGTTTCCGACATACAAGACTGCATGAATGACAGTAACATAGAGATTCTGTAGAAATTAAAACCCATAGATACGATAACGTACGTATGGAAATGAACGGATATGGTGTATTAATTTATAACACAAAATCTATACACGCACAAGACAAAATCATAACCAAGTAGGAACAACTCCTTTATTCTACACCTGTGCACATCTTCGGGATAATATCAACACATTATACGATATATCGGCTAAAGAAATGTAACAATACTGTCATAAATTGACAATCTCACCATAAAGAAACATTACCCAAAGAATTATATATTCGTCATAAATGCAAAACCGCCTCGATGGTGTCGTGGTAGTGTGTTTGCCTCAAGTGCGAGAGGTCGTGAGTTCGAACCCCGCCTGGTTCAAACTAAAGACTTTAAAATTGGTTGTTGCTGCTTCTCCGCTAAGCACGCGGCATTAAGGTGTAAGAGCAAAGACTGGTCAGTTCGGAGTCAGAATAATGTGTCCAGATAAGGTGACATGTCTTCCTGCGGACTGTTACCTTGTGAACTAGCACGTTAAAAATACGACTCAGCGTGTCAATCTAGTACAAAGCAGTGTTAATACTCATATTACATTAACATGTTCCCGTCCTGAATATGCACATTAATTTGGCGCTGGACGTTAAGCAGCTATCAATCATCATTATAAAAGTAAAATTATATGAGCGTACACCTCAAGTCTATGTTACTTAGAGTTCATACTTTAATTTAATTGCTAAACTTTTTTTATTACCTGCTTCTGGATAATTTTGCCCTATGATTGTCTAAGGCTATTTGTTTTGGCCATGTTGCTATTATAACTGCTTCGACTTTTTTGCTTTTTGCATTATCCTTTGTTAATTTCTTTCTTTTGAGTTTTGTCATCAGAATTGTGCATATATAAAGCCTTGGAAAATCAAAGAAAGTGATAAAAACAGTGTTATTGAAAAAATTAGGTTGCTTGAAAAGCCTTTGTTGAGTACGCCTGTTTGAGAGCATTCAAATGAAAAAGGCCTATGCAAAATAACCAAAACTGTCTACGTGAAGATTGCCTCAGCAGTAGCAACCTTACTTTTTTAAAAATTACATAATTTTATCAACACTTAATTTTTTCAAACTATATAGTTTAAATCATGCCAATACTAAACTCAAATTTTCTATTGCGATAAGATCATTACATGGTTACAGTTTAAAAGTTTAAAAGATGCAAATAAACCATCTCTATAAGTAAAATGAAAGTCATCACTTTAAACACTTGAAGGTCACCATCAAATGTGACATTTCATTCAATACCGTGTTCCGTATTGTTATTTCATTATTATCTACGACTGTTGTAAAGGTCAAATGAAACGATGAATTGATTGTTTTAAAAAAGAAGAATTTAAACAAGTAATCCTGTGTTAGGATGCTAACACAAAAGTCGCCAAAACGGCCCCCAACCATTGTTCTGCTGTTTCCATGGTAACGGCAGCCATTTTGAAATTTCATAGTCGGATAGCACATCTACACATGAAAGGTCACATTACTAGTTTCATAAAATTGGACCAATTTTCAAATTTAGGCATTCGTGTTTCCATGGTTACGGTGGCCATTTTGAAATTCCAAAGTCAAATGCCACATCTACATAAGACAGTCAACATTTGTGTAAAGTTTCATTAAGTTTGAAGCATTTTGAATTTACTGACATTTTTGCAGTTTCCATGGTAACGGCAGCCATTTTGAAAATTCCAAAGTCGGATGGCACATCTACACATGACAGGTCACATTCCTGTCAAGTTTCATAAAGATTGGACCAAATCTAGATTTTTCGCATTTTTGTTGTTTCCATGGCAACGGCGGCCATTTTGGAAATTCCAAAGTCAATTTCCAAATCTACATACACTCATAAACATCTCTGTAAAATTTCATTCAATTTGAAGCATTTTGAAAATTTTTCACATTTTTGCAGTTTCCATGGTAACGGCGGCCATTTTAAAAATTCCAAAGTCGAATTACAGCTACATATGGTGTTACCTTTAATAATCTATCATTATATAACATAAAAAGTACATAGGAATAATTCAACACTATCACATGACTAATCACATGACTATTGTTCTAGAACATTCCGTGAAAATTGACCCCCTAAAATAATGCCAAGATGACCCCGGGCTGAAATAAAAAATGTGGAATGGACACCTGGACATCGGTCTCTTGTATTACACAAAACTTAAAGGTTCAACCAGTAACGAATCAATAGTTGAAAAATGACCCCACCCATGTTCCGGCCCCAAAAAGTGCCAAGTTGACCCCATTTGAAATAAAAATAGCGAATGCACCCTAGGGATACTACCCCAACATCATACCAAATATAAAGTTTCCATCATTTAAGGCTTGGAAGAAAATGGTCGGACAAATTAGGGTTAAGAATAATAATAATAATAATAATAATAATAATAATAATAATAAGAAACGGGACAAAACATAAAGTCTCCAAAACTCCGTTTTGGCGACTTAATAATGGAAACCATTCACAGTTCTATGTATAATAAACACGCTATCTGTAACATGTGAAATAACGTCATTTTTTATAACACATAGCGTACGCCAAGTGTAATAATTCTTTTTTTTAAATATAGTATGCGTTTAACGTATTCATACAAAGCAGCTGTTCTATGAACATTGAAAGAATATTTATTTATTGTAAAATATTAAAATACCTGCTCTTTTGTCTAGTATTGAAACTGCTGTTATTAAACTTATAGTTCCCAGAAATACTATGATGATCTTCATTATTTCTAAAATTGAATTGAATGCAATTTGTTTATTCAGGTTATCACATACAATGATTGTATATTTGAGCTCTCAGGTATTCAGGTTTTTGTACATCCTTGACTTTCATCTGTTTGGTTTGTACGGTTTGATGGATGTAAATCATATAAGCGTGTTAGATGCATCAAATCAAACCACAAGTGCTAAATTGTTTACCCAAATAATTAATTTTTACTTAATTTTGTCTATCTTTTTAAACTGTTAAACTTACCAGATTTGAAAAATCGAACACTTTTCATTCAAATAATATCACATGAATAGAAAATGAACAGTTTTGTTAAGGTCAAGGAACATTAAATGGGCTATGTCACAGATTTTCGTAAAATTTTGGATACAGCTTTAGCTCGTTGAACTGTAACTGAAAATCGAAAAAATAATGCATTTATCTATTTTATTTTCTGAAATATGAGTGATTGAATTCTTTCAAAATAGGTGAACATTTCTATAGAAAGCACATAAAACCAGCAAAAAACGGTCTTAAATTTGTCTTGAAATCATCAAATCTCCAATTTCAAATACACAGATTTTTCTTTAAAAACTATATGTTCTTGCTACATAAATTTCCGTTTTTATGATAAGAAATAATCATATGGTCACCGACTTCGTTTTCTTACCTAGTTGGTAATGAAAAACGTCAAAAATCTGTGTTTTACGGCCTACAACGCGACGACGTTACGATTATTTCGACGTTTTGTCGGTTTTTTTTTTTCACATAGAACACTACTTTGAATGATATATACCGTTATTATTATTTTACACCATTAAAATGGAAATTTATATACCAACAACATATAGAAGAAAAATCTATGTATTTTAAATTGGACATTTGATGATTTTAAGACAAATTTCAGAACGTTTTTCGCCGATTTTATATGCTTTCGATACATTTCAGAAAATAAAAGGGACAGATGAATTATTTTTTCGATTTTCAGTTAAAGTTCAACGAGCCAAAGTTGTATGCAAAATATTAACAAATTCTGTGACATTGCCCATTTACTGTTACTTGACCTTAAATATTCACATGATACTAAAATTACAAAATTTACGTAAATTATTTGTTGACAAACACAAGGCGGCCCCTGAAAATTATTAAGGAATGGTACGGGCTACGGGGTCATATAGTTCGGAGACCGACATACATTTTGTTTATTTCAAGTGAGGTTTTTATCCTGAAATTAATAATTTTTATTACAAAAACAAGTATAATTGTCGACTACAAGGCAAAATATTTTGTTATCTACGTCATCTCTACGTAAATTGTATTGTGGTCTTATATATGATGTTTCCGATTTTATACGCTTATGGAAATCATGTTTCAGACATATGATTTTTAGATATCTATTTTAAATATATATATATATCTATTTTGAAGACGTTGCGCTTAATATCACTTGGAATTAGAAGAGTTGAAACATCAATACTTTTACACCTTTAACTGCGCGTGAAAAAAACTTTCATCTAAATTATAATAACAATAACTGTACCAATTTTACTGCACCAGATGCGCATTTTGACAATTAATGTATATTCATTGATGATCGGGGCCAAAGTATCAAACAAAGAAAACATAATATAAATGTTGAAGAGCTGTTAAAAAACAAAAAAGACCAAAAGTAAAGCCAAACCCGGACAAGGCATCATAGATATGCATGATGGAGATACATTCCTTAATTTAAAATGATTCTGAAATTTTATAACAGCAAATGTATCTAAAACAATATCCGATAAACCGGCTACTGGGCTAATGTTACCCTCGAGAACTAACAGTCCACCAGCAGAGGTATCGACCCAGTAGTAGTAAATATTTTGAAAAGCTACTATTGAAAATAAATTTCCACACACAGCGTCTTTACTTTGAAAAAGAGGGGCGAAAGATACCAAAGGGACATTCAAACTCATAAGTCGAAAATAAACTGACAACGCCATGGCTAAAAAGAAAAAGACAAACAGACAAACAATAGTACACAAAACACAACATAGAAAGACTAAAGACTGAGCAACACGAACACTACCAAAAACTGGGGGTGATCTCAGGTGCTCCGGAAGGGTAAGCAGATCCTGCTCCACATGTGGCACCCGTCGTGTTGCTCATGTTAGTACAAACCTGGTAATAAGTAATAAATGTTCAACTAATACTTACAATAGAAGTAACTTCTAATTCGGTATGTCAGTTTGTGATTTCTGAAAATTGCAAACAGTGTAACGAATATAGATGAATTTATAGGATAAGGATAATTTACTACAATAATTGCAAGTATTAACATTTACTGTTGGTTCATAAAGAGGTCAGATTGTTAATGGTATGTATATACTTTCGCAAAGTAAAGTTTCTATAGGCTATTTGCAATTAGAGAGAATTTGTTGTCAAAACGAAGGAATACCCATTTGCAAATAAAATGCGCCTCATACCTCATATCAAATGCAACAGTATCAAGTTCGCAATATTGAAAACACGCATTCACAATTTCAGCAATGATTTTCCGTCATAAATGTTTTGCCATCGCATTAGTTTGATTTCTCATTTTTGCCAAAGGAAATTTTTGTTCAAACTTAATCTCAACTACAATTTCGGTAAATTCTTTAATCACTTGTTATTTCAATCATATTTTTCATACATGTAACATTTATGTCTTCACATACAATTCGTATCAACTGCCCAAAGACGTTTTTTCCTGACAAAAATTAGTTTTGATACATAATAATTCTTTGGATACCAATTGTCGTGCATTTCGTGGGCATAGGTTAACCACGAATTTGAATATCCAGCGAAGTACCTTTTACGTAATTAGCCTATCACAAAGCCTGGGATAAAGGTATTGAAGATCCGTTTGGTGCATCGCAATTCTATAAATCTTTCAACCTGCGTGGAAACTTTTAGTTTATCAATAGTGTATTCTTATCGATATTTTGTTCTTTCGAAAATTCGTCTTTTCACTAAGAATCTATCTAACACATTTTGAGCAATCAAAGATACACATGTGTATAAACTTGGTTCGTTTCCAATCAAAGGGTCATAACTCCCATAAAAGGGGCGTTAGTTTAGCTCTTTGTAATGGATAAATATGCTTTCACTTTCGGTTAGAAGGGGTTCCATTTTTCCTACACGAGGCATTATATTAAACGTTTAGTTCAGTCAATCTACCAAAAAAATAGCCAAACCTTAAAGAAATTGCAACAGAAGTAAATTTGGTCTCATTTTGAATGTTGATCGGCCTCCTATAACATATCAAAAGTCTTGCAAATTCTGAAGTGCCAAATTCAACATTTTTGGGTCAGAAATACAAGTTTTTGTACAAAAATGATGAAAAAATGGAAATCAGCCTGAAAATTTTCTTTTAATACAATATCATGGATGCAGTTTGTGTTATATTATGTCTTAGCTGCCTTGGATATATTCTATACATCAAAGTGTATTTTTATGTAAAAAATGTCATTTTGGGGTTAAAAAGTGACTTTGTATTGAAAAGTCACACAAAACGGGAATTAAGGTTTAAAAACTAATTTGGAAATCAGTCAATGTAACAGTTTTATCTTTGATTTTTTTTTTATATCTTTTAAATGTTTTATTCAAATACAGTAATTGTTAAAGTATGCTAGACTAATAATTTTAGGGTTAAAATCCAAGTTTTCAGTAAAAATATACAAAAAACTGGAAGTATGCTTTGAAGCATTTAACTTCAAGAAAATCAATACTATAATGTGTACTGTGTTTGTAAACCTTAAGACCTTATGTACTTGTCTCTGTAATGTTTGGGCTCTTTAATGTGTTGTTTGCTAAACAGTAATGTGAATGGTAATATTCATATCTAATCTCATCCTACAGTAATCTAGAATACCAATTTTCCAAAAATCTAGAAAATTGGAGTTTGATTTATAAAGTTTCAATCTGAACAACTTCCATTTAAACGATGTTTCTGTTAAGAATATCTTTAGGAGTTATGATTAACAAATGCATAATTGTATATTCCTTTTTATCCAATACATTGATCTATAATGATCTTTTGTTCTACTATTTTGTCATAGCTAGTTTAACACTTGAGAACATGATAAAGCTCATCTATTGTGAAAGGAATAGAATGAGTTTCCCCTGAATTTATTTCTCACCATGATCATTTTCAAAATGTCTTAGAATCTTTACCTTAATGCTCAGTTTCACAGCTCCATGCATACATGTACTTTAAGGTTCTAACAATAGTATGGCTTATGCCAATTTGTAAATTTTGTAAGATAGATCAAAACCTCCGTTTTTTTTTACAAATTTGGAGTATTTATTAAAAACAAAATGTACAAGAAAAACGTTCTTATACAAAACCAAAATTAACAGATGTGCTATGATTGCAAGTGAGACATCTATTCATAAACCAAAGGACACGATGAGGGGATCAGTATTAGGTGAGCCATGTGCCATTGACATGAATACCTTGCATTGATTATGTATACCAAATACAGTTATTCTTAGTAAATGAAAAACAAGAATGTGTCCATAGTACATGGATGCCCCACTCGCACTATCATTTTCTATGTTCAGTGGAATTGGGGTCAAAACTCTAATTTGGCATTAAAATTAGAAAGATCATATCATTGGGAACATGTGTACTAATTTTCAAGATGATTGGACTTCAACTTCATCAAAAAACTACCTTGACCATAAACTTTAACCTGAAGCGGGCACTATCGTTTTCTATATTCAGTGGACCGTGAAATTGGGGTCAAAACTTTCTTTTGGCTTTAAATTAGAAAGATCATATCATAGAGAACAAGTGTACTAAGTTTCAAGTTGATTGGACTTCAACTTTATCAAAAACTACCTTGACCAAAATCTTTAACCTGAAGCGGGACAGACGGACGGACGAATGAACGAACGAACGAACGGACTGTCGAACGAATGGGCGCACAGACCGAAAAACATAATGCCCCAAAATGGGGCATAAAAAAGCATATGATAAAAACCTAGGTTTTAAACCAGGAAATGAGTTCAAGGACAAAGAACAAATGTCCGACAGAAGTTTCAGACCTAAGGCATCTGTAAACAATATTTGGATTATCCAGCACTTTTTTCTTCTGATATATAAAGATTTATAAAAAGATATGTTTTGTCCTTGCGTAAAGTACATTTGGCACTTGCACACAATGATTGTTAATGTTCAAGTGTAATAATATTTTTATCCTATTAAAATACATCACTTCGTTGGTTAGAAGACATTTATGAATTATTCGTTATTTTGTCTTTGAACCCTTAACTATTTTCAGTCGCTGAAACAAGAGTACTTGCCTGTTATGTTTGTTTTATTAGTTTACTGATAGATTAAAGGAGGAAGGGTTGAAGAGCCATACCACATATTCATTTGCTTGTCCCAAGTCAGAAACTTTGTCAGTTGTTCTCTCATGTTATTATGTCATCTTATATAGATTTCTGTCTATTGTTGGAGACTGTATATTGCTTAGGCTTTTTTGTTACTTTTTACGTTGGGTTGCAGTCTCATTGATGTATACCCAAAGTCTACTTTTATTATGGCACCCTCAACAGATAGTTATTCTACGTTTCATTTTTTAAAATTTTATTTTTATTCCACTTTTTTTGTCCAGTTTATATCTTGGAATTGTATGAACCAATTTTAATGAAACTTTACAATAATGTTAACCAGCTTGTGCAAATTTGCAATCAGGTATTGCATTTTCAAGATGGCTACCCTTGCTATGGAAACCGAAAAAATGTGAAAAAAAAATTAAATTTTAAATCTTTTATTATAAGACCTAACCGAATGAAACTTTATGGAAATGTCACCTGGTATGCCTAGATGTGCAGACAGTTTTTAGAAATTCCAAAATGGCCGCCATTGTCATGGAAACGGGGATAAAGTTTAACATTAATCCTATGGGAAAATACACTAAAGCAGCATTTTCCTAAAGAATATTACATGAAACCCAAAAAGAAAACTATATGGATATGTAACATGGCATGTACCAATGTGTCATCTGTCTTCGGAATTTTGGAAATGGTCACTTTTACCATGGAAACAGCAAAAATTGTCAAAAATTTCTAAATGCTTTTTTGAAAATGGCTGCAATTACCCTTGCAGTTGGACACGAGGGTGACATCCGCTATTGCTAGCTATTGCAAATCTATATTATATTTCATTTGTAGTTATTGGAAATAATTAATTGGTACTTCATGACCACAACCGGCAGAGGGAACTATTTAATTATTATTAGTCGAATCTGTATAAATTATACTTTGCTTTGCACATGACCCATTAACTGAGGCGGATTTTAATATGCTACCTAAAAATGTACTTGTAAAAGTCTACAGAAAGAAGACAGTCTAATTGGGATTATTATCTTATCTTTCCGCTACCTTATAAGAATAATCTTGTGCTACTTCTGGTAAATACTGAATACTCAGCAGACAATTATCAAACAAAAGTCTTAACCATAGCCAGAAATTAGTAGTACTTTTGCTAATTAATATTCATAATATGTAAATGAGAATTGTACCACGTGATAATAGTTTGAACTGGACTGGCTTGATATCATTAAAATCTTTAAAACACGGATATTATAAGTTGCCCGTCACAGAGTCCTTGTTTATTATCACTCTGATATTTTCGTAAAGTTGTCAGGCGGTCAAAATCAAAACAATGAACGCGAATTTAGTGAATTTTTCGTGTTTTCGTGAGTTTATTCTTCTTGAAATAGGGGCATTTTAACTTTACGTGGGAACCTAGAGTTCAACGACTACACAAGGTTTGGACTTGCTTATTATTTAGACATTCAAGTTTCAAGTTTCATTCCCGCAACCTGTTTTTGTAATGACCTTGTTAGCCAATTTTCAACACGAAGTTTGCAAATTTGACGTTTCAGCCATTTAAGCCTGTATTTTATACTGCAATGTTAAAAGCCTCTCGCTTCGATTTTTAAAATAGCTCAGGAACCTTGATTTTTGCAACGACAGTCATTATGTTTCGTTTAAATGGTGTATAGTGTTGTGTATATTTATTTTCTGTCCCCGCAACCTGTCTATCACTTAAAATAAAGTTAAAACAGACATTTGTTTTCAAAATTCCCTATCATTTCAATATAATTTCCGTGACACGTATCCGATTTCTTTAGTATAATATTCAAATAAGCAAAGTGGCGTTGATTTCTGGATATGCTTTATTTGACTTGGCATTGGATTGAGTTTACCATCTCAAAAACACAAGGCAACCAAGCAGGCAGAATACCACAGAGACTGGCATTTGGTTTTTAGAGATAAGGTTAATTTCTAAACTAATGCCAATCATTTGTCCCATATAACTCTATAATTTATCAAATACCTATATGAAGAAATAACTTTCAAATTTGCATTGGATAAGGAGCTCATTTTTTGCTTACAAGTCAGAATAATTAAGCCTTTTTAAAACAGTTCATACTGTTTTGGAAAAAAATATTTCCGTTTTAAAGGCGATAAGTAATATTAATCAAATCATCTTCTTCGTTGTTCCCTTTTTTTATCATCTGTATCTATTATAGCTTTTTTTATCTTGAAGTTCTTGACTTTCAAAGTTTGTTCAAAGCACTACAGTTTTTGCATTTTCTACCACTGCGTCGTTTGCTACTTTAGTGTCCGTATGCTTTTGTGAAAGCCATTGAACAAATACTTCAGAAAACAACATCTTTTACGTCTAGAATGGCGTTCTATATTTTTTTTAATTTTTGACAAGGATTTTTGATAGACAATATCATATCGCTAACTCTTTTCAATACAGTTTAAAGTGTGTACACATTTCGCATATGAAATAATTTGTTTTAAATATAAGATTGTGTTGTTAAAAATTCTTGTAATTGCCTGAAATAATGCGGTGCAAAAGAATTTGGAAAAACCAAGTGTATAAATGACGTCACACTAGAATTTACATTTCTTGATTTTGTGAATTAGCTGTTGTTCTAGAAACTGATTAGTATCTCATATATGTCTTTTGGACAAATCAATTTAATATTATTACATATAAAAGCATAAATATAAGTTAAAACGTAAATCACAAGTTATTCTGTTGTTGTAGTTATCTCCCTTAACGTTTACGGCGGCCCATTCGGGATAATATCAGCAAGTCAAACAGACAAAATATTGACCCCTCAAAAAGTCACTTAGGACAATTTTGATTTCAAAAGACTTTTTATATGTTGAATATGACAATGGTATGATACCATAAAAGCAAAAATACTTTCTGTTGCAATTTGTTTAACGTTTTTCATAGCCTGAACTAGTGCCCCTTCTAACCGAAAGTGAAAGCATATTTATCAATTACAAAGAGCTAAACTAACGCCCCTTTTATGGGAGTTATGACCCTTTGATTGGAAACTTGAACCAAGTTTATACACATGTGTATCTTTGATTGCTCAAAATGTGTTAGATAGATTCTTAGTGAAAAGACGAATTTTCGAAAGAACAAAATATCGATAAGAACACACTATTGATAAACTAAAAGTTTCCACGCAGGTTCAAAGATTTAGAGAATTGCGATGCACCAAAAGGATCTTCAATACCTTTATCCCAGGTTTTGTGATAGGCTAATTACGTAAAAGGTACTTCGTTGGATATTCAAATTCGTGGTTCACCTATGCCCACGAAATGCACGACAATTGGTATCCCAAGAATTATTATGTATCAAAAGTTATTTTTGTCAGGAAAAAACGTCTTTGGGCAGTTGATACGAATTGTATGTGAAGACATAAATGTTACATGTATGAAAAATATGATTGAAATAACAAGTGATTAAATAATTTACCGAAATTGTAGTTGAGATTAAGTTTGAACAAAACTTTTAGAAATGTAGGAGTTGCATGGCAAACACATATATTTTTTTAGGAGCTAACAACCATTTGGCTGAATTATAGATTTTTATTCCATCGGACACTTAACTCTACGTCACTATGTTTGATGAGATTGTAAGACCATGATAGCATAAGTTTAATCTTAACGATACTGAAAATTATCAAAGTATACCAGACCTATACTTTTCTTTTCAGGTGCGAACCATTTTATATTTTCATACCTAGAAAACAAATACATGTACAATGTATATGGGATTGTAGAGACAATCGTATTTCTTCGGAAAAAAGCGAAAAATGAAAAAAAAACAATCAAAATGGAAAGTAGTTGAAAATGCTGTAAGGAGTAGGATTTACAAATCCCGAAGTAAATCGAGATGCACATGTTTTATGATTAACCAAAATTAAAATCAAGTATTTATTCTTTCAGCACAAAAAAGATTATTTGATTGACATTTGAAGGCGTGGTTATCTTATTTTGTAATAATAGACTTGATTATGCAATGATTGGAGGGAGGCATATATTTCTATTGCTAGTCTCTTTAAAATACTCAAGTTAATGCGTGCATTTATAATGCGAATTGTTGTCCTGTGGCAAAAATGAGAAATCAAACTAATGCGATGGCAAAACATTTATGACGGAAAATCATTGCTGAAATTGTGAATGCGTGTTTTCAATATTGCGAACTTGATACTGTTGCATTTGATATGAGGTGTGAGGCGCATTTTATTTGCAAATGAGTATTCCTTCGTTTTGACAACAAATTCTCTCTAATTGCAAATAGCCTATAGAAACTTTACTTCGCGAAAGTATATACATACCATTAACAATCTGACCTCTTTATGAACCAACAGTAAATGTTAATACTTGCAATTATTGTAGTAAATTATCCTTATCCTATAAATTCATCTATATTCTTTACACTGTTTGCAATTTTCAGAAATCACAAACTGACATACCGAATTAGAAGTTACTTCTATTGTAAGTATTAGTTGAACATTTATTACTTATTACCAGGTTTGTACTAACATGAGCAACACGACGGGTGCCACATGTGGAGCAGGATCTGCTTACCCTTCCGGAGCACCTGAGATCACCCCCAGTTTTTGGTGGTGTTCGTGTTGCTCAGTCTATAGTTTTTCTATGTTGTGTTTTGTGTACTATTGTTTGTCTGTTTGTCTTTTTCTTTGAGCCATGGCGTTGTCAGTTTATTTTCGACTTATGAGTTTGAATGTCCCTTTGGTATCTTTCGCCCCTCTTTTTTAAAGTAAAGACGCTTTGTGTGGAAATTTATTTTCAATAGTAGCTTTTCAAAATATTTACTACTACTGGGTCGATACCTCTGCTGGTGGACTGTTAGTTCTCGAGGGTAACATTAGCCCAGTAGCCGGTTTATCGGATATTGTTTTAGATACATTTGCTGTTATAAAATTTCAGAATCATTTTAAATTAAGGAATGTATCTCCATCATGCATATCTATGATGCCTTGTCCGGGTTTGGCTTTACTTTTGATCTTTTTTGTTTTTTAACAGCTCTTCAACATTTATATTATGCTTTCGTTGTTTGATACTTTGGCCCCGATCATCAATGAATATACATTAATTGTCAAAATGCGCATCTGGTGCAGTAAAATTGGTACAGTTATTGTTATTATAATTTAGATGAAAGTTTTTTTCACGCGCATTTAAAGGTGTAAAAGTATTGATGTTTTAACTCTTCTTATTCCAAGTGATATTAAGCGCAACGTCTTCAAAATAGATATATATATATTTAAAATAGATATTTGAAAATCATATGTCTGAAACATGATTTCCATAAGCGTATAAAATCGGAAACATCATATATAAGATCACAATACAATTTACGTAGAGATGACGTAGATAACAAAATATTTTGCCCTGTAGTCGACAATTATACTTGTTTTCGTAATAAAATTATTAATTTCAGGATGAAAACCTCACTTGGAATAAACAAAATGTATGTCGGTCTCCGAACTATACGACCCCGTAGCCCGTACCATTCTTAATAATTTTCAGGGGCGCCTTGTGTTTGTCAACAAACAATTTACGTAAATTTTGTAATTTTAGTATCATGTGAATATTTAAGGTCAAGTAACAGTAAATGGGCAATGTCACAGAATTTGTTAAAATTTTGCATACAACTTTGGCTCGTTGAACTTTAACTGAAAATCGAAAAAATAATTCATCTGTCCCTTTTATTTTCTGAAATGTATGGAAAGCACATAAAATCGGCGAAAAACGTTCTGAAATTTGTCTTAAAATCATCAAATGTCCAATTTAAAATACATAGATTTTTCTTCTATATGTTGTTGGTATATAAATTTCCATTTTAATGGTGTAAAATAATAATAACGGTATATATCATTCAAAGTGGTGTTGTATGTGAAAAAAAAACCCCGACAAAACGTCGAAATAATCGTAACGTCGTCGCGTTGTAGGCCGTAAAACACAGCTTTTTGACGTTTTTCATTACCAACTAGGTAAAAAAACGAAGTCGGTGACCATATGATTATTTCTTATCATAAAAACGGAAATTTATGTAGCAAGAACATATAGTTTTTAAAGAAAAATCTATGTATTTGAAATTGGAGATTTGATGGTTTTAAGACAAATTTAAGACCGTTTTTTGCTGGTTTTATGTGCTTTCTATAGAAATGTTCACCTATTTTGAAAGAATTCAATCACTCATATTTCAGAAAATAAAATAGATAAATGCATTATTTTTTCGATTTTCAGTTACAGTTCAACGACCTAAAGCTGTATCCACAATTTTACTAAAATCTGTGGCATAGCCCAATTGAGCACTTGTGGTTTGATTTGATGCATCTAACACGCTTATATGATTTACATCCATCAAACCGTACAAACCAAACAGGTGAAAGTCAAGGATGTATAAAAACCTGAATATCTGAGAGCTCAAATATACAATCATTGTATGTGATAACCTGAATAAACAAATTGCATTCAATTCAATTTTAGAAATAATGAAGATCATCATAGTATTTCTGGGAACTATAAGTTTAATAACAGCAGTTTCAATACTAGACGAAAGAGGAGGTATTTTAATATTTTACAATAAATAAATATTCTTTCAATGTTCATAGAACAGCTGCTTTGTATGAATACGTTAAACGCATACTATATTTGAAAAAAAGAATTATTACACTTGGCGTACGCTATGTGTTATAAAAAGTGATGTTATTTCACATGTTACAGATAGCGTGTTCATTATACATAGAACTGTGAATGGTTTCCATTATTTAAATTCTTCTTTTTTGAAACAATCAACTCATAGTTTCATTTGACCTTTACAGCAGTCGTAGATAATAATGAAATAACAATACGGAACACGGTATTGAATGAAATGTCACATTTGATGGTGACCTTCAAATGTTTGAAGTGATGACTTTCATTTTACTTATAGAGATGGTTTATTTGCATCTTTTAAACTGTTACCATGTAATGATATTATCGCAATAGAAAATTTGAGTTTGGTATTGGCATGATTTAAACTATATAGTTTGAAAAAATTAAGTGTTGATAAAATTATGTAATTTTTAAAAAAGTAAGGTTGCTACTGCTGAGGCAATCTTCACGTAGACAGTTTTGGTTATTTTGCATAGGCCTTTTTCATTTGAATGCTCTCAAACAGGCGTACTCAACAAAGGCTTTTCAAGCAACCTAATTTTTTCAATAACACTGTTTTTTATCACTTTCTTTGATTTTCCAAGGCTTTATATATGTACAATTCTGATGAAAAAACTCAAAAGAAAGAAAATAACAAAGGATAATGCAAAAAGCAAAAAAGTCGAAGCAGTAATAATAGCAACATGGCCAAAACAAATAGCCTTAGACAATCATAGGGTAAAATTATCCAGAAGCAGGAACTAAAAAAAAGTTTAGCAATTAAATTAAAGTATGAACTCTAAGTAACATAGGCTTGAGGTGTACGCTCATATAATTTTACTTTTATAATGATGATTGATAGCTGCTTAACGTCCAGCGGCAAATTAATGTACATATTCAGGATGGGAACATGTTAATGTAATATGAGTATTAACACTGCTTTGTACTAGATCGACACACTGAGCCGTATTTTTAACGTGCTAGTTCACAAGGTAACAGTCCGCAGGAAGACATGTCACCTTATCTGGACACATTATTCTGACTCCGAACTGACCAGTCTTTGCTCTTACACCTTAATGCCGCGTGCTTAGCGGAGAAGCAGCAAATACCAATTTTAAAGTTTTTAGTTTGAACCAGGCGGGATTCGAACTCACGACCTCTCGCACTTGAGGCGAACACACTACCACGACACCACCGAGGCGGGTATGCATTTATGACGAATATATAATTCTTTGGGTAATGTTTCTTTATTGTGAGATTGTCAATTTATGACAGTATTGTTACATTTCTTTAGCCGATATATCGTATAATGTGTTGATATTATCCCGAAGATGTGCACAGGTGTAGAATAAAGGAGTTGTTCCTACTTGGTTATGATTTTGTCTTGTGCGTGTATAGATTTTTTTGTTATAAATTAATACACCATATCCTTTCATTTCCATACGTACGTTATCGTATCTATGGTTGTTAATTTCTACAGAATCTCTATGTTACTGTCATTCATGCAGTCTTGTATGTCGAAAACAGACTAAAGATTCTTTGTTTTCCGTTTATTTTTCCTCTTATATTGGCACGTTATGTTAAAAAATTTTATTATTGTTTCAAATTCTGATATCATTTATGTGATCTATAGGTGGTAACGATGACTGTGTGATGTGTAGTGATGAATCAAACTGTATCTCTCCATGGATGTTTTGTGATGGTTATGACGATTGCAAAAACGAAGAAGATGAAGTTGAAAGCATATGTCAAGGTAAATAAATGCTTAATTGTGCGTTTATTAATATCGTGTCTATCATTCCACCTAGCTCTAATGGACAAGTTAATTAAGGTAGTGACTATTCTTCTATTTATTCTACTTTTGTTGTACAAATGTTCCTTCTTTCTGACTTATACAACGGATAGAAATCATACTTTAAATATATACTATTTACAAGTTCTTGGTCAAGTGTTTGTTACATGGGGGACAATGTTTTGGTCGCAATGGCATTGATTGTCCAACTTCTTAGGTCCTCTTGGGAATTGCTACAGGGGTGTTGAACGACATTGACTACCCAGTTTTTGTAGAATCACACCAGTAACCTAATTGCAGAGGAAAGTGCCTAGGACTATAGTTGCTGCTAATACTTTAGAGTTAACCACCATAACCATTTGATTGCTGACTTGAGACTTTGTTTTAGTTTTACATGCGTACGGTTGTAGATACATCTTTATCCTTAGAACCAATTGCCCAAATCAGACTACCTATATCCAAAGCGTTTCTTTCAAATACCAATATAACAGTTTATCCATTTTATATTGCTATTAGCAGTTAATTTACCGCAATCTTAATCAAATTTGAAAGCAGTTAATTATCGAATCTTCTACTGAATCGCTTATCATATATAAATTAGCTTACCAAAATAAATATGACAAACATCAAAAGTACTGATTCTCATGCTTATAATATCGGTATGGATCTCTAAAATATGTAAATTATATATATTCGAAATGAGGCTTGGTTGTAGAACCTTATAGAAATATGTCTAGAAATATGACATATCGGTGACGAAACAAAGCTTGTATTTTATTTTTTGGGGTATAATATCACAATCGTCAAATAAATTAAGATAAAACATTTTCTTGTGATCATTATAAAGAGTTAGCTGAACTTAAGTTTATTATTTGATTTGAAATTTCAGCTATTCCATGTAAACAGTCTGAAGTCAAATGTCACAATGGTCTACAGTGTATTGAAGAAAAAGGTCAATGTAACGGTTATGTAGACTGTGCGGATGGATCTGACGAAAGTCTTCAAACTTGCAAAGGTTTTAATGTTATATGTACATATCCAAAAACAAATAATTTAAAACAAAGAATATGGAAGATTAATAAATATAAACGTAAAACTAAACTGAATTCAAATTAATAAGTTCTCTGACAACTACTATAAACCAACTTATTATGGCGGTAGATTTATTTTCGAGACTTTCGAGAGTAGAAACATAACGGGAATATAAATCGTCCCGAATATGTAAAACCTGGATCTTTCCCTATTCAACTACATCAAAGAAATGTATAAAATCGCGAAATTAAGTCGCCACGAAGTGGGCTAAAAAGGGCTAAACGCGAAAAAAAAAATTATCCATGAAAATAAGTTGAATTACAGTTTATAATTCTGTGTAGCAATCTGCATAATGATAACTGGATATGCAGGATTTATCTCTATTATCAGTAGGACATTCTATACAAAATATGTATCTTCTATCAGAAAATAGGTATCTAATTAGAAAAAAAGAAACACAAAATCTAATTTTCAATAACATGCAAAAATGTGCCTTTGCTGGAATAGTAATTTTTCTCTTTTATATTATACAATAGATTCATACCTGATTTCAATAACCATTTATCATGCACATTTTGTAAGAATTGCAGTGGCGACTTCAATCTAAAAAAAACCTTAAGCGAGCGCGTAGAGAGTTATGAGGACGAATTCTTAACATATACGGGTATGAGTAAGCATTGCCCATTGAATGAATTATATACATGTGTGTGTGAGTGTGTTTGTGTGTGTGTGTGTGCTACTTATTGACACCTATTAATTATAATGTTTACAATATGTCCAGTACATTCCCTCATTTATTCAAGAAAGTTATTTACTTTAAATTTTTCATGGATGTTTATCAAACTAAAACTGTTTTCAGAGCAACCCTGTGGCAAAAACAAAGTGAAATGCCAGGATGGGATTCAGTGCATACCAGAACAAAACCTTTGCGATGGCTGGGCAAGGTGCAATGATAAGTCAGACGAAGAACCCACGTTCTGTAAAGGTTTGTTGTCGTACCAAAATACGATATGTATTGTAACATATCAGAAAACGAGCTTAAAAGCTTTATTTGTTGACAATATCAATATAAGGAAATTCAGGTAAAAAAAAACGTATCAGCGTTAAGTCAAACGACAAGTCATGTCAAAGGGTGAACACATATGACATCACAATACGTGATATGGATTTTAAGATGAGGGAAGACCGATAATTGATCATATATATTTGATTTGGATTTTTTTACCTGTCATGTGAGCATGTAATTGCTGCATTCTAGTAATCATAGAACCTACATACAGTTTACCCGGATAATCCCATGATCTGATTGCTGACGAAATACGTTGAAGATATTCGCGTTGTCGGGATAAGCTAAACCCCACAAATATTTCAATGTATCTGGGAAAAAGAAGGTATTTGTCTGTCACAAAACGTTCTAACGCGTTACAACTCATATTCATCAACCTGCTATTGGAACGGACGTCCGGATAAAGTGCTTACCATATAGCACATACTCCTAAATTGGGTTTACAAATAGGATAGTTTATTGTTTAAATTTTGTTTGCTTTAGCATGTCCATTGGTAAAAATGCGATGCTTTTTCACCACGAAAACAAATGACGTTCACTCTTTTGGTCAGGTACATTTTTAGTTGACATATTTAAGGATTCTGGGTTTGTAGATATGATCTATTTTCGTGTTTTTGATATGGTGTAAATAATACAATTGTGCACATGGTTGTGAATTGATTTGAATACAAAACTGGAGACTTCAAAGGAAGTTTCTATGCGTTTCAATTTAGCATGTAAACAAACTTGTATACCATGATAAATTGTAAAAGAATAATTTTGGATGGATTTGACATAACACTGCACCTCAATGGCATAACAAATCGGTGATCAGAAAGCAGAGAGCTTATAATATATATATAAAGAATCTACAGGTATGTCTATCCTACACCTTTTATCAAGCATATCTTAGTAAGCTGTGTATACGACAAATTGTATCGCACTTATTCAGCTCACAAGCAACATTTTTGTTAGGTCTTAGATCTGTGATTTTACAGTTGTGTCCTTTTCCCGAATTTGACATTTTGACGTAGTGTGGATTCGTATTGCGGGTGATGCATGCATAACAGGAGTCACTTACCCCGTCGGTCCACCAGGAATCTATTTTTTTTAGGGGGGGAGGGGGGGTCATGTGATTCCCTCAGATTTGTTTATTAACTTCATCGATTTATGGGATTAGAACATTGGTAAACTGCTCTTGCCTAAATTTAGATATAAATAAATATTAGAAGTACTTGTGTTCTGATGAGATTAATAAAAATTCTTCTTTAAAAACTTTTATTTCGTAGTATTAAAGATATATAATTTAAAACAAATTACGTCTGCTCACAAAAATATTGGTCAAACAAGAGTTGTATAATGAATGTTAATGCAGACATGTCTTTGAAAAAGATATCTATGATGGTTTTGTTATTCAATCAATGAATATTCACAATCCGTAGCACCAAATATCATCTCGGTTTTTTATGTGGTTCTTCTTGCTCAGTCTTTAAATTTTATGTGGTAATTTGTAGAGTGTTGCTTCTTTTCGTCGCCTTTCGGTTTTTTTAATGATTTTGTTGGTTTCTCTTATCTGATGTGTTTTGGGTCTCCCTTTGAAATCTTCCGCCTCTTTTTTAGATATCAAATATGAGAGTTCAGCGTTTTCCCACAAGCTTCTGATAATTAGTGATGCTCATTCTATGGATAACGCAACATGCAAATTTCAAAACAGATGTGTATTGACCTTCACCCGCTTACATGGTAAATTATATTATCTTTTAAAAGATTAATTTCTTTTCAATTCATTAGATCAATGCAATCCAGCATCTAGCAGAATCACTCATATGGGCATAATCATCCTTTTGAGTAATCTTGATATCTATATCATTAACGGAAAGCTTAATACAAAAATTTATGATAAAAGAGATGATTTTTCATTTCATATCGTTAATTATCCATTTTTAGATGGTGACGTTCCCTTGTCACCATCTTACGGTGTTTATATATCTCAACTTGTACGATTCGCTCGTGTATGTAACAACGTTTCAGATTTTAACGATAGAAATTTATGTATTAATGAAAAATTATTACACCAGGGTTTTCGATATCACAAACTAGTCAAAACATTTACTAAATTTTATCATCGGTACAAGGACATCATTCGTAAATATAGCTCAACATGCAGACTTCTTATACGTTCAGGTAGTTCACATCCAATCTTTTATGGTAATATTCTTTATAAAGCACAAAAATGTCAGTATTCACCTCAGAAGCTAACAAAACCTTTAAATAGACTTATTAAGAAAGGATATAGTTACGATACTGTTGTCAGGTCATTAAAGATTGCATATTTTGGCTTTAATAGTGATTCACTTATAGGGTCTTTGCATCGGAACTAAACACATTTATTTAAAAACCAGTTGTTGGCATGACACGGATTATGCTCTTCTCATATATTTTATGATGATATGATACTAAACCCCTAACGGGAGGGATTGTGCCTGATATTCATATGATGAAGACATAATCTTTCAATCAGTTTAATTGAGGTCTGGAGCTGGCATGTCAGTTAACTGCTAGTAGTCTGTTGTTATTTATGTATTATTGTCATTTTGTTTATTTTCTTTTGTTACATCTTCTGACATCGGACTCGGACTTCTCTTTAACTGACTTTTAATGTGCGTATTGTTATGCGTTTACTTTTCTACATTGGCTAGAGGTATAGGGGAGGTTGAAATATCATAAACATGTTTAACCCCGCCGCATTTTGCGCCTGTCCCAAGTCAGGAGCCTCTGGCCTTTGTTAGTCTTGTATTATTTTTACTTTTAGTTCTTGTGTATAATTTGAGTTTAGTATGACGTCCATTATCACTGAACTAGTATATATATTTGTTTAGGGCCAGCTTAAGGACGCCTCCGGGTGCGGAATTTCTCGCTGCATTGAAGACCTATTGGTGACCTTCTGTTGTTGTCTGTTCTGTGGTCGGGTTGTTGTCTCTTTGACACATTCCCCATTTCCATTCTCAATTTTATTGCATAAGTAATAAGATCATGAAAGACATACGATAACTTTGCACAAGCGTAGACAAGTTTTCTCGATTGTAAACATTTTTTTATTACATAATTAGATACGTAAGAAATTATGTGGATAGGATGACTTCGGATTTCATCAGTATCATCCTCGTTAAACACCTGATATTATGTTGAAATGTATTTTATCAGATTATAAATGTTCCAGTATGAGAATTAAATGCAGGAACCTAATGCAATGTGTCTCATGGTTTAATCTTTGTGATGGCGTAGCAGCGTGTAATGATAAATCCGATGAAAATCCAGAATTTTGTAAAGAGGGTGAGATAACACACATATTACACTTCTGCAATTAATTTAATTTGTCTCTTGCTTTTATAAATATTAAAAGATAATTTATTCTTTAACTATCAAACAATGTTTTCATTGAAAAAAAAAAAAACGATTCGACTAAAATAATAAACTTGTTTATATATGGGAAACATAGCAAGATAATATCATAAATAACTTCCAATCCTTTAATGGAAGAAAAATATACGATTCACAGATTCTTTGTTCTTAACAATTTTAGTTTTGGTGATGAATGTTCTCCTAATTTATGTTTTGGATGATATGATTACTGTTTTGTCAAAATCTCTCAAAATTTTATGATTCAGTCATATAAATCAAAATTAGAAGATATGATATGGGTTGCCAATGAGGCATCTTTTCACCACAGACTAAAAGACGAGGATATACACATTTCAGAAAAAAGCCAAAATGATCTTAAAACCTTAAAATACCGGTACACAAATGAGTATAGGCTTATTTTAATTTTAATCAAGATGGAAGGACGTTAAGTAAATCACAACTTTGTGAAATAAATTCAGGGCAGTCGGCACTATTCCTTAAATATTATCTATATATTATCAATCCCAGTGAGCTTAGTATGAAGGACATTACTGAAACTGCAGGATTTGTGTCATAGATGGCCTGAGCCCCATTTGACACAATTTTTCGGATTTTTTTCAATGCTCTTTTACTCTTTTTTCTATTTTAACAGTTTTGTTTGAAACGCCAATGCTGAATTTTTATGTAAACAAACCCTGTGTCGTGCGTAACAAATTATCAGCCTGGTATCTTCTGAGTTTGTTCATACCTGGACACACCTATGAGTAGACACACAAAAAAGTCTGGAGTCGGTTTCACAAAAATACTTACGACTTAGTTTGATCGTAAGTCATGAACAATTCAGTACACTTACGATCAATCTTAGTCGTCAGTTTTTGTGTGAAACCGACTCCTGAACACTAAACTTTATGGTAACGTAGTGATTTAATTTTCATAATAGAGGATCTTCCTTTTCTTAATCGAAATATATCCCCCTCCTCTCTTGCGTATGGTATACACATCACGACTGATTGTCTTCTCAAGAGCTCGTGTTCGCCATTTTGACTCCATTAAGAGTACACAATAACATGTAGTCTAATACCATGACTCCAGAAGGTTGATGGTCGCTTTCAGATTTGAACGATTTTTATCAGGTACGTTATTGTGTTACAGTTGATCGCCAACATTTTTCGATTTCTTTAACAAATTCCCTTTACTGGCCTTGAATCATTACATGATTTCACCACTGTCCAGTTCGTCAGGTATTTTGAAGTAATATGATAGGCTTACTATTTTACCGTAGCACCTGATATTCCTACGGTCTTAATGGAAATTGATATAGCGAAAATGTTTGGGTTTTAGGTCATTTAGTCCATACAAATGAAACATTGTTTGATTTGTCTCGTTGGTGTGTAGTCCTTTTTATTGAAATTTTCTCCCCCTCTTTAATGTAGATATTGTTGTATCGTCAACTGTTAAAGACTATTTGTCGAACCCTAGATTTGTTTTACTTGTTATATTTTGTTGTTGGGCGTATACCCCATGTATTAAATTCATTTTTTACATTTCTAAGTCTTTCCTGTTTTTATTTCAGCTTATCTTGGAAAGAGGAGCCTCGAATGAGAATTGAAGTCTAGCTAACTTACAGCAGCAGATGTAATAAACATATACATTTGTATCACTCATATACTCATCTAAATATAATGAACGTTAAAAAAACGTAGTAAAAACTATTTTTCATGCTTTTTAGAATGATTTTATTACATATATGAATTATATTGCCAGTTTGGAATTTATCTCTGGACTGTACTCTGATTAATTGTTCATTGACGTGTGTAGAGTAAGGTTTTCCCTTTTAAAGTTGTAGCTATTATGACAGTGTCCCTTTGGTATCTTTCGCTTCTCTTTTACAACACCCTGTTAGATCGGATGGTGCTGAAGATCTTAATATCTTATTTTTACTAAAACAAGTTGTTGAAGGAGACAGGTCAATTTTTATTACCTTGATATACCGCGTTTAGTGACTTGTGCTGAATTATTCCAGATCAAGAATTGACTTGTGCTAAATTATTCCAGATCAAGAATTGACTTGTGCTGAATTATTCCAGACCAAGAATTGACTTGTGCTGAATTATTCCAGATCAAGAATTGACTTGTGCTGAATTATTCCAGATCAAGAATTCAGAAGGGATGACAAAATGTTGAAATCACTCCCAGATTTTGGTGGAAATATTATCTTTGAAGCTTTCAAGTTTATAGTCTCCTTTGAACATTTCTTTTCCCTGATTAATTATGGATGAAGGTTACAGTTATACTGTTTTGTTCTATCATTGTGTCAATTGTTTTATGAACGTCAATTCGCTTATTATTAGTTGAAGCAAGCCTAAAATGTTCCGTATATTCTTCATTGAAATTCTGTATCCCTGTGTTATGTAGATATAAGAAGAAGTGGTATGAGTTCCAATAAGACAACTCTCCATCCAAGTCAAAATTTATAAAAGTAAACCATTATAGGTCAAAGTATGGTCTTCAACACGGAGCCTTGACTCACACCGAACAGCAAGCTTTAAAGGGCCCCAAAAATTACTAGTGTAAAACCATTCAAACGGGAAAACCAACGGTCTAATCTATATAAAAAACGAGAAACCAGAAACACTTATATAAACCACATCAACAAACGACAACTACTAAACATCAGATTCCTTACTTAGGACAGGTGGAAACAATTGTAGCGGGTTTAAACGTTTTAATGGTACCAAACCTTCACCCTTATCTGAAACAATAGTGTAACATCACAACATAGAAAAACACACTATAACTTAACTCGATCAAAAGACATATTAACACCAGTGAACATACAGTGAACAAATAAATTTGATCTATGATACAATATAAATACAAAATAAATAAACTAAGGGAAGAATAATTAAAGTAACATGTTATACCGCTGTGAAATGTTAAACAGTTTAAGAAAAACAATATGCTTGAACAAAATATCAGCCATTTGCAATTACTTTAAACACAGGTAAATGAAAATAATTTTGTTGTTAGGTATACGTGTACAGTTCAAATGAAGAAAGGAAATATTTTTACAAAATAAATAATTTTGATGTTTATAGTACGAAGAAGTGAAGATTTATAGTAATACCAAACACTTATCAAAGCTGGTATATAGACCAGATATAACCCTGAAAAAGTAAACATTAAATAACAAAAAAGCATTACAATTAGTGTCAACAGGTCAAATAAACAAGAAAGTACGATTTGAGAGTACTCGCAGTTACTGACAGCTAGTAAAAAGCCAAAATGTGCATATAACACTATGTGTTTATAAAAATAAGAAGATGTGGTATGATTGCCAATGAGGCAACTCTCCACAAGAGACCAAATGACACAGACATTAACAACTATAGGTCACCGTACGGACTTCAACAATGAGTAAAACCCATACAGCTATAAAAAGGCCGCGAAATGACAAATGTAAAACAATCAAACGAGAAAACTAACTATGTTCTTTTTAAACTGTTTCCTATCATTATTTCCTTAATAAAGGATTGCTGCTAATAAAGAACCAATGTTTTCTTATTCATATTAAACCTAGGTTTTATAATGGTAAAAGTGTAGTCATCCTGTTGAGAGTTTTACGGACTTCACTATGCTATTGTTGACTCATCATGAGCAACATGACGAGTACAGCATGTGAAATAGAAACTTCCTCCGTTCACGAGCACCTGCATGCACCCAAGATTGTGATTTCGTCGTTTTTGTTTTCTTTTGGCCATGGTATTGCCTATTAATCTTCGACAAAGTGGTTTTGATTGTCCATTTTGTATGTTCTCCCTGTTTTCATTAACACAGTTCGATCCCTTGAACAAATTGGTCCTTGCTTTTCCGTCTTAAGAGTACTAGTTATCCTCAAATGGGTTCTCGTTTGGCTCTACGGGACATATAAAAACGAACGCACACCGGTCTGAATCAGAGAGTATATTAAGATATCTCGCGGTGGGATAGTGCCACGCTTTCTGATACTTAAAAACCAATTGCAACAAATTTTTCTAAAGGTCCGTGAGTAGTTTACAAAAGGAAACATTTCTACCCCTATCCAAGATATCCTCATTTTCAATCAACAGTCACAATGTCTAGCCCTTCATCCCGGTCGACCCACTTTTATTTGGAGTTATTCTTGTCTAGAATGAGCTTGAAAACAACAATCAATTCAAATAGCTATTTTTGATGTTATCACAAACCACTGCCTATAATTAAATACCCATATCATATAATAATAGTACCACATTATAAACTAGTAATTAAATGCAGTTCGATAATCAAACCACAACATATCATTAAACACCCACATCACATAATATAGAACCACTGCGTATAATAACAGAAGCACATCCCATGTTTAAATACCCCCATAATATAATTAAAGTCCCACATCATATAACTAAACACATCATATATTAATAGAACTACATCATTCAATTAGAAATATACAGCATATAATTAAAATTTGCCACATGAGACAGCTATATGAAAATAAGAAGATGTGGTATGATTGCCAATGAGACAACTCTCCACCAAAGTAGCATTCCACATGTTTTCTCCAAGCAACATGTCCGATTACGTCAGTATTTTTATATATATCGGCTCGAAATAAACACGTTATTTGGATGTGTTTTTGCACCACACTACTGTATCGTATGCCCTGAGAAATGTAATTCGGCTTTGTGTGTAAGTCAACATAAAAACGAAATTTTATCTTTTATGACAAACTACAAATGCTACATTACTGTGACGTTAAAACATACACTTACTCTATTTCTTTTCGACTTCTACATTGTACTTCGCATTTATCATTTTTATAACGGAAAACAAAACAGTTTCTAAAACTGATAAGAAAAAATTGCAAAGAGGGGGTTTTAAGAAATATATTACACTGGTCATTGTTTTGTCAGCAAAAATGAGTTTTGCAATTCCGATTTAATAACATTATAACGGTGCCAATTTTTACAAAGTACAAGTACAGAAAAAGCCGAGAAAGGAATAAGAGCTTTGCATGAGGGAGATATGTCCTTAAGTTAAGAAAATACAATCCAAAATTTTATACCATCTAATTTCAATAACACAATATCCGTATTTTCATTAACGTACCGAAGGACTGGCTACTGAGCTGGTGATAACCTCGGGGACCAACAGTTCATCAGCAGGGGTATAGATCTAGTGGTAGTAATAACATTCATGGTACCATTCTTATTGCACCTGGTGTGCAATAAAAATGACTACCCTCCTCCTTTATCCGGGCTTGGAACCAGCAGTTAACACTTTTGAGTCATTAAATAGAATACTTTAAAACATAAAACTATGTACAGTCGGACAAAGTCTCTGCGGCTGAGTTCTCCTTCTGCATATTTCTCATACTTTTGAACGGCAAATGTTTCCTTTTCTGAAACATGCGTACTTCTTACTGCTGCTGCATGGGTACTTCACAATTTAATGTATGTAGTAGCTTGTAACTTCACTATATTGTCCAAAAACACAAACATTGAACGATGGGATGCATAAAACAGTTCATTGCAATTCTTGTGGAATGCCTCTGCTCCATTATTTGTACGTCTTGCGGTAGATGGGGTTTAAGCCCATACGGATGGTGGGAACAAAGCTCTGTCATCAACATATGTAGCTAAAACATAATCAGCAAAAGCTTCTATTTTCTTCACTTTTTGCATATCTTGTATTAAATCTTCAGCAAAGCAATCACCTACTTCATCTGGGTCAGAAAGGCTAATCCAAAAAAAGGGTGTAACCACTTGCTACCATCACTGGCAATTTTTTTGTACTCTTTTGCTAGTCCGAGATTTTGTATTTTACGCCACCATGCTTGACCAAGATGAAAACGACATGCTTGATGATAATGTCTGGGAAAACTCTAACGACAACATCATTCTCTTCTCAAAATCTACATGCATTGTTGCAAAATTCATTTGAAGATTAAACCTTTCATAACATTCTTAAGGCAAAAAAAAAAACATTTTTCTATAGCAGTCTCCTGATTTAGAAGGCAAAAGGCAGTATACCAGTGGAATATAATGTCCATTCCTGAATCCATGTATTGTATACAATTGTTGGAAATATTTCGGACAACACTTGAATGTTCCATCAGCAAATACATCTTCTGCCTGCAAACAAAGAAATTTCAAGTTAGCTTCAGAACCAGTAAATAACAATGCCACTTCCAATATCATTTACTAAAACAAACTCTTCTTTCTTATTTGTGATGACTCCAATTTCAATTAAAATTTCTTGAAATTCTACTGAACTTTTTGGTTGGGCAGGGTATAGTTTTCTTCTCTCTCTGTACATGGACTGTCTAATGCATTTTAAGTCATTTCTCTCCAGATGTTCCTCTTCATGGTGAAATAGCTCCGAACATATGATCTTTGATGGTCTCTCGGATATATTTTCTGTAGCTTTTCTTTTGCATGGCGTGCGTAGTATTTGCCGCTCTAACTTTTTTGGGTCTGTCTCATGTATATATGAAAGATTTCCACTCAAAACAGCTATACATTGCTTATCAGTACAAGAAGGTGTTGCTTGGCATGTAGTCTTTTGTACTCAAGAATAAACATAAAAAATAAAGGTGTTTCTCATATAAATAATTACATTAGGTCTCTCAAACTAGCACCTTCCTAATCAATAGGTAACATATTTTGTCATTGTCTGAAAAAAATTAGACATTTTAGGTTTTTTAATTTCTTATATAAACAACTTTCTTAAGAAACCGTAACCTATTTATCACCATTACTTGTTCTAACTGCTTTCAGCTTGTGATTTTGTTTAATGTTCCCCTCGAGGTGAATAATATTTTAGTAAGAATGGTCGTTTTTTTCCTAAACACCCCGTAATTTATAACGATCAAAGAAAACCTGCGAATAATGTGTTTATTTTTTATGTTTATTCTTGAGTATAAAAGGCTACATGCCAAGCAACACCTTATTTTAAGATTTGGACAATTGTGCACTGCTTCATTGAACAGGTAAGGTCTGCTCAATTGTATAATGCATTTACATATAATATCGTAATTCGTTTACCAAAAACTTTTTATCGATTTTAATTTTATATGAAGCATACGAGTATCAATAACTCTCATCGAAGTTGCCTTGAGAGGAGGAAACCAAGTCTATTAAAGCGTTGTTCCTTTGCTTTGTTTGTGTTTTCGTGCGTATGTACTGATTTTGTGCAATATTAACGTCAGTAAAAAAGATCTCTGAGAACAACTAACAGGAAAAAAATATGAAAGTATTCGTCTGGTTCCTGTTTTTTTTTTCTTCAATTTTTTTTTTTCAACTTTCTATTTCATATAACTTAGTTCAAAGATGGGAGCGAAAAATGCTTTAGTTGCAGCTGTTGTTCTTTTGGTAGTATTTGTGAGTATGTTTGGTGAGTAGTTATTTTCGTTATAGGCTTTAATCGTTTTATTATATTTTTTTTATTTACCGTTTGAAGAGTTTCATGGCTTTCAAGACTTTGTTTAATAGAATATTCAACTCGTAAGAATTGAAAACAAACATAGGTAACTACTACTTGTATATTTTGACATTGGTATCAGGTCAACTTATCGCCTTTGAATCTAAATATTGACAAATAGATATCATTTTCGACTTTGTGGAATACGAATTAAGCTGCATTACTCGTAAATCATTTATATAAAGTAAATATAATTCCATCAATTTACAGATTTAGTGGAAATGCATTGGAGTCCGGAAGAAGAATGTAGCAATAAAGGTAAGTTTTATTTTATATAGGGGAAAACGTTAAACATTCAACACAACGATGTCATTCTTAAAAGAGGAAAGATATACCATGAAAAAAAAACGTCTAAACATATGACTGAATTTGCTGTAATAGAATGATAAAATAGTACGACTAAAAATATATCTATTTTGATTAAACAATATTGTTTTGCACATATTGTACCATTTCTTCCAGAACACATGTGTATATTTTCCTTGACACTTAAAATCATTACGGTTCTAAATGAAATGGAAATCTATAAATTTTCGTGAGTCCAAAGCGATATAAAGATAGGGAAGTGATGATTTTATTTTTATAATTTTATAGAAAAAACACCAACATTATTAGTTTATTAGTGCCGAATATCACTGTAACAGATGTAGATGACCATACATATTATCTATTTTCGTCCGATTAGAAAACTACATGAATATTAGTAACTTATAAAATATATATCTTACCTTTGAAATATTCAAGGATTTGCAGCTTATAATGTAGTTATGGCATTCAGACGATAAATTATGGAAAGCGTCTCCTGATATACATACATCCATTAATCGGACGATGTGTTTTTTGCTTATAATAAACCAAACTTTGTGATTTATGGGTTAACAACCATGTTTCAGTAATAATACGAAAGGAAGCGGTCAATAATATGAGCACGAATTGTATCTTTACTACGTAGTTAGCCTTAACATGTATAGGCATGCGCTTATGACATCAGTGTTAGTTTAACAGTTGTAGTTGATATTGAATTGTTATGTTCTTGTTTTCTTAATCTATTGTCAGTTTGCTGGAATGACTGGGATTGCTCATACGACCATCCAGGTTGCCACTGTTGTAAATCTAAAGGTATCCCATGGGGACGTTGTGATTGGAAGTAACATCGGGGAAAAGGCAACATAGCTGCATACGGATATTTTTAGAAATAAAAGCAGGCTATTAAACAAATATATTTAGTTCTGTCTTTTTTTCTTCATTTTTTCTATCGTATCCACTGTAAGACTGAACGAATACCTGGTGTACGTACGTAAATCGATAAACATAATTATAGTTTGCGTACCATATGGCTAATAACTACATCCCAGACGAACATGATGATTATTTCATTGAACACAAAGGTCAACGGTATAAGCTAGTTATTCTGATCCTATGTTGATTATTAACGTCATATAATAGTTCTATTTTAAGAATCAAATTATTGATGACCCTAATCAATACTACCGAAATCAACAAAATTTAGAGTTAGTGTTTCAAACAGTTTTGTTCTCTTTTTATACTCACTTGCTTATTATAAAGAATCGATTTGATCGGATAAAATATGCCTTCAGACGCAACTACAATGGCACTAAACTGGTCAAGTACATACTGGATTTAACCAAATTGATAACACCATTGAAAGTATCACATTACTGTACATTATGTAAAAGCTAACAACATCCGGTTTTACAAATGTAGCTAATAACCAAAAAGGTCAAATACCAAATGAATAAGAATGTAGATTTGGTGCTGTCTCGTTTATGTACACTATCGGAGCTCCTTTTATTCATAAGATTTTGATATAAGACTTTTTAAAGAGTCATTTTCTGTAAGCATTACAAAATTTTCAAAGAAAATAAGAAATGCATACTCCAGGATTTCCTTTATTTTTATATCATGGGTTTGTCGTGATGCACTGACAAAAAAGATAATAATCATTTCAAAAGTTGAAGTGTTGGTTGCCATGGAAAAACAGTTACTTTGAATTTGCTTGAAAAAACGTTCATAATTCTCAATGAAAAGACCATTTTTTCCTGTTTTTAGCACTTTTATTGTAAGAAAATGGAAACATATATTCGCACTTTTTTCTTTTGCTATGAAAATATCATATATTAGTGTTTCAAATTAATATTTGAAAGTTCAGAAAATTCTTTCATTTTAAGTAACTATTTTAAATTTTAAAATTTGTAGATGTTCCAAAAATCATGATTTGCAAAAATTCACAAAATAACCCATATTTATGGCTCCAAAATTTGTTATTCCATATTTTGTGGCATAAACGAATATTATCATTAAAAATATTGCATCTTATGCATTCTCGACAAAAAAAAAATATGTATATATATATTTTATTTTGATTGAAAAAGGTCATTTTGAGCTTTTTGAAGTTATTTTTTTTTTTTAAATTGCAAACATAAACATTATTTATGCAATTATTTCATATTAAATTATCAGTAATGTTTAAGAAATAATAAAAAAAAATACACACATTTCACAGTCAATGATATTTAAATACAAATATCATGTACAGCCGAATCAGTTTAACCGAAAGAGTTATCTCCCCGATCACTGTTTTTCTTGTTATGAATACTCCTTCGCAATCGTAAGAAAAAGCGACAAATTTATGTTTCCAAATTACTCGCTACATCCTCAAAATGTTACGATTAATTTTGACCGAAGCTATCCGGAGACTCCATACGAGAGTTATTTCCCCTTCTGTTTTTTAAAATAAGTGAAATGTAATTGTAACTGGTAAACCATAAGTTATAGAGACCTAGGGTCTTTTGAATTGAGGTCCTTAGTCCACCAAAAGGAAATGAGGTCAAGTTAAAATGTCATGGCCATGTTATAAATTTAGATTTTGGCTTATTATTGCTTCTCCTCGGAAACCGTATAGGATATCAACATAATATTTTCACTAAACTGTCAGTTGCGACATATATATATATATTGGTTTAAAAGAGTGCGTTGCATTTAATGGGGTTTAAAATTAGCTCTATTAAGATATAACTCATACCAATATAAAGTAGAAAATTAGGGTCATTTGATTTTAGGTCCTTGCTTGAAATTTAGTTCAAGGTCAAAGGTACATTTGACGTTATAGATCATAACCTTTGCTATAAATTCATATTCAAACATGAAAAGCCGTAGGGTCTTTTGCAATAGGTTGGTAGACATATGGCCTTGAAAATGTCAACAGAAGTGACCTTTTGTAAACCTGAAGTAGCCATTTCCTGCACTGATTTCAATTAAAAGTACCTAGAAGCATATATTTGCATCAGTGTAAGATAACCTATCAGATGGTACTGGAAGTGATTTTTTTTTAAACCGGAAGTTACAATTTATCTCCCTAATTTCAAATAGAATATATAGAAACCATATATTTTCAGAATCAGTGTGACTAAAGCTATCATATGAGACCAAAAGTGACATTTTCTAAACCGGAAGTAGCAAATTATATCACTTATTTCAGACAAAAGTATATAAAACCATATATTTTTTTAATAAGTATGAAGAAATCTATGATTGAAAACCAATAGTAACTTTGAGAAAACAGCAGTTAGCTTCTTATCAATTATTTATGAATTTAATGTGGAAAGACCTTCAATTGTTGAACAATTGGTTTTTAATTCTTTTTTTCTTTTTCTTTGGTTAGGGAGAGGGAGGGATTGTCTGTTTTAATATCATAATATTCCAGACAGTTGTTGATTAAATTATTTGAAACCAATGGTCGATACATGTATTAAACAATATTGTTTTATGAAAATTATAATTTAAATTTGCAGGAAGAATTAAATCGAGCAACTTTTGTTTTTTAAAGAGAAGAAAAGATTTTTTTTTTTCAAATTCATAAATTCTGCAATTATGAATTGTAAAGTCAAACTTTATTTGAATTATGCAACGTTTATACTTATCATGCTAAAGTTTGTTTGAAAATATCTTGTGCATAAGTTTGTGCTTTTTAAACTTGTTACTTCTGGAATTTTTTTGTTGGCATTATCAGTTTTCTATAAACAAAAGATCTGAGATTTTCCATCATGAAACATTTAAAATGTTTATAAAAAATGTCATTGCCGCACCACGTGTTCTTGCATGACGGGAAAAAAGGATTATTATTTGTTGAAGTGTTAGAAATTCATCCATTTGAAACATTCTACTTCCATCAGGCTTTGTCGAAAATGTCAAGTACTTTCATGATGCACTAGTTGAGGCAATTGCTATCTGTTTTCTTTATCATCTTTTTATTTTCGACTTATGAGTTTAAATGTCCCTTTGGTATCTTTCGCCTCTCTACTTGACTGTTTCAACTTTGTTTTTTTCTTAAGCTGAAGTTCACAGATATCCATAGTTTACTTCTGGCATTCCTCATACAATGTATGCAGAAAAAAAGGTCATGATATGATCGCATGAGCAAACAAAAACATCTTAATGTTCAAGATTTGTTTGTCGGTCTAGTTACACTGTGAAAGTGACATCCTATTATGAATGTTCAACTTCTTGGTCTTGTAAAGAGGGAACATGCAGACTAAAATCATCAGGCTTCTAGATAACGTTTCCTGAAAAAGTATACACATTTTAATACAAGATATTATTCCAATGTATTTAAATACTGATAGCAAATTCAACATTAGATTGGTTGCGACGATCACGTGTGACATTGAACAAAACTTCATATTCCGTTTGAAGATCGGGACTATCTCGTGTGACGTTACAACCGGTTAATGTACATAACGTTTTGAATATTTTTTAAATAGCGATAGTTTTGTTACTATGTCTTTTTGATTGAGTTAAGCCATTTCAATTGATATTTTATAGTGTGTCTTTCTATGTTGTAATGATACACTGCTATTTCAGGTTAGTGTGGAGGTTGGCGCCTGTTTAAACGTTTAAACCCGCTGCATTTGTTTGCACCTGTCCTAAGTCAGGAACCTGTTGTTCAGGGGTTGTCGTTTGTTGATGTGGTTCTTAAGTGTTTTTCGTTTCTCGTTTTTTATATAGATTAGACCGTTGGTTTTCCTGTTTGAATTGTTTTACACTAATCATTTTGGGGCCCTTGATAGCTTGATATACTCTATCCGGGGGATGAAAATCCCCAGTGATTTTTATCCACCAACAAAAAATCACTAGGTTTTTCTATCCGGCAATGTAAAACATCAACCAGTCATTATAAGGGTTTTTTGAAGGGGAAACATGTATAAAATGTGGCTTCATAGTTTTTAGTGTATTTGAAATTTGCATAGTTGATTTATGTAAAGAGTGGAGAGTTTTCATCCAAGGAATGTTCACACTAGTGTTTTAAAACAAGGAATGATTACACTAGTGATTTTGTACCGGAATGATTGCACTAGTTATTTTATATCGGGATTAATTACACTAGTACTTTAGATCCATACATTTACCTGTATTTATTATGAAAACCGTTTTTTTTCAAAAGTCATTATATTCTAAGGGTTAAATATTTCGCGGTGGTGTCTTACCATGGCTTTGTTTGGACTTGTTTGTTTGCTTTTTGGCCTTGAATGTTTGTCCGTAATATTTTATTAACTATGTATTTACATTCAGGTATCACAGATCAAATTTATTCGTTCATTGTGTGTTAATTTACGTTTTTTGATTGAGTTAAGCCTTCCAATTGATATTTTATCGTGTGTTTTTCTATGTTGTGATGTTATACTATTGTTTCAGAAAAAGGGAGAAGGTTTGGTACCATTAAAACGTTTAATCCCGCTGCAAATGTTTGCACCTGTCCTAAGTCAGGAATCTGATGTACAGTAGTTGTCGTTTGTTTATGTAATTTATACGTGCTTCTCGTTTCTCGTTTTTTATATAGACTAGACCGTTGGTTTTCCCGTTTGAATGGTTTTACACTAGTAATTTTGGGGCCCTTTATAGCTTGTTGTTCGGTGTGAGCCAAGGCTCCGTGTTGAAGGCCGTACATTGACCTATAATGGTTAACTTTTATAAATTGTTGTTGCACTCACACCACATCTTCCTATATCTATTGATGAAGTGATTAGTACTCATTTTGAACACACGATAACACAATAATGCTTATCAACGAATATGATTTAAATAATTTTTCTATGCAAATCTATAAAATCATATGCTTTTTAATTGTCACTAATAGTAATATTTATGTTTATTGGATTGCCGAAGTTTTTCTATGTATTTGCTTTTCGGTCGACTTGGATATAAAATCATATCTTCTATGTCAATATGAAAGGATGTTGCAGTTCAAAGAGACCAAATGACGTAAAGTTAACAACTATAAGTCATCGTTCTGCCTTCAACAATGAGCAAGCCCAATTCCGCACATTAAGCTATAATAGGTCCCGAAATGACAAATGTACAACCATTCAAACGATAAAACTAACGGCCTGGTTTATGTACAAAACAATAAACAAAACACAAATATGATAAAGAGCAACAAATTAAACGGAAACCAATGAATTACAGGCTCCTAAAATGGGACAGGCAGATACAGAATATGGCGTGGTTAAACATGTTTGCTGGCACCAAACCCTCTCCCTAACCTGGCACAATGGTTAACAATACAACATAAGAACAAACTATCAAATCAGTTGAAAAGAGCTTAACTCCTCAGATCGATACAACACTTTTCAAAAACCAAACAAACAGATAAGCGACACAAAGTACAGATCTGAGTGTACTCGTAGTTACTGACAGCTAGTTCAAAGCCAGTAACAACTAATAAAACATCATGTATCTAAAACTAAAATATTAATTAATCAGCACACATCCAACATCAAATAGATTTAGTGTAAAGACGTCATTTACAGTCAGAGAAAAACACAACCCAATGCAATGCCAAAATAAAGGTGTCGACAGATTGTAGAAGAGTGACGGTATATATATGTATAACAATAACATTTAGTTGGAATTCAAATGTATTTATAACAAAATCGATTTTCATACCGATTCAACATTCAAAATCATCTAATTACAGTGTCGAATAGGTAATCTTTTATAATAAGTTTACCCGGATCGTATCTAGAATTACGAGCTAGGTAAACAACATCACTGTAAAAATAAACATGAAAAAGATGTGTTACTGTTTTTAATAAATCAAACATCCAAACCAAATATTTGTATCTATAAAAGAACATAGAAAAGGATTTATGTAATTTATGGTAACGATATCCTTGACTTAATAATGTACCAGCAATACATAGATTACGTTCATTGAAATACAGCATGGCACTACATCCACGAGCATAGCGAACGAGTTGGGATATATAAACACCATAAGAAGGTGCCAAAGGAACATCGACGTCCAAAAAAGGACAATTAACAATAGGGAACGTAAAATCGTCCCTTTTGTCGTTAATATTGAGTAGAGTTTCCATTGTAAAACTGAAATATCTAATCTAGGAAAGGACAGTTATTGCTGTTTATATTTGCTTTATTTAAAGGAAGTTCCTTTGGATAAATTTCGGCTGTATATATAGAGAATTCTTAATGATTTTACGAAACAATATCATCAAGATAACGGTAAGTGTTGTTGAATTTATCAATTAAATGGAATAAAGACTAGTCTTAACTGAGTTTGGCCATAGACTGTGATTTCAGATCAATACAGGAACAAGTCTGCTATTGAAGGGGTGCAATTGGTGTCAATATACTAGGAATACATAAAACTTGTCGATATACTATAAATGTTGTCAAGGAGAAAATTTACAGCTTTAGTCATTTCATCACACCTCCAGTAAGTATATCAGGCATATTTAACTTTCTTTGAAATTTGCATAGTTGATTTATGTAAAGAGTGGAGAGTTTTCATCCAAGGAATGTTCACACTAGTGTTTTAAAACAAGGAATGATTACACTAGTGATTTTGTACCGGAATGATTGCACTAGTTATTTTATATCGGGATTAATTACACTAGTACTTTAGATCCATACATTTACCTGTATTTATTATGAAAACCGTTTTTTTTCAAAAGTCATTATATTCTAAGGGTTAAATATTTCGCGGTGGTGTCTTACCATGGCTTTGTTTGGACTTGTTTGTTTGCTTTTTGGCCTTGAATGTTTGTCCGTAATATTTTATTAACTATGTATTTACATTCAGGTATCACAGATCAAATTTATTCGTTCATTGTGTGTTAATTTACGTTTTTTGATTGAGTTAAGCCTTCCAATTGATATTTTATCGTGTGTTTTCTATGTTGTGATGTTATACTATTGTTTCAGAAAAAGGAGAAGGTTTGGTACCATTAAAACGTTTAATCCCGCTGCAAATGTTTGCACCTGTCCTAAGTCAGGAATCTGATGTACAGTAGTTGTCGTTTGTTTATGTAATTTATACGTGCTTCTCGTTTCTCGTTTTTTATATAGACTAGACCGTTGGTTTTCCCGTTTGAATGGTTTTACACTAGTAATTTTGGGGCCCTTTATAGCTTGTTGTTCGGTGTGAGCCAAGGCTCCGTGTTGAAGGCCGTACATTGACCTATAATGGTTAACTTTTATAAATTGTTGTTGCACTCACACCACATCTTCCTATATCTATTGATGAAGTGATTAGTACTCATTTTGAACACACGATAACACAATAATGCTTATCAACGAATATGATTTAAATAATTTTTCTATGCAAATCTATAAAATCATATGCTTTTTAATTGTCACTAATAGTAATATTTATGTTTATTGGATTGCCGAAGTTTTTCTATGTATTTGCTTTTCGGTCGACTTGGATATAAAATCATATCTTCTATGTCAATATGAAAGGATGTTGCAGTTCAAAGAGACCAAATGACGTAGAAGTTAACAACTATAAGTCATCGTTCTGCCTTCAACAATGAGCAAGCCCAATTCCGCACATTAAGCTATAATAGGCCCCGAAATGACAAATGTACAACCATTCAAACGATAAAACTAACGGCCTGGTTTATGTACAAAACAATAAACAAAACACAAATATGATAAAGAGCAACAAATTAAACGGAAACCAATGAATTACAGGCTCCTAAAATGGGACAGGCAGATACAGAATATGGCGTGGTTAAACATGTTTGCTGGCACCAAACCCTCTCCCTAACCTGGCACAATGGTTAACAATACAACATAAGAACAAACTATCAAATCAGTTGAAAAGAGCTTAACTCCTCAGATCGATACAACACTTTTCAAAAACCAAACAAACAGATAAGCGACACAAAGTACAGATCTGAGTGTACTCGTAGTTACTGACAGCTAGTTCAAAGCCAGTAACAACTAATAAAACATCATGTATCTAAAACTAAAATATTAATTAATCAGCACACATCCAACATCAAATAGATTTAGTGTAAAGACGTCATTTACAGTCAGAGAAAAACACAACCCAATGCAATGCCAAAATATAGGTGTCGACAGATTGTAGAAGAGTGACGGTATATATATGTATAACAATAACATTTAGTTGGAATTCAAATGTATTTATAACAAAATCGATTTTCATACCGATTCAACATTCAAAATCATCTAATTACAGTGTCGAATAGGTAATCTTTTATAATAAGTTTACCCGGATCGTATCTAGAATTACGAGCTAGGTAAACAACATCACTGTAAAATAAAATGAAAAAGATGTGTTACTGTTTTTAATAAATCAAACATCCAAACCAAATATTTGTATCTATAAAAGAACATAGAAAAGGATTTATGTAATTTATGGTAACGATATCCTTGACTTAATAATGTACCAGCAATACATAGATTACGTTCATTGAAATACAGCATGGCACTACATCCACGAGCATAGCGAACGAGTTGGGATATATAAACACCATAAGAAGGTGCCAAAGGAACATCGACGTCCAAAAGGACAATTAACAATAGGGAACGTAAAATCGTCCCTTTGTCGTTAATATTGAGTAGAGTTTCCATTGTAAAACTGAAATATCTAATCTAGGAAAGGACAGTTATTGCTGTTTATATTTGCTTTATTTAAAGGAAGTTCCTTTGGATAAATTTCGGCTGTATATATAGAGAATTCTTAATGATTTTACGAAACAATATCATCAAGATAACGGTAAGTGTTGTTGAATTTATCAATTAAATGGAATAAAGACTAGTCTTAACTGAGTTTGGCCATAGACTGTGATTTCAGATCAATACAGGAACAAGTCTGCTATTGAAGGGGTGCAATTGGTGTCAATATACTAGGAATACATAAAACTTGTCGATATACTATAAATGTTGTCAAGGAGAAAATTTACAGCTTTAGTCATTTCATCACACCTCCAGTAAGTATATCAGGCATATTTAACTTTCTCATTAGAGAATAAGAGAAGAAGGCTTTATGTGAGCTGCAGCTAATAACTTTGCAATCAAATTGAAAAACTGTCGTTCGATAAAACTGTGCGGAAGTGTTGTGTAAAGAGTTGAAAATTAAAAACCGCCAATCAAATTAGAAGGGCCATCAAAAGCTCGAACTGTGGATTAACTATTATTAGTGGAATACCAATTTTCGTGGATTTCTTGGGTAATGGTGAACCACGAATTTAAATGTTCAGCGCAATATGAATTTTTTATAGGCTTGTGTCTTTTGCAAAGCCACGAAATCAAATATCCATGGAAATACAAATTTCTCTCCATCCACGAAAATTAATACCCACGAAAATAAAAGAATCACAGTTATTTATCTAAAACATCCAAATAATTTTTTAGACTCCAAAAAATAGTTAATTCCACTAGTTTCATATGATTTATTACAAAAAGTAATGATAAGTTTGTTAATGGTAGTTAAGAAACTAGTTAAAAGCAATGAAAGATTTGTTGAAGAACACTTACTAGAGGCTGAGATGAAACAATATTTTGCAGTTTTTTTTTTTTTTTGTTGTTTTCCCCGTAGATTATGTTTATAACAACTCATTACTGTATACATCTACTATCTTCATTACATGCAAATGAATAATATGGATTTTAGTCCGACATTCAAAGTTTATCAGTTTAAAAACTCTTGCGGATTGACCTTTTCATAATGCATGTTGTTTGCGTATATGAATATTTTTTGAACTTTTATTATCTTTCGATCTTTTTTTATTGTTGAAAAATATTTTACCTGAGTTTTTTTTAAGAAATCCACGGAAATAGATTGTATATCATTTAGTGGGTAAATCGGGCAACTATATGGCTAACAATAACAAAGGCATCTAGCATGTATGGATCTCTATTCAAACTCTGATGTCAATACGTCACACGTCTGCCTCATATCTTGACTTGCATCTAGAAATTGACAATGAGGGTCGGTTGAAAACAAAACTTTACGACAAAAGAGATGATTTAAGCTTCCCAATTGTGAACTTTCCATTTCTATGTAGCAACATTCCAGCAGCGCCTGCATACGGAGTATATATCTCCCAATTGGTACGATATTCCCGGGCTTGTATTTCCTATCATGATTTCCTTGATAGATGATTGCTGCTCACAAGGAATCTATTAAATCAAGAGTTCCAAATGGTGAAGTTGAAATCATCCCTTCGTAAATTTTACGGACGCCATCACGAGTTGGTTGACCGTTATGGAATAAACGTTTCACAGATGATATCGGATATGTTCCTTATGTCGTAACTACAATACCTTTCACTTTTCACGAACGTGACCTACCGAATTAGACTATTTACCGGATTTGTAATAACATAAGAAACACGACGGGTGCCACATGTGGAGCAGGATCTGCTTACCCTTCCGGAGCACCTGAGATCACCCCCAGTTTTTGGTGGGGTTTGTGTTGCTTAGTCTTTAGTTTTCTATGTTGTGTCATCTCTACTATTATTTGTCTGTTTGTCTTTTTAATTTTGGCCATGGCGTTGTCAGTTTGTTTTCGATCTATGAGTTTGACTGTCCCTCTGGTATCTTTCGTCCCTCTTTTTTAGGTGACGTTACAATTAATAACGGCAGCGAAAACGTTACGTTTATGCGTTACTTCCAACATACTGGGGGCCGCAAATGAATCACTTTAAAATAAATAAAAGTGATCACAAATTAAATGATAAAAGTTCTGAGAAAATAAATTAAAACTTTAAAGTCTCTATGTAATACTAGTAATATTTAACAGTCCATGGTTAAATATCCATATGTTAATCTCACATTTACTTTTACTTTTCACAATTTACATTTAACACGCGTTAGCCCATGATTTTATTTTCTTCTTTGCCTCAAACTGAGCTGTTCTAGTTTCAACTTCCAAAGAATTCAGTTCTAACGGATAAAGTTTGGTGATTGGTCTAGATGTCACACCATTTTTTGTTCGAATTATGGCTGATCGTGTAAGTCCATCTTTGCCGTAAACTAATTTGTCAATTACAGCCAAAGTCCAATTTACTCTTGATACATCGTCATGAATCTGAACTACATCTCCGACATTAATGTTCTGTGTGTTTCGACCAGTGTATCGGTAATGTTCCCTAAGCGAAGTTAAGTATTCCTGTTTCCATCTTTTTATGAAGTTTTTAAGAATTAATGATACAAACTTCGATTGTCTAGTTACTGATTCATGTGTAGTGTCTTTGGTTCCTGGTTGTAAACTACAGTATTCAAGTCCGTTATACGGTAGCGTCCTGTTTCGTCTTCCATATAATAAATGTGACGGAGTAAGGGGTTCGTCGTCCGTTGGATCCGATGTTCCATAAGAATTAAGCTTCTCGGTTACATATGATGACTTTGTTAAATGTTTAATTTCTTTTGCCCCCGCAACATACGTAGACGCGTTGTCTGAAATCATCACTTTTGGGAGTGACTTTCTACTTGTAATACGGCGAAAAGCTAAAATAAAAGCATTCTGTAAAAAATCCTGCACAATTTCTAAATGAATTGCTCTTGTACTACCACAAGTAAACAGACATATGTATATTTTTTTGTTTTGTCCTTCTTTAGTTCTTATGTGTAATGGTCCCGGGAAATCCACTCCTGTAACTGTGAATGGATGGTCTTCACGCAGTCTGTCGGCTGGTAGGGGTGGTGGGTCCGGAACTGGGTAGGGTCTTCCTGTTACTTTACGACAAGTAACACAGCGACGCAAAAGTGACTTTACGTTTCGTCTGATCGTTGGAATCCAGTAGTGCTGGCGCAAAACCGTAACTGTACCTTCTAGTCTACAAAGGAAATTTCTTGTATGTGCATCTTTTATGATGAAATCGGTTAACTTGTCTTTAGATGGCAATAAAACGGAAATCTGATTCTAGTGTATTTGCATTGTTAATTCTCCCTCCACCGCAGCTTATTATATTTTCGTGATCCAAATACAGTTTGAGTTGTTTAACCAGGCTGTTTTTCGTTTGTTTCTCCTTTAAGTCCTTCATTATTTCGGCAAAGTTTCTATGTTGTGAATTTCGAATTAACATTATAGACATATTCTGAATATCCGATACGGTTAACATTCCACTATGTCTTTTCTGTAGTTTTGTATGAATCTTAATACGTAAGCACTTACACGAAGTAGTTTCTGATAAGAAGAAAATTGATCAATGTTGATAATTTGATGAAGTCCTATTGTATCTGCTATCATACGGACCTCGTCCTTTTTCGCCGTTTCTACGTCGTCTGTGGAAACGGAGAGAATTTGGTGTTGATCATTAGGTATCCATGACGGCCATTTAGACTTGTCAGTAATCCACTGTGGATCATGCATCCATAATTGACTATTTTTAAATTTATCGGCTGATATCCCTCTAGATAATAAGTCGGCCGGGTTTGAGTCTGTCGGGCAATACCTTCATTTAAACGTCCTTGTAAGTTGTTTGATTTTCGATACTCGATTTCTAACAAAGGCTGGTAGTTGTTTGTCAGTCTTTAGCCAGTTCAGTACTATCTGACTATCAGTCCAAAGTATCGCTTGTTCAATATTGATATGTTGCATAAGATGATTTAACAGTCTAGCTCCTATAACAGACGCCATTAATTCAAGTTTCGGAATTGTCATTTTCTTCACTGGTGCAACTTTGTTCTTTGCCATCACTAGCTTGCTTTGATTTCCATCTACGTCTACGATATACGCACATGATCTGTAGGCCTTTAAGCTTGCATCTGTAAAAATGTGGATCTGCAAGTTATTCGTGTTTAAGGTATTGCCTAGGTAACAGCGGGATATCTCAAGTTTGGTACAATCATTCGTGTCTTTTTGTATCTGTCTCCACTGTAAAACGACGTCCGACGATAACGGTTCGTCCCAATCTACTTTCAAATCCCATATATGTTGCATCAACATTTTACTCCTAACGGTAATAGGACTGATTATTCCGAGCGAATATCGCGTTTTGTTGTAATGCTATCATCTACTGAAAGTGGGTCTCTGCGTGCAAATGTGAGTGTGTCGTTTTCTATGTCCCATCGCAAGTCAAGTATCTTGACAAGTTTGTCTTCGTCAAGTACATTTTCGGATAAAGCACGGTCTTGTAGTTTTTTGCAGTTTGAAGCCCATGAGCGTAAGTTAAAACCTGCTTTTTCAAATACTGAACGTGATGTATGAAAGCAACAAATCTCCTTGTTAATTAAAGCTCGAAATAATATTGTCAACATTATAAGTCTTTCTTTAACATTATTGTCCAGTCAGTGGGATTTTCAGTCAAATGTTTACGTATAACAGCATTTAGGATGAAGATGAACGGTGAGCAAGTTGCTCCAAATAATACTGACTTGAATCTGGGTGTGGTAAGTTGACTATTTGGAACATCCGGGTTACTAAGCCAAAAGAATCTGGTAACATCACGATCCTCTTTATCAAGACCAATATTAAGAAAGCAGTGATTTTCCTGCCTTTATTTTAGGGCCGAATATCGGCCCCGTTCCCAATCAGAAAATACCTAAAAATTTTCCCAATTTAACCCGTAAAATTCCCAATTCAATCAAGTTGTAGCGGAAAGGTAATTGATAATTTTATTGTTCGTGGGATTTGGTTCAAAATATAGGTTGTTGTACTGTTCCCCGTGTAATCATGTCAAATATAGACAGGTAACTATCATATTTCGACCGTAAACCAGTTTTACAATGGATAAGCTTAGTTCAGCATTTGGATGACGTCCGGTGGTTAATAGTAAGAATTTAGAATGATGATGAAGTGATGATGCTGTGTTATTATCTGAGTAACATTGTAAATACATGCAAACATGAAAAACTAAAAGGTTTTCATTATTATCTCACACTTAATTTTTTACTGTATGCTTTTTCGAGCGGCAATGTCGTACTGAGCAAAGTTTGCCGGTTTGGTTTATTTTTTTTTGTGTGAATCGAGCATACCCAAACAGACAACATGTCCTCTCATTATTCAAAATGTTATGTTCGCAAATTAAAAAAAGGCAAAGATGCCACTGATTGTAAAAAACTTGTTTAGCTTTAAAATATCCAAAATTAGAACTGAAGATACTACAGGGACTGATATACTTTGAACGAAAATGTTTCTACTTTTACGGATGTAGAACAGGATGAAGCCGTGGTTGTGGCGGATAAAGGCACTAAAGCAGTCACCTCAAACCCAAGAAATAACACTTAACAAATTGTTTCTACCCAAAAACCTGAGCATAATTCACTTGAAATGAACTCTGCTCCTATAAAAAGTGAAACTGACCGTCAATTTCGCTCTGAGTGCGACCTAATCAGTGACAGTTGTCGACTCTAGCTCAGAACTAAGCACTGAAAACGTTATACCATGCCATATAAGTGTCTGTGAGAGAAATCTTACTGACAAGGAAACATGCAATAATTCTCAGGGTTGTATGACTGAGTTGATATGTTCAAATTAAAACATGAAAGAAAATTGGAATTTTTAAATAATAAATAACATGTACATCCTTAAAATATGTTGAACAATGATTTATTTCTTCCCAATTCATACGTTATACGACACATTTTTCCCAATTGCCTAGGGCCCAGGCCCCATTTGAAAAGGGGTAGGAAAATCACTGGAAAGATTTTTTTCTATATCAGTCGACACGGCGTATTTGTGCATTCTAAATCGGAGAAGAATTCCGGTTAAGTCATTCATGTTTGGTGAAAGATCCATCAAACACTCATTTAAACTCGGACTAACAGGTGTAGGTTTGCAGTCATATACAATTCTGACTGGCGTGGTTGACGACTCTTTACGTACATGATGGTGAGGTATGTAATGAACCATTGTGTTGGTTGATCATTCATCAACTCTCTCGATAAATCCACGTTTTTCTTGTTCATTTATAATCTGTCCGTACTTCTGTAGATGTGTAGGTTTACGACTAAGACGCTTAATGACATTTTCTGTTCTCCGTTGTGCAATACTTCTGTTGTCCAGTAAGATAGGGTGTTCCTTCTTCCAAGGTAACTTAGCAACATATCTGTTTCCATGGTAACTAATACAATTTACTTCATATACATCTTGGAATTGTCCGTTTTCAGATTTGTTGTCAGTACTTTCTATAGCAGCAGCTTCAACTTTCCAAAATTTCTCCAAGTTAAGCTCTTATTCAACTTTGTGACCTACTTGTTGTAAATAAGGCGTGAACACACCGGAACGTCACTTATTTCTTATATTGTAACGTGAAGACTTTGTGACGTGTCACTTGTATACTTGGGCATTCTATAGATCGATAACAAATTTTAACATGTAACGTTTTCTTCCTTAATTCACGTATTCTCGACATTTTTATGCCGTGCCCAATGGATTTGAATAAGCTGAAATCGATAAGGAAAGCAAACAGAAGTGTTGTGACAAGACATTTACGAAAAATCGAGGACTTGAAAAACGCAGCTGAGTTATCCAGGGTGGATTTTTTAGCAACATTCGAAAGTGTAGAGCAAAAGAAGAAACTTTTGGACGATTTGAATCAACAAATTCTTAATGCAATTGATTCGGAGAATATTGAAGAAGAAATTATGAACACAGATGAGTATACTTTAGACTTAGATACAAAACTAAAACACTTGCGCATTTTCATACAGAGTTTAGACAATTCAAACAATCATACAAACCAACAGTCTACTTCTTCCTATCAAACATTGAATTATGAAACACCACCTTTTATTCCAACTTCATGCATTGAAAATCAACAACATAGTTATATCGCACAATTACTGTCAACGTTTAGCAATCAAACATATCACCTACCGAAATTAACTTTGCCCAATTTCAGTGGAAATATTCTCGAATGGCAATCTTTCTGGGACTCTTTCGAATCAGCAGTACATATGAATCCAAGTCTACCAGACATTCAGAAATTTAATTATTTAAAATCACAACTTGAAGGTGAAGCATCTCATACTATTGGTGGTTTCGTACTGACAAACGCTAATTATAAGGAGGCAGTTAACGTATTAAAAGAAAGATACGGACAATCGTGTAAAATTATACAAGCACACATGAAAGCAATGCTAGACATTACACCAGCAAATAATGATTTAGCCAGTTTACACGTCTTTTATGACCGTTTAGAGGCATCCGCATGCGGACTAGAAGCTTTAGGGCAATCGCAAGACACTTACGGCACATTACTGATCCCAATAATTTTCATCAAACTTCCCGGAGAAGTAAGGCAACATCTAGCACGAGAACATGGATCAAGTACTTGGACTTTATCAGATTAACTCAAGTCTATTCAGAATGAGATCAATATTATCGAAGCAGGTCAGGATTACGATATCCGACAAAGCTATTCCACCACGCCTACATGTACGTTTCTCGTTGAAACACAATCTTACGGAAAAGAGTTATATACGCCAAGAAGAGTCGATTATGTAAACAGTAACCAACGTGTTCTAACCGCGAGACCATGTATATACTGTCAAGAAATTCACGCACCGGTGAACTGTACACGGATTACAGACACAAACGAACGAATGAATATCGTGAAACGCAGCAATCTTTGCTTTAATTGTCTCGGTACGCACCGAGTCAATGAATGTAACTCTAGACATACATGCCGTCATTGTAAGAAAAAGCATCATAGTAGTTTATGTAATGAAGAAATGGTCGATAACAGAAGTACACATGTCCAAAATCGAAATGACATGAATCGAAACGCCAATCGTACCGAAAACGAAGAACATGAACACGAACATTCTACTGAACCATCACAATCCGTAAAATTAAATATCGTAAATGATACAGAGGAAAACCAGGACGATGACACAAAAATACTCCACTCATCGCATGATACCAGCGTATTATTAAAACCGCAGTTGCACCCGTTTAGTCCGAAAGTATAGGTATTGAGCAAACATCCTTTTGATGAAGGTGCCCAACGCTCATTCATTACTGAAGATATAGCCATGAAACTAGAACTTAAAAGTCGACAACACAGAAACTATACAACTATCATGCTTCGGAGACACTGGCAATACTTTGACGACTCTTTACGTACATGATGGTGAGGTATGTAATGAACCATTGTGTTGGTTGATCATTCATCAACTCTCTCGATAAATCCACGTTTTTCTTGTTCATTTATAATCTGTCCGTACTTCTGTAGATGTGTAGGTTTACGACTAAGACGCTTAATGACATTTTCTGTTCTCCGTTGTGCAATACTTCTGTTGTCCAGTAAGATAGGGTGTTCCTTCTTCCAAGGTAACTTAGCAACATATCTGTTTCCATGGTAACTAATACAATTTACTTCATATACATCTTGGAATTGTCCGTTTTCAGATTTGTTGTCAGTACTTTCTATAGCAGCAGCTTCAACTTTCCAAAATTTCTCCAAGATAAGCTCTTATTCAACTTTGTGACCTACTTGTTGTAAATAAGGCGTGAACACACCGCGGGAACGTCACTTATTTCTTATATTGTAACGTGAAGACTTTGTGACGTGTCACTTGTATACTTTGGCATTCTATAGATCGATAACAAATTTTAACATGTAACGTTTCCTTCCTTAATTCACGTATTCTCGACATTTTTATGCCGTGCCCAATGGATTTGAATAAGCTGAAATCGATAAGGAAAGCAAACAGAAGTGTTGTGACAAGACATTTACGAAAAATCGAGGACTTGAAAAACGCAGCTGAGTTATCCAGGGTGGATTTTTTAGCAACATTCGAAAGTGTAGAGCAAAAGAAGAAACTTTTGGACGATTTGAATCAACAAATTCTTAATGCAATTGATTCGGAGAATATTGAAGAAGAAATTATGAACACAGAAGAGTATACTTTAGACTTAGATACAAAACTAAAACACTTGCGCATTTTCATACAGAGTTTAGACAATTCAAACAATCATACAAACCAACAGTCTACTTCTTCCTATCAAACATTGAATTATGAAACACCACCTTTTATTCCAACTTCATGCATTGAAAATCAACAACATAGTTATATCGCACAATTACTGTCAACGTTTAGCAATCAAACATATCACCTACCGAAATTAACTTTGCCCAATTTCAGTGGAAATATTCTCGAATGGCAATCTTTCTGGGACTCTTTCGAATCAGCAGTACATATGAATCCAAGTCTACCAGACATTCAGAAATTTAATTATTTAAAATCACAACTTGAAGGTGAAGCATCTCATACTATTGGTGGTTTCGTACTGACAAACGCTAATTATAAGGAGGCAGTTAACGTATTAAAAGAAAGATACGGACAATCGTGTAAAATTATACAAGCACACATGAGAAAGCAATGCTAGACATTACACCAGCAAATAATGATTTAGCCAGTTTACACGTCTTTTATCATCGTTTAGAGGCATCCGCATGCGGACTAGAAGCTTTATGGCAATCGCAAGACACTTACGGCACATTACTGATCCCAATAATTTTCATCAAACTTCCCGGAGAAGTAAGGCAACATCTAGCACGAGAACATGGATCAAGTACTTGGACTTTATCAGATTAACTAAAGTCTATTCAGAATGAGATCAATATTATCGAAGCAGGTCAGGATTACGATATCCGACAAAGCTATTCCACCACGCCTACATGTACGTTTCTCGTTGAAACACAATCTTACGGAAAAGAGTTATATACGCCAAGAAGAGTCGATTATGTAAACAGTAACCAACGTGTTCTTACCGCGAGACCATGTATATACTGTCAAGAAATTAACGCACCGGTGAACTGTACACGGATTACAGACACAAACGAACGAATGAATATCGTGAAACGCAGCAATCTTTGCTTTAATTGTCTCGGTACGCACCGAGTCAATGAATGTAACTCTAGACATACATGCCGTCATTGTAAGAAAAAGCATCATAGTAGTTTATGTAATGAAGAAATGGTCGATAACAGAAGTACACATGTCCAAAATCGAAATGACATGAATCGAAACGCCAATCGTACCGAAGACGAAGAACATGAACACGAACATTCTACTGAACCATCACAATCCGTAAAATTAAATATCGTAAATGATACAGAGGAAAACCAGGACGATGACACAAAAATACTCCACTCATCGCATGATACCAGCGTATTATTAAAAACCGCAGTTGCACCCGTTTAGTCCGAAAGTATAGGTATTGAGCAAACATCCTTTTTGATGAAGGTGCCCAACGCTCATTCATTACTGAAGATATAGCCATGAAACTAGAACTTAAAAGTCGACAACACAGAAACTATACAACTATCATGCTTCGGAGACACTGGCAATACTATACGAAACCTAGGTACAGGTACTTTACTAATAGAGACTGAGACGAAACAGAAAATACCAATTAATGTACTTGTCGTACCGAAAATAGCCGTTCCGTTAAAAAATCATATTCGCAAATTAGACTTGACTGAAAACAAGTACATGTATCTGCAAGATTTAAATCTAGCACATCCGATAACCGACGAAAATATGTTCGAAATTGACGTTTTGATAGGAGCAGATTACTAAAGATATTTTTAATTTGAAATTTCTTATTCACATTTGAGATTGTATTGTATATAGAATTTTATCTTTTTGCGGACCCTCAGAATGTTGTAAATAAGGCGCGAACACAACGCGGGAACGTCACTTATTTCTTATATTGTAACGTAAAGACTTTGTGACGTGTCACTAGTATACTTGGGCATGTATACATCGATTACAAATTATAACATGTAACGTTTTCTTCCTTAATTCACGTATTCTCGACACTACTAATATGTTCATCATTGACGTACGTGTGTGATCTGGAGTTGCAGGGAGTCCATTGATTGGGTCGGACAGAAGGTATCCGATTTTCGACATGACGGCAGTAGGTCCTGCTCCTCGCACTATTCTATCCTCGACAATCGACCAGTAATAATCGACTCCAATCAATAGAGAAACTTCAAACATAGGGTCATGTGAGACGGGATGGGCTAATTTCAAACCATACAAATACTTTAAGTGGGTTGTCTTATGTACATAAGTTTTCATTGGTACAGCTATTTCTGGTACAATTAAAACGCTGATGGGTAATTTTCCGGTATCTGTAAGTAGGTAAATGGTACCAGTGTTTAGATGTCGGACTTTTTTGCTCTCATTGTGTCACCAAATCCTGACAAGTGTACGTTCTCCTGTCCGGTAATGGCCAAATTCAGCTCTGTAGTTAATTTGTCTGTGATGAAGGACCTCTGTGCGCCCTCGTCAAATAATATGCTTGCGTTAGTACATTGAATGCCTGAACTTACTTGCGCTACGGCAGTTTTAGGTAACACATTGATCTGTGCCTTTGAGTGAAGAACTGTGCCCGTTTCCTTCGCGTTGTGTTGTGTTTCATGAATTGTGCTAATATTTACATTAGTGTTACTCTGTTTTCATCTTGTTGTACCTCGTCTTTGCATAAACTAGTATGATGCCGTTTTTACATTTCCTGCAACTTTGATGTGATTTGCAATCTGCTACATTATGATGTCCAAGACAGTTAAAACATAAACGATCCCGTTTAAAGGAGACGTGACACGATTTTTAATTTTTGTTTTTATAATTAAATTAATAAATATTAGTATTAAAACATGTTCTGTACAATTTTGCTGGTCAAAACCTGATCAATCGGATTTTTAGGTCGAAGAATCCAGCGCTTGTCATAATGAATGATTTTAATTAGATAACTATCACGTGATCGTGCTTACGTCAGTGGTTTCAAGCTGGAAAATGTCTCTAACTGGACGATGTCGATACACTATGGACGGTATTGACAGCACTTTTCCCGATTACTGACCAACTACAAAGACAATTGACCTCATCCATTTGAGCCATTGTGTGTGGAAAATAACCAAGAAAAGAATATTAATTATTCATGCGAAGTGTCCAACAACGACGATTTTTCGGACAATACCGATCGGATTGTTACCATACATATGGGTTTGTCTGATAAATAAATTTAATAAACCGCTTTCAGCATTTTTTTTTTATTTATTTAAATAGAACTACTTTAAATCATGATTGAAAATATAAATTTCTAATTATTGATGATCAAATTGTTCTTTTTCTCTCTGTTACGGTAATGATATAATTATGTGTGCATTCAGAAGCAGAAAAAAACGAAAGTAAAAGTCAAACTAGGCGTTCGCAAAGGGTCATTTTTTTCATTTTTTTATTTTTGTTTTTTGGTTACGTAGAGACATTTAATAGGTATAAATTATCACCAAAAGTTATGCTTCTAATTTTTTTGGTTGGAAACCATACATCACACCAAGGATTTGTATAGTGACAAATCCTTTTCACTCTATTTCTGCATTAAGATATTCAATTAACAATTTTATTACTTTCCCCTTTTATGTAAACAATTCAATTCAGTAGTTTATTTACGTCTCACCTTATGTATATAATTACACAATACAAAACATTTATTGAGGCTGTTGTTTTAGTAATTAAATTTTGACACCTATAGCATACTTAACCCGGTCAAGGTAAGAAGGCACCTGTAGTGTGGTTTAGTCACGTGTCATTTCTTTTCCCCAGACGTACGTGTGTGATCTGGAGTTGCAGGAGTCCATTGATTGGGTCGGACAGAAGGTATCCGATTTTCGACATGACGGCAGTAGGTCCTGCTCCTCGCACTATTCTATCCTCGACAATCGACCAGTAATAATCGACTCCAATCAATAGAGAAACTTCAAACATAGGGTCATGTGAGACGGATGGGCTAATTTCAAACCATACAAATACTTTAAGTGGGTTGTCTTATGTACATAAGTTTTCATTGGTACAGCTATTTCTGGTACAATTAAAACGCTGATGGGTAATTTTCCGGTATCTGTAAGTAGGTAAATGGTACCAGTGTTTAGATGTCGGACTTTTTTGCTCTCATTGTGTCACCAAATCCTGACAAGTGTACGTTCTCCTGTCCGGTAATGGCCAAATTCAGCTCTGTAGTTAATTTGTCTGTGATGAAGGACCTCTGTGCGCCCTCGTCAAATAATATGCTTGCGTTAGTACATTGAATGCCTGAACTTACTTGCGCTACGGCAGTTTTAGGTAACACATTGATCTGTGCCTTTGAGTGAAGAACTGTGCCCGTTTCCTTCGCGTTGTGTTGTGTTTCATGAATTGTGCTAATATTTACATTAGTGTTACTCTGTTTTTCATCTTGTTGTACCTCGTCTTTGCATAAACTAGTATGATGCCGTTTTTTACATTTCCTGCAACTTTGATGTGATTTGCAATCTGCTACATTATGATGTCCAAGACAGTTAAAACATAAACGATCCCGTTTAACAATAGAAATTCTTGCTTTGTGATCAATTATCTTAGTGCAGTTAACGGGGGCGTGTGATTCATTACAAAATACGCATGACTTTACGTTCATTTGTCTGTTGACTGGTTTTGTACGTACCTTTGCATTGGTGTGAAATGCTGCTGTAGCGGTATGAGTATCCGTGAGATCAGCGGAATTGCCTTCTTCCATAATGTTGAGTTCGTGAAATATTATTTGTCGTAGTTCATTTAATTGCCAACTAGTTCAATCATGGTGTCTTGTAAGATTTGTGCGTACGTCTCCCGGTAACTTTTTCAATATGATAGGGACCAATAATGAGCCATAGGTATCTGTGTCTGACCAAGAAATTCTAACCCACGTACATATGTTTCAATTTTTTCGTAATAATTGCGTAAACTCTGTAGGGTATTCTTGGGTGACGGTATTTCAAGTAATGCGTTCATGTACTTTTGCGTGATTTTGTGAACTTGTCCGTACCTTTGCTGTAGCAACGAAACTGCTCTTTGGTAATTTGAGTTTGTAAGTGCAAAGCCATTTACGGTTTGGAAAGATTCATCGTGTAACAATGACTTCAAGTAATTGAACCTCTGGACGTTACTCAGTGTTGGGTTTATATGTACGGCTGCCTCATACGAGTCCCAAAAGGACTGCCATTGTAGAATGTCGCCATCGAAAGTTGGTAGATTCAGTTTAGGGAGCTTATTGTACTCGCTAGCAATTGAGGAATTTGAGCGAAAATCTGAACAGAATTAGTATTGTGTTGATTTTCTGTGCTTGAAGGATTACTAGTACTAGGATATGACGGCGGAACGTCGTTTCTAGAGTTTGTAAAGCTTGTGGCATTTGTATTTAGCGTTGATGTTTGTACTGTGATAAATTTGGCTATTTGACGTTAAATTAAATGAATACTCATCTGAGTCAACGATTTCTATTTCAATGTCCTCTTGATCTAAATCCTGAATAATGTCTTTATCTAATTTCCTTAATAATTCTTGTTTCCTTTTCAAAGTGTCTGAAATGTTCGAAAGTTCATCAGAATCAACAAGTTCTGTTCCGCTCTCCCGAATTTCGTCGAATTTCTTATATAATCTTAAAACGGCGCTTCTATGTCCTGCACGTATCGATTTCAGCTTCAAATTCATCCTGGTCACTTGGCACCAATATCGTTTAGTGGGTAAATCGGGCACCTATATGGCTAACAATAACAAAGGCGTCTAGCATGATGTATGGATCTTTATTCAAACTCTGATGTCAATACGTCACACTTAGTTGGCGTTACAATGAATAGCGGCAGCGAGAACGTAACGTTTATGCGTTAGTTCCAACATGGTATTCAGACGGTATCTATTGAGGTTTGTTACTCTGCCTGCGGAGACTTAACTCTGCCTGCATGCGTTTTACCTCTCTCTGCGGAGACTTAACTCTGCGCGCATGCGTTTTTGTTCCCAAAGATATCGTTATGCTGTTTTAACGTTCCATTTTACTTTTATTAACTGAAAAATCTTAACGCAGTGTTCGGACATTTCACTTCAGGCACTGTTTTTCAGAAGAAATATACATTGTCATGCTGTTTTGACAATTAAATAGAAATAACTGAAAAATATGAATATAGACTGAACAAAGCTTAATTGACTGCAAGCTGTTGAAATTTGATTGTTAGTAATGCAAATTTTAACCGAGTAGAAATTATTTCTACACCAGTACTTGTGCTAATATTGTAGGACATTATGAGAATTTTTCAAGGCTTCCCATCAGCAGAAAATGTCGGTGTGCGGAAGACTTTGTAACGATGTTACAAAATTTCTACTATCCGAAGTCAGCTTAAGGATAATGTGTTAGAGATCATTTGGTTTATATCAAATTATTTTGTAGTCTATATATAGCTAGAAAATCACAACAGCACCACTCCACGTGTAAAAGAACTTTTGATTCAAATCATGTTCGATGGTTTAAACCTTTATAAAAAAAAGATAGAAATTCTAACTTGGAGACAATCATGTTTGTATCCATCGTTTTCTTGAAACTTTAAAAGTCATTCTCTGTATCATGTGGAAATGACATGTCACAGAATTGGTTCAAAATTCGTAGAAATGTTCTAACCATTGAGATATACCAAAATGTACATCAAGTTCTATATAAAATTTTGTGGTTACTATGGCAACTGCTTGAACACTTTTTTGTCCATTTTTGTAAGTAAAAAAAGGCTTAAAATATGCAATTACAATTGGATGTATATGACCTTTTAGAGAATAAAAAAGAAAATCGTGTTTGCTGTTATGACTAAGTATCGTTATGACATATTTAAAAAATGCATTTAGAAAAATATGTTATATAGCAGTTATGTCAAGAACTTTTCCACAAAAAGTGTCAAAGGCCTTGTGTATTGGGAGTCCCAATTTTGCATAATTCAATTTTTTCGAAACCATAGTTTGTGAAATTACTATTTCTAATATTGTTACAAATAGAATACAAATGGTTTACTTGTCTGAAAATTTTTAATCCTCCTTTCAGAAAAAAAAAATGTTCTCAAATTAAGTATAACAACTGCTGAATTCTTAAATCTCGATTAAAAACCTCTTTTAGTTACCTCTATGTAGGAGGAGTAGCTTCCCCTCAATTACTCTTCAAACAAGAAGACACAAATGTTTTATGTATATCTACATGTAAGACATGCAGAAAACAATTCCACAGAGGATGATGACAAAATGTGTTCTATAGTACTATATGTATAAACACAATGGAAAGTGTTGTTTTTACCATAAAAAAAGACTGTGGAACGGGTGAGGGGACGATTCCGAGATCACGGGAAAAAAACCTGATGATTTTAGTGTGAATGTTCCTTCTTTACAAGACCAAGTAGTTGAACATTCACAATAGGATGTCACTTTCACAGTATAACTAGACCGACAAATAAATCTTGAACATTAAGATGTTTTTGTTTGCTCATGCGATCACAGCATGACCTTTTTTCTACATACATTGTATGAGGAATGCCAGAACTAAACTATGGATATCTGTGAACTTCAGCTTAAGAAAAAAAAACAAAGTTGAAACAGTCAAATATAGAGGCGAAAGACACTAAAGGGACATTTAAACTCATAAGTCGAAAATAAAAAGATGATAAAGAAAACAGATAGCAATTGCCTCAACTAGTGCATCATGAAAGTACTTGACATTTTCGACAAAGCCTGATGGCAGTAGAATATTTCAAATGGATGAATTTCTAACACTTCAACAAATAATAATCCTTTTTTCCCGTCATGCAATTAGGTGTCAAGAATATCAGATGTCAACCAATCATAATCATTGTTAAATATCATAGATTTGTTTCCCTTGCTTGAGGGAGATATGAATATTTGTTCACCCGATAAGATTCATGTTTCCCGAGGGCAATGCCCGAGGGAAATATGACTTTTTGAGGGTGAACATATCTTCATATCTCCCTCAGGCAAGGGAAATAAATGTTTTATTCCACTTTTTTTTCCAAACATAAATAACCACGACATAAACATTGATCAGGGGGGCCTCGGTGGCCGAGTGGTCTAAGTAGTTACTACTGTAATCACTAGCCAGTCAACACTGAGGTTGTGAGTTCGAACCCCGCTCGTGCGGGTGCACTCGACTCCAATCTTAATTGACTAGGATTGTCAGTTTTCCTATCGAAGGTCGGTGGTTTTCTCCGGGCACTCCGGCTTCCTCCACCAATAAAAACTGGCCGCCACGAAATAGCCCAAAAGCGGTGCTTAAAAGTGGCGTTAAAACACACACAAAAAAAAATTGATCAAAAGTTAATTATTTATTCTAATATGACAAGTATTTCTCTGAATTTTTTGTACGTCTGAAATAATTTTTAACATAAAACATAATATACTATTTAAAAATAAGAAGATGTGGTATGAGTGCCAATGAGACAACGCTCCATCCAAATCACAATGTGTAAAAAATAAACAATTATAGGTCAAAGTACGGTCAACACGGAGCCTTGGCTCACACCGAACAGCAAGCTATCAAGGGTCCCAAAATGACTAGTGTAAAACAATTCAAACAGGAAAACCAACGGTCTAATCTATATAAAAAACGAGAAACGAAAAACACTTAAGAACCACATCAACAAACGACAACCCCTGAACAACAGGTTCCTGACTTAGGACAGGTGCAAACAAATGCAGCGGGTTTAAACGTTTAAACAGGCGCCAACCTCCACCCTAACCTGAAATAGTAGTGTAACATTGCAACATAGAAAGACACACTATAAAATATCAATTGAAATGGCTTAACTCAATCAAAAAGACATAGTAATAAAACTATCGCTATTTAAAAAATATTCAAAACGTTATGTACATTAATCGCTCGTAACGTCACCGAGATAGTCCCGATCTTCAAACGGAATATGAAGTTTTGTTCAATGTCACACGTGATCGTCTCAACCAATCTAATGTTGAATTTGCTATCAGTATTTAAATACATTGGAATAATATCTTGTATTAAAATGTGTATATTTTTTCAGGAAACGTAATCTAGAAGCCTGATGATTTTAGTCTGCATGTTCCTTCTTTACAAGACCAAGAAGTTGAACATTCATAATAGGATGTCACTTTCACAGTGTAACTATACCGACAAACAAATCTTGAACATGAAGATGTTTTTGTTTGCTCATGCGATCATAGCATGACCTTTTTTCTGCATACATTGTATGAGGAATGCCAGAACTAAACTATGGATATCTGTGAACTTTAGCTTAAGAGAAAAACAAAGTTGAAACAGTCAAGTAGAGAGGCGAAAGATACCAAAGGGACATTTAAACTCATAAGTCGAAAAGATGGTAAAGAAAACAGATAGCAATTGCCTCAACTAGTGCATCATGAAAGTACTTGATATTTTCGACAAAGCATGATGGCAGTAGAATGTTTCAAATGGATGAATTTCTAACACTTCAACAAATAATAATCCTTTTTTCCCGTCATGCAAGAACACGTGGTGCGGCAATGACATTTTTTATAAACATTATAAATGTTTCATAATGGAAAATCTCAGATCTTTTGTTTATAGAAAACTGATAATGCCAACAAAAAAATTCCAGAAGTAACAAGTTTAAAAAGCACTTATGCACAAGATATTTCAAAACAAACTTTAGCATGATTAGTATAAACGTTGCATAATTAGGTCTTTCCACTTTTCTATGGAAAGAACTATTGTATTTGTTCTGATTATTATTATTTTCTTCCGCCAAATTTTGTTCTCACGTAAAATTTTTGTTTCTCAAGATGTCGCTTAGATATTTCATATATAGTATCATGCAGTTTATGCGCTTTTTATTTTCACCCATTCTAAGCCGAACAATTTTCTTTGTAGGAGTTATCTCCCCGAACACTGTTTTCCTTGTGACTGCATCTCCTCCGTAACCGTAAAAGAAAGCGACAAACTTATTTTATAAAATTGCTCGTTATATTCTTTGCATGATTTGTCCTGTTTTGACCGAAGCGATATGAATATTCCATATGAGAGTTATTTCCCCTTATACATTTGATATAAGTGATATGCATTTCTATCTTGTAAGCCATAAGTGATAGAGACCTAGGATCTTTTGATTTGAGGTCCTTGATTCAAAAATAAGAAAATTAGGTCAAAGTCAGAGGTCAAGGTCATATTTTAAATTTTGATTTTGGCTTATTTTCAATTCTTTTCAAAAACCGTATAAGATATCGACAACATATTTTTACTAAATTGTAAGTTGTGACTTGTCGTAACACATAAATTTTGGTTAAAAGGGTACGCTAACATTAAATTGGAGTTTTCTCCCCTCTTTTATTAAAAGTTAAGCATATAGTGATATAGCTCATTAACCATATATAATTAAGACCTATAGTCTTTTGAAGCCTTTGGTTTATGACCTTGAAATTGAGCTCAAGGTCATAGGTAAAAATTGACGTTCTAGATTTTGACCTTTGCTTTTACCTCATATGTATACATGATTAAGCCATGGGACTTTTTGCATTACGTGGCAAGCCACTTGACTATGGAAAAGCCAACCGGAAGTGACCTGGTGTAAACCGGAAGTAGCTATTTCTTGTACTTATTTAAAGAGGTACTAAAACGCACATAACAAGTAATTCTTATCTAAAAGTTCGCAATAATTGATAAAAAATGCAAAAAACCCGATGCAATTTGGTCCACTAATAACAGAGATAATAGCGTGTAAAGTTCAACTATTTTTACCTTAGGAAAATCCAATCAACGCTACTTCCGGAAACAGCACTTAAACCAAATCTACCGGAAGTGACGCACTGTGGGTCACTTCTTCGGCTTATCTGAGCGTTGTTTAATAAATGAACTTTCTTCTGATCGTTGATTTAAAGCACTGCCAATGAATTTCGCTACCCCTTCAAGGTTCATTCTTCATTATGACCAATTTGTCAAAAGAAACAAAATATGTTTCAGAAGGGAAGTGTATTTATAACGTGTTTCAATATAAAAAGGGGGTATGGGGTTGGGGTGATTCAACATTGAGTTTTCAACTGAAAACAATGTTCCTGATCGTAGAACTGAGACAAATTGACGGTCAATATATTATATTCTAGCTATTAATTAAAAAAATTATTGAGTCGAGAAAAATATGGTTTATATTTACATGTACGTAAAGTTGCATAATATCTTGACAAGATGTGACGGTAGAGAGCGGTAGAGGCGTCTAATCCATGTAATAAAAATAATTACTGGCAAGTTAAAAAAACTGGGTATATGCAATTCCTTTTTAATAATGTTAATTATCAAACTATAAAGTTTATCACTTTATAAACAACAGGTGGCATTTCTAAATGGCCATGTTGTTAATTACCTGAGTGGAGGGATAATAGCTAGTGTTTGATCTTTATAACCTTACAGGATGTTTACTTATCAGTAGTGTCAAAGTACGGACAGTTTTAATTATCAGATCGAGAGGATTAATATTTTTCTTGTTTGGTTATCTATTTGTCATTGCTTAAATTTCAAATGAAAGAAAAGGTCAATATTTTAAAAGCATTATGGTATACTTTTTTTTATTAAAAAAAAAACATTTAGGATTTAGGACACAAGTTATTTGGGAATGCACACCCCTTTTTCTAAAAATTTTATATCAGTGGTTTTTGTTGTAGTTTTAAATGCTCTTAGATATCTTAACCTATTTAATAATTCTATTGCTCTTATATTTCTACGAAATAGGTTTTATATCTTATTTTCTAATAACAAAAAATTAATATATATTTACATATAAAATAGGCCTGTGATTTAGGACACAGACATAGATTATAATTGTATAATTTGTCTCTATGGCAAACTACTGAAAGTTACAGGACAGAAAGTAACAAATGTGTTGGTACAAAAGTCACACATATTATTTGTTTAGTTTTGTTTGAAAACATAGGAAAAATTTCGACAATTTTTTAGGTTACTTGCATATATTCCTTTTTTCAATTTATGAAATAGTTCATTTAAACCTTGAGTAATGAATAGATGTCACATTTTATGCATGAAAAGGATAAATTTATTTGCACTATGTCACAATGAAACCATTTAAGTACCAAGCCACTTTAACAAATTGTTATCTTTACAATTATTTTTTCATTATTGTTTTTTTTTTTTTCAGAATAAATTTTGTTTACACAGTTGCCATATATATAAAAGTTCTAGAAATAATACAAAAAATATTTTGACAAATATCTTCTAATATTAAAAAAAAGAATAAACTAATAACTGAATTGTGAATTTTGTACTGTGACTTTCTATCCTACATTCGTCCGTAGGTAGGACTATGCTCGTGATGCTGAGGTCTGATATAACGTTAGTATATATATGACAAATATAACATTGTTTTTACATAAGGTCCAAGGACTATGACCATCATATATACTTATACTGATTTCAGTCGATTTAAAAATTTTGTTTGATGTGTAAATCTCGTATAGGTTAAATACAGGTCTATTCGGTATTTTATTTTAATGAAAATAGCTTAATCAATACATATTCAGGTTTTGCTAAACCAGTCAAGCAGATTACTGTGACTGACAGTACTCAATTCTCCACATTATCTGGATTATAAACTTATATAATTTTGAAATGCTGCTGTCACTAAAGTCCTTCGGTAACTAAGTAAGTTAGAGAATTTTATCGTTTTGTAGCTCAGAAAACCAACATAGTTTAATTTAACAAATCAACAAGTTACGCCCTCCGTCGTCTTTTGGAAGCACGTGTCGGGAGTGTCCTATTTTGAATGCCGTTTTCGCCAAGGAAAACAACATGCACGGTTCTACTTCTGCTTCTACCGTCACTTTAGGATGCACATGTTAATATTTTATAGAAAAAGGTTGATTTGTCTTCTTCCAAATACCGTCCATATTCAACATGATGAATATTCTGGCAAGTTGTGCTTTTGGTTTTCAATACTTTTCTAATGATAAACATTTGTTTAAAATATTTATGCAATTATCAAGCCTCGATTAATGTATAACAATATTCTCAATGTAATAATTGTCACCGATATATATCAAAACTGTTATTTTACTTAAGCAAGCCGTGATCTGTTTACATACGATATAACACACGTATTTGATCAGGGTGACCCACTGTGCGTCACTTCCGTTGGGTATAAGTAGTGAGTTGTAGTGGCGTGTTTTACTAAATCGTTCAGGTGTTCAAAAGACAAACTGACAGTAATTTCAAATATCTCGATAATTACAAGATGAAATTTTATCGGGTTTTTTGCATTCTTAAACATTAATTACGTACTCTAGAATAAGACAAACATGATTTTAGCGTTTTAGTACCTCTTTAATGTAAAAGTATATTGAACCATATATTTTTGGAATCAGTATCAAGTAAACTATCAAATAAAACCGGAAGTAACAATTTATCTCCCTTATTTAGAAAAAATGTATAGAAACCATATATTTTTGGAATCAGTGTACAATAAGCTATCATTTGACGGTGGATATGATATTTCAAACTGAATTTTCATAGTTCTATATCAGATTGATCTTTATTGGTGGAAAGACCTTCAATTGTTCTCTGAACAATTGGTTTTAATTCTAATAAAGTTTGTCTTTACAATTCATATTTGCAGAATTTATGAATTTGAAAAAAAATCTTTTCTTCTCTTTTAAAAACAAAAGTTGCTCGATTTAATTCTTCCTGCAAAAAAAAATCAAATTTAAATTATAATTTTCATAAAACAATATTGTTTAATACATGTATCGACCATTGGTTTCAAGTAATTTAATCAACAAATGTCTGGAATATTATGATATTAAAACAGACAATTCCTCCCTCTCCCTAACCAAAGAAAAAGAAAAAAAAAAAAGAATTAAAAACCAATTGTTCAACAATTGAAGGTCTTTCCACATTAGATTTATAAATAATTGATAAGAAGCAAACTGCTGTTTTCTCAAAGTTACTATTGGTTTTCCATCATAGATTTCTTCATACTTATTAAAAAAATATATGGTTTAATATACTTTTGTCTGAAATAAGTGATATAATTTGCTACTTCCGGTTTAGAAAATGTCACTTCCGGTCTCATATGATAGCTTTAGTCACACTGATTCTGAAAATATATGGTTTCTATATATTTTATTTGAAATTAGGGAGATAAATTGCAACTTCCGGTTTAAAAAAAATTACTTCCAGTACCATCTGATAGGTTATCTTACACTGATGCAAAACATATATTGTTCTAGGTACTTTTAAATGAAATCAGTGCAGGAAATGGCTACTTCCGGTTTACAAAAGGTCACTTCTGGTTGACATATTTTAAACGCCCATTAAATGTCAACGCACTCTTTAAACCAATATATATATATGTCGCAACTGACAGTTTAGTGAAAATATTATGTTGATATCCTATACGGTTTCCGAGGAGAAGCAATAATAAGCCAAAATCTAAATTTATAACATGGCCATGACATTTGAACTTCCTTTTGGTGGACTAAGGACTTCAATTCAAAAGACCCTAGGTCTCTATAATTTATGGTTTACCAGTTACAATTACATTTCACTTATTTAAAAAAAAAACAGAAGGGGAAATAACTCTCATATGGAGTCTCCGGATAGCTTCGGTCAAAATTAAACGTAACATTTTGAGGATGTAGCGAGTAATTTGGAAACATAAATTTGTCGCTTTTTCTTACGGTTGCGAAGGAGTAGTCATAACAAGAAAAGCAGTGATCGCGGAGATAACTCTTTCGGTTAAACTGATTCGGTTGTACATGATATTTGTATTTAATTATCAATGACTATGAAAGGTATTAAAATGTGTGTATTTTTTTTTTTTTTTTTATCATTTCTTAAACATAATTGTTAATTTAATATGAAATAATTGCATAAATAATGTTTATGTTTGGAAAATTTAAAAAAAAAAAAACTTCAAAAACTCAAAATGACCTTTTTCAATCAAAATAAAATATATATATATATACCATCTGAGATTTTTTGTCGAAAATGCATAAGATCAGAGACATATAATACATGTATTATATGCCTCTGATAAGATGCAATATTTTTAATGATAATATTCGTTTATGCCACAAAATCTGGAATAACAAATTTTGGAGCCATAAATATGGGTTATTTTGTGAATTTTTGCAAATCATGATTTTTGGAAAATCTACAAATTTTAAAATTCAAAATATTTACTTAAGATGAAAGAATTTTCTGAACTTTCAAATATTATTTTGAAACACTAATATATGATATTTTCATGCTTGGCCGTCTAAGTCATTGTCAAGAATCAGTCCGGTCGATATTGCACATGCGTGAATTCAGATACCCTACATGGATAAAATCGTTATATAGAAGTTATATGGAAAATCATCTTTACAAGACGATATTCAATTTTCTTCTAAGTGGTTTTCTTAGGTGCTTCGATCACTAGAATCCTTAATGTGTCTTCTTTTTAATGATATAAATTATTTTAAAATAAAATTTGAACTTCTTGCTAAAGATTTGGATTTTTTACAGTGATGTCAAATGGCTTACATTTGCCGTTATTCTTACAGGAAAATGTCATTATTCGGAAGAATGGTCAGCTTTGAAAAAATAAATAAAATACTTTTACTGATGATATATCTTAGCTGTTGTAACCAAGAACAAGATCAGATAGTAACCTGTTATACAATCGTGTTTATACAGTCATGCTGAGACATAATATATTCCCAGGGTCAGGTACTATAGCGTGAACGACATTTTGTATAAACTTGATTTGGGGTTGAAGGAATAGAAAAACACTATCATGACTATATAATATGAAATTAACGTTTTATAATTGAAGATAATTGAAGATAATTAGATTCTAAGTTATTTTTTTGTTTCTGTTATCACGTGGTTATAACCGAAAATTAATAAATATATTACGTTATGTTGTTTTATTATTACTTGATGATATTTTGTCTTTACATAATATGGTTTTGGCATTACGTAATGATGTTTTGATATAACTCAATATGGAAAAGTCATTACTTAATGATATTTCGATTTTACGTGATATGGTTTCGTATTGACTTGATATGGTTTTTTCATTACTTAATATGGTTTTGTCATAACTCGATGTGATTTCATCATTATTTAATGTGGTTGTGTCATTATGCAATGTGGTTTTTTGCTTGATGTGTATGTGGCTTAACGTTAATATGTATTTGTTTCATTACATGATGTGGTTGTGTTATTTCGTAATGATGATTTGCCAATTCTTCATATGGCTTTAACATTACATAATGATGGTTCAAAATTTGACGATTTTACACAACATGATGTGTTTGTTCCTATATTTGACGATTTTACAACATGATGTGTTTGTTCCTATATTTGACGATTTTACACAACATGATGTGTTTGTTCCTATATTTGACGATTTTACACAACATGATGTGTTTGTTCCTATATTTGACGATTTTACACAACATGATGTGTTTGTTCCTATATTTGACGATTTTACACAACATGATGTGTTTGTTCCTATATTTGATGATTTTACACAACATGATGTGTTTGTTCCTATATTTGACGATTTTACACAACATGATGTGTTTGTTCCTATATTTGACGATTTTACACAACATGATGTGTTTGTTCCTATATTTGACGATTTTACACAACATGATGTGTTTGTTCCTATATTTGACGATTTTACACAACATGATGTGTTTGTTCCTATATTTGACGATTTTACACAACATGATGTGTTTGTTCCTATATTTGACGATTTTACACAACATGATGTGTTTGTTCCTATATTTGACGATTTTACACAACATGATGTGTTTGTTCCTATATTTGACGATTTTACACAACATGATGTGTTTGTTCCTGTATTTGATGTGGTCTTGTCATTCTTTGATGTATTTATCCCATTACTTGATTAGGTAAAGCCACGTGACCATTTTGGAAAAAAAATTAGTTCTATTTTAGACCGATTTCCATATATCGTTTATTTAATGTGCTTCGGATGAGTGTCGCTTTCCATTGAGTTGAAGTTCAAATAAAGTTCGAGCTGTTGTTCAGAGTTATTTGGTATGAAAAAGGGGAACAGCAGACAAAAATAAGAAAAAAGTACAAAAAAATATCAATATTTCGGACATAAGGGGGATATCCCCAAACCACATTGTCCTGCCGTTTTTTTCCCTTAGTTCTCAAATGGAAGCAGTATTACAATAAATTCATGGTGAATTCCACGGAACCCTGTGTCTCGCCTGAGAATGCTGCTGTCATTGTAAAAGTGTAATGTTGACTGTAAAACGTCCATTTATCGATAAAAAATAAAATTAAAAAAATAGTTTTTCTGTACATGCTTTATCTCGATATAGAAGATTAACTCCTATACAAGTTTTATAACAATTCATGTAGGTTTACAAATTTATCGTGACAAAATAGTTTGATTTGGTAATATTTAATGCAAATAAAACTTGTATAAAATAAGAAGATGTGGTATGATTGCCAATGAGACAAGTCTCCACCACATACCAAATGGCGTAGCAGTTAACAACTATATGTCACTGTATGGTCTTCAACAATGAGCAAAACCCATACCGCATAGTAAGCTATAACAGATCTAGAAATGACAAATGTAAAAATAATTCAAACGAGTAACCTTACGATCTAAATGATGAAGACGCCGACGACGGAATATAGGTTTGTTGTGTCTCACTTCCTCTACATTAATATCGCAGGCTGGACACACATCAAATGACTTGTACTTTATTGTCAACAATTGAGACACTTTAAATCAACTCACACTAAAGTTTCAGGGGAATGGGGGGATCGGACTAAGCGACAAAGCATCAATTCTATAAAATAAGAATTCTCCGATTTTTTTAGCGTGTATTATCATTTGAACATGTACGAATATCAATCTTTTAATATATATTTTTATCAATTCCATTCTCTGATATACCTATATACCTCGCACTAAATTGAAAAAATCTTAACTTTTTGGAATATCTGTTTCACAGGTGACGACGGATATGTTCCAGTTGTCGTAACCACAATCCCGTCCTCTATTCCCAGTGGCGGATCCAGAGGGGGGCGTAGAGGGCGTACGCCCCCCCTTTGCTTGGACTTTTTTTTTTTGTAAAATGATTAATCAGACTAGACTTCGTGAACTTTGCCATTTCCGTGTATTTAATTTTTATGCAACAATTCTTTACTTATAAAGATATTTTCGTTCGTATTTACTGTAATATATTATTGATTATGTCAAAGTCATGTGATTCTCTACGGTGGAGTTAACCAGTTCGTCGAAAAAACGTCACTCAGTCATTTTGAAATTCAAATTACAGTAACACATTGCTTAGGCTGAGGATGACAAGCATGACGCCTTCAAAGCGACAAAGTATTGAGCAAGAACGTATCGACTTCTATTTCACAATTCCACCCAACAGAAAGTAATACTCTATTACACTCTCATGAAAAAAAGTTCCACAGCAATATTATTTACCTACGAAAACATGTTTAACCCCACACGCCCCAGGGACTTTTTTTGTAAAATGATTAATCAGACTAGACTTCGTGAACTTTGCCATTTCCGTGTATTTAATTTTTATGCAACAATTCTTTACTTATAAAGATATTTTTCGTTCGTATTTACTGTAATATATTATTGATTATGTCAAAGTCATGTGATTCTCTACGGTGGAGTTAACCAGTTCGTCGAAAAAACGTCACTCAGTCATTTTGAAATTCAAATTACAGTAACACATTGCTTAGGCTGAGGATGACAAGCATGACGCCTTCAAAGCGACAAAGTATTGAGCAAGAACGTATCGACTTCTATTTCACAATTCCACCCAACAGAAAGTAATACTCTATTACACTCTCATGAAAAAAAAAAGTTCCACAGCAATATTATTTACCTACGAAAACATGTTTAACCCCACACGCCCCAGCCCATTAATAACATTGCTGAATAGTGATCTCCAGTCAGTAAGCTCTAGATATAGATTAAATGTCTAAGGTACGGACCATTTGATCTGAGGGGGCAGTCTGAGATATTTTAGAGAAACATTCTGACCCTGATTTTGTCTTAAACAAAATTCTGGCCGTATCTGGATTGAAAACAATAATCTTGTCCACTTTTTTGCTATTAGAAAAAAATATTTTCAACAGAATTATTTAGCATTAAATGAACATGATGAACAAAAAACGGGCGTATTTTTTTTTTTTTGGGGGTGAGGGGTTGCATGTGAATCCCATATCTGACCGGAATGTCTGTTTCGCCGAACTGATATACTGAATACTTTTTTCAAGGCCCGACTGCAACCTGCCTGCTGGGTGTAGCCTATATGTCTCCATGTGTCGACCGTCATTCATTTTTTTTTTTGTAAAATGATTAATCAGACTAGACTTCGTGAACTTTGCCATTTCCCGTGTATTTAATTTTTATGCAACAATTCTTTACTTATAAAGATATTTTTCGCTCGTATTTACTGTAATATATTATTGATTATGTCAAAGTCATGTGATTCTCTACGGTGGAGTTGACCAGTTCGTCGAAAAAAACGTCACTCAGTCATTTTGAAATTCAAATTACAGTAACACATTGCTTAGGCTGAGGATGACAAGCATGACACCTTCAAAGCGACAAAGTATTGAGCAAGAACGTATCGACTTCTATTTCACAATTCCACCCAACAGAAAGTAATACTCTATTACACTCTCATGAAAAAAAAAGTTCCACAGCAATATTATTTACCTACGAAAACATGTTTAACCCCACACGCCCCAGCCCATTAATAACACTGCTGAATAGTGATCTCCAGTCAGTAAGCTCTAGATATAGATTAAATGTCTAAGGTACGGACCATTTGATCTGAGGGGGCAGTCTGAGATATTTTAGAGAAAAAATTATGACCCTGATTTTTGCCTTAAACAAAAGTTCTGGCCGTATCTGGAATGAAAACAATAATCTTGTCCACTTTTTTGCTATTAGAAAAAATATTTTCAACAGAATTATTTAGCATTAAATGAACATGATGAATACATTTTTTTTTTTTTTTTTGGGGTTGCATGTGAATCCCATATCTGACCGCAATGTCTGTTTTGCCGAACTGATATACTGAATACTTTTTTTCAAGGCCCGACTGCAACCTGCCTGCTGGGTGTGGCCTATATGTCTCCATGTGTCGACCGTCATTCACAACTTCATTGTCATTTCCGACTCATTCGTAGCTTGGTTGATTTGGAACCCCTCACTTCCCTTGTTGGGTGAAACATTTCAACCAAACATTTGGATGAAAATTGCTTGTTTATCTTTCTTCGTGTCGGTCGTATTGTAAATTTCATTGAATAGTCGTATATCTTGTTTACAACAAGAAATCTGTGAGGTTATGCTAACTAACCATACAACAAACGAGAATTTTCCATGTCCATTTTTTACTGACAAATCCCACATCAAATATATTAATTAGTACATAGCTTTGGATCCATCCAATCATTTCATAATAGACAATTGATGGAGAGAATACGGCACCAAAAATGTCCAACCCCTACACTTTAACTACAAAATGCATTTTACACTTATTTTATGTTTTTTAGCCAAAAAAAGGTCCAAAAACATTTTCGCCTCGCTCCGCTCGGCAAACTTTAATACTACGCCCCCCTTTCCAAAATCCTGGATCCGCCCCTGTTTTAGATGATCAACGACTTACTACTTTAGATGACAGAAACCAATCCAACGCTGTACAGTAAACGTTGTAGTTGGCGTATTCCCGCGTTAACATGCACTCCAAAACCCATTGTAGGTGGGGGAGTGTTATGCCGATTGACGTCCGAGGGCTGTATCCTAGGTGTTAGATGATTGACCTTCATTTCACTGCCTCACGGCTTTGGTCCTGATAATGCTTCCTGTCATCTTTAGCACTACGTCCTAGACTCGTCTACCGGTACTCCATCATCGAGGTTAGCGGGCTGCCAAGCTGACCAATCTGGCCATGAAAGCAGCCGTTGTGAAGAAATAACATCAAAATAGTCAACAAACCAAAAAGAACTCACCAAAACCAAGATGGCGACCTCCAAAATGGCGTCCACCACCTGTTCCTGACCGATGGCACAAAATTATTTAAACGCTCATCAATCGCCTTCGGGCACCGAGCCGACCGTGCGAGGGCTGTATAGCCAGTCAAGGTCGTTAAACACTTCCATTTGTTGAAGTTGTATTGTTTAGAAAAGTTGTCCTCCGTGATAATCTATTATTTTTTAATCAAAGTACATAAAAATGAAAACAACACGTTATAAATTTCATGCGTCCGAAGCGCTTTTCTGGATTTACCTTCATCAGGAACGCTCAAAGCCGAATATTTGAAAGTCAAGGATGAATAAAACCAAAACAGTTGAAAGGCTATATAACTAAAAAGACCTAAGAAATAGCCAAATCAATCTAAGGCCAACTTTGCCTGAGGGAGTTGAAACCTTAGTCTTATAATTATTTCCTATAAGCATATATTAATGTTGTGCTGAAAAAAATCTGTTTCGTCCTTTTTTTCTGTTTCTTGTTTAACTTGTCTATGGTTTGCGTTGTAGATGTTGATATAATGTGAGATATGGGGTAAATATCCACAAGCTGACCTACCCTCCACCCACAAAATTCACAAGAAAATAGCCGGGGTTCTGTAAGCTTTATCTGAAAAAAAAACTGGCTATCATAATGTATGAAAAGCTTTTAACCCCCCGTTCCCTCATAAAAATGGTTTAACTTATAAGTTAATACTATAATTTACAAAATAAGACGATGTGATAAGATTGGTAATGAGACAACTTGTCACCAGATATACCAAAGGGCGTGGTTGAAAGCAACTATAAGTTACTGTACGGCCTTTATCAATGAGCTAAACCCATATCGTATAGTAAGCTTTATAGGATAGAGTTGAGAATGGAAACGGGAAATGTTTTAAAGAAACAACAACCCGACCAAAGAGCAGAAAACAGCACAAAGCCACCAATTGGTCTTCAACGCAGCGAGAAAATCCCGCAACAGGAATCGGACTTCCGCTGGCCCCTAAATAATAATGTATACTAGTTCAGAGACAAGGACACAAAACTAAACTCCGAAACATATAAATGAACCAAAATTTAAAAAAACACACAGTACTAACAAAGGCTAGAGGTTCCTGACTTGGGACAGGCGCAAAAATGCGGCGGGGTTAAACACGATGTGTGAGATCTCATGTTAAATGTCGAAACAATCAAAACGAAAAAACAACGAAATGGTTTATGTCAAAACAATTACAACAACAAAATAAATATTTCAGACAGCAACAAACGACAACCACATAATTACTAGTAAGTTGTTCCTGACTTAAAACAGAATTATAAACCATGTGGCAGGGTTAAACATGTTTGTGAGTGGTCAAACCTATCTTTATCCCACTGAACCTGGGGCAGTGGTATAACAGCACAACACGAGACCAAACTGTTGAAATGTCAGATGGGCACTAACTTAAAAAACTATCTACAGAAGACAAAAGATCTAAAGTACCGATCTGAAGATGAATTATCTACCAGTACACATCCAACTTACATATAAAAATAAGGAGATGTTGTATGATTGCCCATGAGACAACTATCCATCAAAGTTCAAATGAAGTGAGTGTAATCAATAAAGGCAACCGTATGGCATTCAACAATGCGAAAAACCCATACCGTATAGTCGGCTATAAAAGGCCCCAACATGAAAAATATGAAACAATTCAATTGAGAAAACTAACGGCCTAATTTATAACAAAACAATTTACGCAAAAAACAAATATGACAGACATGAACCAACAACCGTTCACTTAACTCGAGGAAATGTGCTGTTATCTTCACTCAGTGTATACTGTTCAATTCAATAATTATGAATGGATGTTTGAAATTAAATAAAATGACAGACATTCCGAATACTCGAGGTACCAGTTTTATATAAAAAAAAAAAAAAAAACGTAAGAAAAAGGGTTTTCGGCGTGTGAAATAGTTGAACGAAAATATCCATTACGTTTCTTTTTATTTATATGCATTTTTCTTTTACTAATTTGGGTAAAACATCTCGCGCCGTTTCAATGTTTCAACTGGGACTAATACACTAATTCAATTGTTCCAGGTTTCAACAAAGATCGAATAGGAACTCCGGCCTTCAATTAATTTTACAAACTGCACCAATATACAGAAAAACATGAATCTGAATTATCTTATCGATAACATCTGGTATTGGTTTTCACTGTGTTTAACTCCTTAATTGTGCGTCTTATCGCATATGTCAAATTAGCAAGTGACCCAATATGGAGCGAGGACGGGTTATCGTCCTTGTCGATACAAAGCATTGTCTTCAAATTGGGTTATCTCCCTTAAACCAGACAGATTCTTGGCAATGTGCTCCACGAAACCTCTTTCTAAATTATTAACATCAATTCTATCAGAAATCAAAGCCGGGCTTCAAAGTTATTGTAAGACTAATGTACCTGCATGCTCTAGGGGCAGCGTGAATCAGATATGGATACTAAATAAATCCAAAGATATATTAGAGTACAATACAATCTAAATCTATTTCCTGTTGCAATAGCAATAAAACTAGTTGGTTGACCGTTATGGAATATCTGTTTCACAGATGACAACGGATATGTTCCAATTGTCCTATCCACTATCTCTTCCTCTTTTCCTCGAACGTGACATACCGAATAAGACTTATCACCGGCAGGGGTTTGTACTTACATGAGTAACACGACGGGTGCCACATGTGGAGCACCAGATGTAGGCTCCGGTTTTTGGTGTGTTCGTGTTGCTCAGTTTTTAGTTGTCTATGTTGTGTTTTGTATACTGTTGTTTGTCTTTTGTTCCTTTTTCTTGTTTTTATTTTGCCATAGCATTGTCAGTTTGTTTTCGACTTATGAGTTTGACTATCCCTTTGACATTTTTCGCCTCTCTTCTATAAAAACAATTTCACAGTTAACAGGGCGGAACTTCAGTATAGACACACAAAAAGATAGCTGAAACAAGAGGAAGCTGAACGGAGACAAATCACTGCTTACCCATACGATCAATAAAATTAAAACCTAGTAGCAGCAGGATGTTGATCTGACGTTCTGGTATATATGAAACAAATACACCATATCAAACCGGAAAACATACAGCTCCTGATGATAAAGGAGACTGACGCCAAATTTGATGAACGTAATATAAAAGATGTTGACCTGAGAAACTATGTCACTCAGGATGACAGTGAGTACAAGAAATACAGATAGCCTAGAATGAAGTGGAAACATGCAGCATTTTTCCTAGCTGTGAATTAACCTGGATTGATTAGCAGTCTATTGTACAGTATCGGGCAATGTCATAAGTGAGTGTTCGTGCGATAATGACGATGTTAATAGCAGGAAGGATTTCACTTTAAAACGGCTACATGATAAAGGTAAATCAAGAAAAACGCTTCGAACGCACGAAATTTTAAAGTGTTATTTTCATTTATAATGTATCAGAACTTGTTTAGTTTGGTTATCCAACTGAGTTATAAACCGAGTGATTTTGTCTGAATCAGCAATAGGAAAGACCATTTCGAGAAGGATTACACAGCCATCTGAACCAAATTGAAATTACGGTGGTTATATAGTTGACACCGTGACGTACTTCTACCTGTCTCTGATGAAGCTTTGTCCGAATGAGTTTATGCAGCTCTTCTGCTAATCGGTCTGTCCGCTTCAATTTTTTCCCGCTGTTGTAATACCGAGTCCCAACTTGGTGTTTACTCCGATTTTCTCTTGAAATCTCTTTTTGTTTACGACTTCATCGATAAAATCGGGTTTGACTTGCTACAGAATTGTCAACATCTCTTTGTCGCATAAATTTTTGATTTCTGAGTTGTCAGAGTGACAGAAATATAGATATCAATAACCACAGAAGCAACTTAACTTGTGTTGATACTTGATTGTGTTGTATAAATGCCAATTGTTATTGATACAGTTGCTACCATCTCCAGGTTGAGTGAGATCATGGCTGTCGAAGTTAATAAGCTGTCTGTTGTCATATATACCAATATGTTTTGGTCATTTCGGAAATCTGATGTTGATGGCAGATCGTTGATATCTACTAAATCTAGACAGGTGAGATTTAGGGCTCGACAGTTTCACTTGTCTATAATTTGTTGTATATGTTTTGTTTTGTTTTGTTTTTTATTATTGTCTCATTGACGAAAACTCTTCATACTGTTCTGTTTCTTTTCCATTCCTTTAACTCTGTCAGTGGTATCCATTGCCCCAATCTTAACCCTAATCCAAATCAAGTATACCAAATATAGCTCAACATGCAGACTTCTTATACGTTCAGGTATTTCACATCCAATCTTTTATGGTAATATTCTTTGTAAAGCACTAAAATGTCAGTATTCACCTCAGAAGCTAACAAAACCTTTAAATAGACTTATTAAGAAGGGATATAGTTACGATACTGTTGTCAGGTCATTAAAGATTGCATATTTTGGCTTTAATATTGATTCACTTATAGGGTCTTTGCATCGGAACTAAACACATTTATTTAAAACCAGTTGTTGGCATGACACGGGTTATGCTCTTCTCATATATTTTATGATGGTATGATACTAAACCCTAACGGGAGGGATTGTGCCTGATATTCATATGATGAAGACATAATCTTTCAATCAGTTTAATTGAAGTCTGGAGATGCTAGTAGTCTGTTGTTATTTATGTTTTATTGTCATTTTGTTTATTTTCTTTTGTTACATCTTCTGACATCGGACTCGGACTTCTCTTTAACTGACTTTTAATGTGCGTATTGTTATGCGTTTACTTTTCTACATTGGCTAGAGGTGTAGGGGAGGTTGAGATCTCATAAACATGTTTAACCACGCCGCATTTTGCGCCTGTCCCAAGTCAGGAGCCTCTGGCCTTTGTTAGTCTTGTATTATTTTTACTTTTAGTTTCTTGTGTATAATTTGGAGTTTAGTATGACGTCCATTATCACTGAACTAGTATATATAATTGTTTAAGGGCCAGCTTAAGGACGCCTCCGGGTGCGGGAATTTCTCGCTGCATTGAAGACCTATTGGTGACCTTCTGTTGTTGTCTGTTCTGTGGTCGGGCTGTTGTCTCTTTGACACATTCCCCATTTCCATTCTCAATTTCACCTTTAGATATTCGGGGAGTAGTATATTGTGTGTTCCGACTAATTTAACATTCCTCTGATGTTTGAAATGTCCAATCTCTTGAACCATTCAAAGTTCCTTAGTGGTTTCAGTGCGACTTTTTTCAAACCTTGTTTCTTACATCTTTTGGGCATCATCTGCAATATGATAGAATCTTCATGAATACTAATTAACTCATTCTAACAGATATTTTAAGACTGGCTAAAATACTAAAAGAAACAGTCTGTTGTCTCCTTGTAATTCTGGGATTAAGTGTCTGGTTAAGTTTTTCATTTTGCTGTTTGTAAATAATATGACGTATACGATACCGAGAATGGATAGAAATTTCGATGACACAGGTTTCATCTAGGTTTGAAGAACGGTAGAATGGCCATCTAATTTGAATCTTAAGTTTGAGGGTCCAAAGTTTAAAATGTATAATAATAACGTTACCAACGTCAACAGTTGCCCTGAATATCAGATACGAATCGTCGTTTATCTAAATGTTCATCTCCATCAGAGCAGATGACAAGAGATTTTGTTCGACGGATAAAAAGAAGCTGAATCAATTCAATGTGTTTTTTTTCTCTTCTGTCACTTCTCGGTCATGTTAGTATGTTCTTTGGTTTAAAATCATAATTAGTATATGTTGCAGCAGCTGCGCCATTACCCCTGTAAATGTAACTTTTCAATTTACACTTTTAAGGTTTATGACCACTTCTGTAGGCTTTTGTGTTGCGAAATTTTCAAAGTGCAATAATTCAAAAACAACTTGAACAGTGAATAGAATAGACATGTTGTACATAAACCAAGGGGAAACATCGTTCACAGCAATAATATTTATTGTCTCATTGCATGTAATAGAAAATAGGGATTTTGTTTGTCCATGTTGTGCTTTAGAGTTTTTTGGTTTTCAATCCCCATTCTATCTGTCTGTCATGTTTTAAAGAAAATTGGTTCACGCCTAAAATATCAGATCTCTTCTCGTCATCGTGCGATGACCCAGCGTACAACTTCTCCTTCATGAACTTTAACATTGTAATCGTTGAGCATGTAAAAAAGGGTATTGTTATTCGCAGAAAAATATGAATATAAAAATAAGGAGATGAGGTATGATTGCCAATGCGACAACTATCCACCAAAGTTCAAATAAAATGGATGTAAGCAATTATAGGCAACCGTACGGCCTTCAACAATGAGAAAAACCCATACCGTATAGTCGGCTATTAAAGGCCCATACATGAAAAATATGAAACAATTCAATTGAGAAAACTAACGGCCTAATTTATAACAAAACAATTAACGAAAAACAAATATGACAGACATGAACCAACGACAACCACTGAACTACAGGCTCCTGACTTGGGACAGGCACATAAAGAATGTGGCGGAGTTAAACATGTTTGTTAGCGCTCAACCCTCCCCTTACCTGGGACATTGGTGTGACAGCACAACATAAAAAAAAACTAATAAAATCAGTTGAAAAAGGCTTAACTCCTCAGATCGATACAAAGCAGACATCAAACATAAACACAGACCGGATATGGCTAAGGTTTTCGAGTGTTGATTTAATGGATGTTTGCGTTGTATACAACAATATTCGTATTGCAAGATTGATTGATTGATTGATTGTTGGTTGCTTAACGTCCAGTGGCAAATATTTCATGCATATTCAGGACGAGAACAAATTAACAATGAATACAATAGGTAGGTTCTGTAACAGAGGTGTCTGGGATTGAGGTCGCAGAAATTTAGACTGCCACGGGAAATGAGGGTATATTGGATTGGGACATTAATTTAGCCTTGCAACAGATCACCTACGGACCCCTCAACGAGTTGTTGCAAGGGTTCTTAACGTGCAAAGAGCGTGGCACTCTCTTTACACGAGGCATCGGATTTAACGTCCCCATTCTGATCGGACGTGGCTGCAAATTTGTACATCCCGCACAGCCAAACGGACGCCCCACTTTGACGAGGGTTTCACCGCCGGTCGGAGGAAGACCAATGGTGACCATACTTCTATTCCCCAGTCACCCTTGGGGTATGTATTGCAAGAAACAACGTCATGCCAGTATGAGGATTTTATTTTTACGTGAGAAGTTGGGGGAAAAAGAGTGAAGAAATTGATAGATGAAATAAAACATCGCATTAAAATCATCCTTTGTTTGATTCATGGGATTGACAGCTATCTGGAGTGGTTTTGGAATGAGATATATTTGTTGGGGGTTGATAATTAAATCCCTTTAAAAGAGTGGCAGGGGTTTAATTTTTTGTTTAAACATCATGATGTTATATTTTGCTGCTGTTGGAAAGGTGTTTAGAATATATAAATGTATATATTAAAACTGATAATATAAATTTTCAGTTGGGGTGTGTCTGTAGATTATCAAAACCTTCAAAAGGGTACAGCAGAAGCTGTCGTATTAACTCATCGCAAATTGGCCTTAATCCGAGAGTCATGACAATGATCAACTAGTTGGGATGCATCAGATAACAAATACCAAACTTAAGTTCAGCAGTTTGAAGTCAGTCTGAGTTTCCATTAGCCCGGATGGATAATGCGTGCATGGAACTATAACAAATTGTTTTCGTCCAGAAGTTTTTCCGATACATGTAGTCTGGTATATATTTTAAAAAGTACTCGGCTGTTTGGCATCGAAAGCCAGTCCAAAAAATTCTGAAAGCAGGGACGGAATTGTCCGAATTGTAATAGTTATACATGTATAATATATCTATGATTTTTACATTTAAGAAAATCACTGTTTACTTACAAATGTGAATTTCTGCACGAAAAAATCATGAGCCTATGTATATATATATATATATATAGGAAAAATGACACCTAAAAAATCTTCAATAATTGTATATTTAAGTAAATGTCATTCAAATATTTTATAAATAACCATAAAAACTGTTCACATTTATAAATTTAACAGTAAAAATTTCATCAAAATCGGACCTCAAATAAATTTTTGTAAATGTTTTTAAAAGGCAGTGGCTATTTTGCCGGCGCCGGCAAAATAGAAAATATGCTGTTTTGCCGGCTCTAGGAAAGCGGAAGCCAATTTGCCATTAAAAATGATTTTATTTACAGCTATGCAGTTCAAAGAACTGACTATTATTATTTCAAAAGCAAATTTAATTCATTTTTTTTCATTTTTGAAGCTATGTGATTGATTTTGTTAGACTGTGTAATGCTTTATCGAATTTATATGCAATGAGATTTTTAACTTTAAATTTTGTTTTACAACATACAGTTAAAAAATCTCTGGGATTTTGTTCTTATAATGCATACATGTATAAAAGTCAGGAGCTTGTAATTGAGTGGTTGTTGTGTGTTGCTGTATATCATATTTGTTTTTCGTTCATTGTTTTATACATAAATCAGGCCGTTAGTTTTCTCATTTGAATTGTTTTACATTTGTCATTTCGGGACCTTTTATTATAGCTGACTTTGCGGTATGGGTTTTGCTCATTGTTGAAGGCCATACGGTGACTCGAGTTGTTGACTTCTATGTCATTTGGTCTCTGGTGGAGAGTTGTCTCTTATTTTTATATGTAGCATTAGTCTGATTTTAAAAGTAATTTCAACCGTACATGTTTTAATGTGATTTCATTGCTACAATATTTTTATTTTTATTTCTTTGTACAAATTTTTATCATATGTATCTCAAATGTTGTTACTGTTATCTAATTTAACTATATGAGTATTACTAATACAATTTGAATCTTTTATATTGGCAATGCACATTTTCGTAGAACTTTTCAAACTGAGTAAATACCAAAATTCACTCTTACAAAGAACCGACAAAATAACAAATTCACTATATTGCCGGCGCCGACAAAATAGCCATTGCTGTAGAAATATGCTATTTGACCGGCTTTCATTACCATATTTTAATCATAACTGGCAAAATAACCACTGCCTTTTAAAAATGTGTTTTTTATATGAATAATACTGAGAGGAATTTCCGTGCGGTTAATTACTCTTGACCAATACGTTTAGGCCTGATCAATAATTCTTTAAATAAAAAGAGCAGAAGTTGTATTTTTTTCTTTTCCTCGTCAGTTGTTGTTTAGTTCGTATATTTTGCTTTGTAATGGGTTGGTTTTTGCCAGATATTTTGGGGAATTTTTCTCAATTTTTTTTTTTTTTTGGTATCAAACGGGAGGTAATTCATTCATGACTAACTTGCGCAAGTGTGGTGACGTCACCGAATAAAATGGCGGAGATTGCTGAGTCGGAAACCGACAATCAGCCAGGTAAACAAAAATAAACCGTAAACACTCCTATTTAAGACATCATACAAGACCACAGAGATAAAATGAAGCTTTAGTTATGTATGGGTTCCATTGGGTTTGTCCATTTTTCAATTGGAATTTCACCAGACTATTTTTTTTTCGCAGGATTCATCGTCTGTCATTGAATCGCAATCATGCAATGGAAAATATTCTTGACTCGTGACCATACTTGGTAAATAATAAGTAATCTGACACCAGGAGGAAATGAGTTCAACACGTATGCTATCACTCTCGGGCAACTCTCAACTCTACTTGTTACTTTTAAATATGCGTGAAAAACATCAAATTACACATAAAATCCATTTTCTATACAAAATATTTCCAACCCTAAAAGTGTTTATTTCAACAAACATCTTATAAAGAGTATACCTTACTAAAAAGTTAAGTGATTGTTTTGTGAGACGGTACCATGTGACAAACTGGACCTATGACATGCATTTGAACAGTACATCAAACAGCCTTTTTGGATATCTTTACTCGCCTTTATTGGCTTTAACTCCAACTTTGTAATGTCTTGAAAAGGGATAATCTTAACAACACCACAAGATGTGACTCGTCACCCAAGTTTTAATTGCATTGAGCGACATGACTTTTGTCACTAACAGAGAAGGAACTGCTCAATGTTACAATTCAATTCTGGACCAACAAAGTTTGAATGATTTCTGGCATGTTATACACCGTATCACTATTTGGAAATCTGCGCCGATTGAACTACAACAATCACTTTTCCATTGTTGTGTCAGATATTTTCTATTATGACGTCAAAATTTTACGGGAACCTTTGTGATGTCCAGTAATAGTGGACAAAAAGCGATAAGGTGTATTGTAAGAGGGGAGGAATGCCCTTTACCGTCCGGCGTCGAACGGTCGTTTTCAGCTACTGTTAGCGTCAAATTGGTTTAAAATTTTATCGTGATCTGTCAGAGGTCTAAAATAATTATCCGATACCGTTATTTTTGTATCATCATAAAGAAAATGTACATTTTAACGTCATGCACCAAAAATTAGCGTTAACATCATTTAGCAAGATTATTTACTGTTAGTCGTCATGAAGGTACCCCCATTACTACCCTCTTGTAACAGTGTTCCAGCTTGAATCTCAGGGCAGAAGGGTGCTAGTTGTCTGAAAGGGCACTTTAGCGTAATAACCTAGATTGTAAGGGCACTGTTGGACAGTGTATAAATAACCTTGAATATTGCTAGGCTTAGCTGGAGAACATTAGTTGTATTTAAACCATATTCAAATTAATGTGTTCTTGATGTTGGTTTCAGTAAGAATTTTTTATCAAATTAACATACCATGAAGCAAAGCATATCATTTTGATGTTAATCTAAACAAACTTGTACATTTGGTAAGGAAAATAATCATCAGAAATTTCAATGTTTTATAACTTATACCAGTCTATAAAATAAACAAGTAGTTTTGAAAGATGGAGTTATACATGCAAAATTGAATGTTTAATCTAATTAGATTATCTGCATTTAAGTTGCTTGATCAAACATATAGTATATTGTTATTAAAGTTATTTATTATCATTTCAATTGTTACAAAAATTATTTTTAAGTGCACATCAAAGTGCTCCTAAGTAAGGAGTTTTATAAATATAACAGGTGAGACAGGAGATGATCATATTATATTGATGCAAAAAATATTGCATGATCATATTATATTGATGCAATAAAATATTGCATATGTTACAGGAGGTATAAACAGTTACTTTTTCCATCATTGTTAAAAATAAAAGCATTTGTTGAGTGCTCCTATAAAAGGAGGATTATAAAATACAAGAAGTTAAACAGGAAGTTATGTTCAAAGTACAAATTTCTTTGATTCTTCTTTAAATTTCATACTCATGGTTATAAAACAAAACATTTTTACCAATTTAGTCAAAACTATGTATACCTTTAAAATTGTTTTAGATTTTATTTTTATATTATGCCTACTAAAATAAATTTTTCAGGTGTACATGCTGTACATAAACATTGCAAATGGATAACATGTGGACTTTTAATTCTGTATTAAATATCTAGTATTTGTTCAATTATCTTAAATCCACTAATTAGCAGTAAACAATCATTAACAGAGGTGATAAAACTGCCAAAGGCATTAGGTATTTAACTTAATCCCATTGTCAGTTAATTAGTGTTACACAATCAAGTAACAATTTTACCGGAAACGCATAAAAGGCATGAAATTTGGAAATTGTATTTTTTTGAAAAGGCAGAGGGTGCATTCTTTTGCTTTGGAGGGCAGAAGGGCGGGGTAAGGGCACCAGGCGGGCCGCCTTCTATTTAGGGCAGGCGGAACACTGTTGTAAGGATGTGGATTTCTGTTTCTTAGTAATTTACATTCACCTTATTGCTATTTGTCTGCTATAACTGGACATCACAAAGGTTCCCTTAAAATTTTTGTCACAATGGGAAAGGTCTGATGCCACAAAGGCAAAGTGATTGTTGTATGATGCAATAGTTCATGTGTCGCAGATACTTAAATAATATAGTGTTTCCCCCAAGCATGTTTAGCATGGATAGACGCCATGCCCTTTTTTTTAGCTCACCTGGCCTAAAAGGCCAAGTGAGCTTTTCTCATCACTTGGCGTCCAGCGTCCGACTTCCGTCGTCGTCGTCCGTCCTCGTTAACTTTTACAAAAATCTTCCCTGAAACTACTGGACCAAATTTAACCAAACTTGTCAACAAACATCATTGGTGTATTTAGTTTAAAAAATGTGTCTGATGACCCAGACGGCCAACCAAGATGGCCGCCATGGCTAAAAATAGAACATAAGGGTAAAATGTAGATTTTGGCTTATATCTCTGATACCAAAGCATTTAGAGCAAATCTGACATGAGGTAAAATTGTTCATCAGGTTAAAATCTATGTCTGGAAATATTCAGACAAATCGGACCATCCATTGTTTGGTTGCTGCCCTTGAATTGGTAATTTTAAGAAAATTTTGCAGCTTTTGGTTATTATCTTCAATATTATTATAGATAGAGATGAACTGTAAACAGCAATAATGTACAGCAAAGTAAGATCTACAAATAAGTCAACATGACCAAAATGGTCAATTGACCCCTTAAGGAGATATTGCCCTTTATAGTCATTTTTATACGACCGCAAAAAATTTTTGTGGTCGTATATTGGTATGACGTTGGCGTCGTCGTCGTCGTCGTCGTCCGAAGACGCATTGGTTTTCGCACTCTAACTTTAGTTTAAGTGAATGGATCTCTATGAAATTTTACCATAAGGTTCAATATCACAAAAGGAAGGTTGGGATTGATTTTGGGGTTATGGTACCAACAGTTAAGGAATTAGGGGCCAAAATAAGCATTTTGTAACTTCCAGACATAACTTGTGTGTTAGTGTATGGATCTCTGACATTGTACCACAAGGTTCCATATCACACAGGAATGCTGGGATTGATTTTGGGGTAATTGCCTCCAAATTTTAGGAATTAGGGGCCAAAAAGGGCAAAAACAAGCATTTTCTAGTTTCATGACAATAACTTGTGTGTAAGTGTATGGATCTTTCTGAAATTGTACTACAAGGTTCCATATCACAAAGGAAAGCTGGAATTGAGTTTGGGGTAATTGCCTGAAACGTTTAGGAATTAGGGGCCAAAAAGGGCAAAAACAAGCATTTTCTAGTTTCATGACAATAACTTGTGTGTAAGTGTATGGATCTTTCTGAAATTGTACTACAAGGTTCCATATCACAAAGGAAAGCTGGAATTGAGTTTGGGGTAATTGCTTGAAACGTTTAGGAATTAGGGGCCAAAAGGGGCCAAAATAAGCATTTTCTAGTTTCCAGACAATAACTTGTGTTCAAGTGTATGGATCTCTGAAATTGTACTGCAAGGTACCATACCTCAAAGGAAGGCTGGGATTGAGTTTGGGGTGATGAATCATAAGGGATTCAAAAATTGGGGGTCTTTTTTTCCTTTTTTCTTTAAAATTTCCATTTTAAGTTGGTTATTTCTGATTTATATTTAAAAGCAAATAATAATGACATGGCAGGAGATACACACCTAACAGGATGTGTAAATTATTATATAATAAGTATTGTGCAATAGCAAGAAATTTTCAATTGCACAGTATTGCGCAATAGCAAGAAATCTTCAATTGCACAGTATTGCGCAATAGCAAGAAATATCCAATAGCACAATATTGCGCAATAGCAAGAAATTGTCAATTGTACAGTATTGTGCAATAGCAAGAAATATTCAATTGCACAGTATTGCGCAATTGCAAGAAATATTCAATTGCACAGTATTGTGCAAAAGAAGATACTTTGTATAAATTGCTTATTTCTTGACCAATTTCAATGGGGTTTTATTCTTGAACTCTTGGGGTTCTTTAATATGCTGAATCTAATCGTGTATTAAGTTTTTGGATTTTGGGTCCTGTTTTAAATTAGTCCACATTGAGGTCCAAAGGGTCCAAAATTAAACTTTGTTTGATTTAAACAAAATTGAATTCTTAGGGTTCTTTGATATGCTGAATCTAAACATGTATTTAGATTTTTGATTATGGGCCCAGTTTTCAAGTTGGTCCAAATCAGGGTCCAAAATTAAACTTTGTTTGATTTCAACAAAAATTGAATATATGGGGTTCTTTGATATGCTGAATCTAACCATGTATTTAGATTTTTGATTTTGGGCCCGTTATCAATTTTTTCCACATTGAGGTCAAAAGGGTCCAAAATTAAACTTTTGTTTGATTTCATCAAAATTGAATTATTGGGGTTCTTTGATATGCCGAATCTAACGGTGTACATGTATTTAGATTCTTAATTTTGGTCCCATTTTCAAATTGGTCTACATTAAGGTCCAAAGGGTCCAAAATTAGACTTAGTTTGATTTTAACAAAATTGAATTCATAGGGTTCTTTGATATGCTGAATCTAAACATGTATTTAGATTTTTGATTATGGGCCCAGTTTTCAAGTTTGTCCAAATCGGGTCCAAAATTAAACTTTGTTTGATTTCAACAAAACTTGAATATATGGGGTTCTTTGATATGCTGAATCTAACCATGTATTTAGATTTTTGATTTTGGGCCCCGTTATCAACTTTGTCCACATTGAGGTCAAAAGGGTCCAAAATTAAACTTTGTTTGATTTCATCAAAATTGAACTCTTGGGGTTCTTTGATATGCTGAATCTAACCATGTATTTAGATTTTGGATATTGGACCATAATAGGTGAATGTCCAATTTAAAATTTTTAAGTTCTTAGACCACATTCATTCTGTGTCAGAAACCTATGCTGTGTCAAATATTTAATCACAATCCAAATTCAGAGCTGTATCAAGCTTGAATGTTGTGTCCATACTTGCCCCAACTGTTCAGGGTTCGACCTCTGCGGTCGTATCAAGCTGCGCCCTGCGGAGCATTTTATTTAACAATTTTTTGTAAATTTTTGTAATCTTTGACCAAAATCTTCTCCTCTGAAACTACTGAGACAAATTTAACCAAACTTGGCCACAATCATCATTAGGGTATCTAGTTTAAAAAATGTGTCCAATGACCCTGCCTGCCAACCAACATGGCCGACATGGCTAAAAATAGAACATAGGAGTAAAATGCAGATTTTGGCTTATATCTCTTAAATTAAAGCATTTAGAGCAAATCTGACGACGTAAAAATGTTCATCCTGTTAAGATCTATCTGCCATGAAATTTTCAGACAAATCAGACAACCCGTAGTTGGGTTGCTGCCCCTAAGTTGGTAATTTTAAGGAAATTTTGCAGTTTTGGTTATTCATGTTATTATATTGGACCATAATAGGTGAATGTCCAATTTAAAATTTTAAAGTTCTTAGACCACATTCATTCTGTGTCAGAAACCTATGCTGTGTCAAATATTTAATCACAATCCAAATTCAGAGCTGTATCAAGCTTGAATGTTGTGTCCATACTTGCCCCAACTATTCAGGATTCGACCTCTGCGGTCGTATCAAGCTGCGCCCTGGAGCATTTTATTTAACAATTTTTGTAAATTTTGTAATCTTTGACCAAAATCTTCTCTGAAACTACTGAGACAAATTTAACCAAACTTGGCCACAATCATCATTAGGGTATTTAGTTTAAAAATGTGTCCAATGACCCTGCCTGCCAACCAACATGGCCGACATGGCTAAAAATAGAACATAGGAGTAAAATGCAGATTTTGGCTTATATCTCTTAAATTAAAGCATTTAGAGCAAATCTGACGACGTAAAAATGTTCATCCTGTTAAGATCTATCTGCCATGAAATTTTCAGACAAATCAGACAACCCGTAGTTGGGTTGCTGCCCCTAAGTTGGTAATTTTAAGGAAATTTTGCAGTTTTTGGTTATTCATGTTATTATCTTGAATATTATAATAGATTGAGATAAACTGTAAACAGCAATAATGTTCATCAAAGTAGGATCTACAAATAAGTCAACATGACCAAAATGGTCAATTGATCCCTTAAGGAGTTATTGCCCTTTATAGTCAATTTTTAACAATTTTTTGTAAATTTTTGTAATCTTTTACAAAAATCTTCTCTGAAACTACTGAGACAAATTTAACCAAACTTGGCCACAATCATCATTAGGGTATCTAGTTTAAAAAATGTGTCCTATTATCCCGCCTACCAACCAACATGGCGGACATGGCTAAAAATAGAATATAGGAGTAAAATGCAAGTTTTGTCTATTATTTTTTGAACCGTTATAAATAGAGAAAATCTGAAAGGGGCAAAAAAATTTAGAATAATGAGCTCTACCAATTGTCCATATATGTCAAAACTGTTAGACAAATTCTTATAGGAGATATTGCCCATAAATGACAAATTTAACCATTTTTTTCATTTTTGCCTATTACATGTATTATCATGAAAACTATGACATTTAGAGAGAAACATTTTTTTTCCGTTATGCCTTATATGATTTAAATTGTAATAGATAAATAAACACCTTAAATCACATAAATGATCAGCAAGGCAAGATTTATTAAAAAGTCAAATTTTTCAGATATTGTTAGTAGACTGTCACTCTTCATAGGAGTGATTGCCCTTAAATGAGGATTTTTTTAACCCTCTTTTGTGTTTCGAGCAAAAACTAAAGAAGATAGAGAGAGACTAAACAGACTAAAAGATCAGTATTACAAGATCAACAAAATGGAGTTTTTTGTCATGAAAGTCTATTCTCGTCTATATTGTTGGAGAGTTTCCTTTGTTTGATATGCACATAGACCAAGGTGAGAGACACGAGCCTCTAGTTGTCTTACTAAATGATGCCATGCCCTTTTTATACGGCCGCAAAAATTTTTGCGGTCGTATATATTGGTATGACGTTGGCGTCGTCGTCTGAAGACACATTGGTTTACACACAATAACTTTAGTTTAAGTGAATGGATCTCTATGAAATTTTACCACAAAAGGAAGGTTGGGATTGATTTTGGGGGTTATGGTACCAACAGTTAAGGAATTAGGGGCCAAAAATAAGCATTTTTGTAACTTCCAGACAATAACTTGTGTGTTAGTGTATGGATCTTTCTGACATTGTACCACAAGGTTCCATATCACAAAGGGAATGCTGGGATTTATTTTGGGGTAATTGCATCAAAATTTTAAGAATAAGGGGGCAAAAAAGAAGCATTTTTCTAGTTTCATGACAATAACTTGTGTGTAAGTGTATGGATCTCTCTGAAATTGTACTACAAGGTTCCATATCACAAAGGGAAAGCTGGAATTGAGTTTGGGGGTAATTGCCCAAAACGTCTAGGAATAAAAGGGCCAAAGATGGGCCAAAAATAAGCATTTTTCTTGTTTCCAGACAATAACTTGTGTTCAAGTGTATGGATCTCTCTGAAATTGTACTTCAAGGTACCATACCACAAAAGGAAGGCTGGGATTGATTTTGGGGGTAATTGCCTCAAAATTTTAGGAATTAGGGGCCAGAAGGGGCAGAAAATGCATTTTTCTAGTTTCAGGACAATAACTTATGTGTAAGTGTATGGATCTTTATGAAATTGTACTACAAGGTTCCATATCACAAAGGGAAAGCTGGGTTTGAATTTTGGGGTAATTGCCCTAAACGTTTAGGAATTTGGGGCCAAAAAACAAGCATTTTTATACGCCCATTTACAGGACGTATTATGATATACCTCCGTCTGTCCGTCCGTCGTCAACATGTCGGACATTAACTCAAAACATTTTAACCAATTTGCATAAAACTTTGGTGAATTGTTTATATCTATTGATGTGAGCTCCCTTCCTTTTTTTATAAATTTTAGATTTTACGTTTCCGAGTTATGGGGATTTATTCATTAAAAAAAGTGGGGTTTTCCAGTTTTCGGACAATAACTCAAGAATGCTTTCACCAACACGCAAGAAATTGTGGTGAATTGTTTATATCTATTGACATGATCTCCCTTTCGATTTTTATATATTTTAGATTTTATGTTTCCGAATTACAGGGTTTTATTCATAAAAAAGGGGGATTTTCCAGTTTTCAGACAAAAAATCAAAAATGCTTTCAGCAGTTCTTATGAAACTTTGGTGAATTGTTTATATCTATTGATGTAAGGTCTGTTTAGAATTTTATAAATTTTACATTTTACATTTCTGAGTTATGGGATTTTATTCATTAAAAAAGGAGGATTTTCCAGTTTTCGGACAATAACTCAAAAATGCTGTCAGCAATTCTCATGAAACTTTGATGAATTGTTTATATCTATTGATGTAAGCTCTCTTTACATTTTCATAAATTTCTAATATGACATTGAGAATTAATTGAACTTTATTTGTTTATAGTCTGACAACAGAGTTACTAAGTATTGCGCAACAACACATAGTATTGCACAACAGCAAGAAATTTTTTTTGAATATAAATTCAATTCATATAACCAATTTCAAGTTCTTTGACTACATTTATTCAGAAACCTATAATATGTCAAATATTTAATTACAATCCAGACTTGTATCAAGCTTGAATATTGTGTCCATTTTTGTCCCAACTGTTCAGGGTTGGACCTCTGTGGGCGTATCCAGCTGCGCTCAGCGAAGCAGTTTATTCTAGTTTCCAGACAATAACTTGTGTTCAAGTGTATGGATCTCTCTGAAATTGTACTGCAAAGTACCATACCACAAAGGAAGGCTGGGATTGAGTTTGGGGGTGGTGAATCATAAAGGGGTTAAAAAAAATGGGGGGGGGGTTCCTTTTTTCCTTTTTTTTTTCTTTAAAATTTTCCATTTTATGTTGGTTATTTCTGATTTATATTTAAAAGCAAATAATAATGATATGGTTTGATTTCATCAAAAATTGAAATATTGGGGTTCTTATATATGCTGAATCGAACCGTGTATTTAGATTCTTAATTTTTGGTCCTGTTTTCAAATTGGTCTACATTAAGGTCCAAAGGGTCCAAAATAAAACTTAGTTTGATTTTAACAAAAATTGAATTCTTAGGGTTCTTTGATATGCTGAATCTAAACATGTATTTAGATTTTGATTATGGGCCCAGTTTTCAAGTTTGTCCAAATCGGGTCCAAAATTAAACTTTGTTTGATTTCAACAAAATTGAAATATGGGGTTCTTTGATATGCTGAATCTAACCATGTATTTAGATTTTTGATTTTGGGCCCGTTATCAACTTTGTCCACATTGAGGTCAAAAGGGTCCAAAATTAAACTTTGTTTGATTTCATCAAAAATTGAACTCTTGGGGTTCTTTGATATGCTGAATCTAACCATGTATTTAGATTTTGGATATTGGGCCATAATAGGTGAATGTCCAATTTAAAATTTTTAAGTTCTTAGACCACATTCATTCTGTGTCAGAAACCTATGCTGTGTCAAATATTTAATCACAATTTAAATTCAGAGCTGTATCAAGCTTGAATGTTGTGTCCATACTTGCCCCAACTGTTCAGGGTTCGACCTCTGTGGTCGTATCAAGCTGCGCCCTGCGGAGCATTTTATTCATTTTAATGAAATATTCAGTGTTCGAAAAAGATGAAATTCTAGACCTGTCACTTCAACTCAAGAGGAAGATATATATATATATATATATACAATGTACTTTTGTCCCTATCAAAATGCTTTTGAATCAATATGTAAAATCATAAAAAGAATGTGATCATGGGTAGAAGAAATAATTCTAGTGTTCCTTTTGAACCTTTTTTACTCATATATGTTTGAGTTTACTTTGAAATTTAAAAACTAAGTGTTCTTGGACATTTCAAAACTCAAAATAACTTTAATCTTGTTCATAATTAGTGAAAGTCATTTCACCCTTCCTACCAGGTGCAAAGAAATCATACTCTCTATAAGAAGATTATCAGCACTGCAATCAATCTTTTCAAACTTTGTTGCAAAACATAATTTTCATATAAATCATATATTGTCATTATTGAAACCAATACAGTAATTGCATCGAGCAATGATACATTGTATGTTATATTAAATTAGCATAACAGATTTTGTGGAATACAATAACAGTTTACATACTAAGTTCAGTTTACAAAGATTAATGATTATTATAATAGTTTACAACTTACTTAGTTCAATATGCTTAGATTTATATAATAAACAGTTTACCATACTTAGTTCAGTTTACTAAGATTGGATTGGATGCTTAGATCTAACAAAATAGCACATCACACAATCTGGATCATCATATGCATGTCATAACATGAATTCTTATTGCCAGTGGTATACAACTATGATTATGTTGTTTTTCTTTTCGTCATGGTCATGAAATGATAGTTTTGTCTGTTTTGATCCTGAAGACAGGAAAGTTGAAATTTCTTCATTTTCTTCTCACAAAAGAAATAGTTGAAGGACATATGTGCATCTTTATTTTGATTTATTTTAGGCATTTAAAAACTTTGCCAGGTGACCAGAGCAAAATTTACCTGGCAGATCCTCTGATCTGGCACATTATGGGAAAACTGTTGCTTTGACTTGTGTTTTATCTTTGCCCTTTGGTATCTTCTCTCCCTTTTTGAAGGCTATCAATTAATCAAGAGTTTGGTAAACAAAATTGTTGAGGAAAACAGCTCTGTCATTTTAAAACTTTTAAAGTGTCAAATACTCCCAACATATCACAATTTCTTAACAGATCAATTGATTATGAAATTAATTGAAAAAGTTCTACTTATTTCAGCTCAATTAATTTCTGCTACTATGTATATTGCAATTCTATGCTGTCTGAAACTTCATAGCAAATTTGAGCTCATAAATTTGCATTGATTATATAAGAAAGGTCGTTTATTAAGACCAAATGTCAAGCATGTGTAAGATATCATTTTGATATTTTATACTGTAGCAGATGAAAAAAGAAATAGACGTCAATAAAAAGATATACCACTGTAAGCTATCATCAATTAACATTCTATCAATGACCAATTTTGTTTTATTGATATTCATTGCATCAGTTTAAAGGTGGGTTAATCTAACAAACTTTAGGGACTCCAACCAATGAATTGAAACATTGTGTTGATATAAAAATAAGAAGATGTGGTATGATTACCTATGGACAACTCTCCACAAGAGACCAAATGACATTATGCATATTACATAAATGAGAATGTACTCTTTGTTTGAATTACTATTATCATATGTATTTTCCTTTATCAATGGTGTGTAGTAAGTTTTTAAATTATTTTCCATATTTTGATTCTGCAACAAATATGACAGCTGTTGATAAAAATTGAACATAATACATGTGTATATGTATGTAGGGGTAAAACTGCAGTTTTTAGCTTACATAAAAAAATTGAAAGCATAGAGTATAACTGTTATTTTGCAGTTGCCCTTGAATGACAATTATTGCCCTATTATGTGTTTTTTTACCAAAAGCTATAGTAGATAGAGAGAAACTGTAAATTGATAGCAAAAATGGTAAACAAATTAAGATCTACAAATAAGTCAAGACGAAATCCTCAGTGAACTCTTTATACTATGAACTTCAGGAAAATAATACATATTATCTAAAAATGATATTTCGGAATTATGCTTGATAGACAGAACCCTTATCAAGCATATTGCTTCAACAGTAACTATAATTAACAAAATGCATTACTGAGACTGAAATGCAATCTTGTACTACTTTCACTTAAAATTTCAAATTAAACTTTGCATTATTTAAAGACTAAAAAGATCGCCAATGAGTTAAAGAATTGCCTTAAATTTGACCAAAGAAAGCTGATACACTAATTTAAAGCAATGAGAAGGTAACATGCTTAAAGAGATCCTGGAATACAAAGCTGTTTGGCATATAACAAAATGTCATGTGGTTTTATATAGATTAGCTTACCTTTCAACAGTTTTTGGGATAAAACAGTATGGCTTGACTAAAAGAGTTGGTCAAAGTTTCATGCTTTGAGTTTGCTAGAAATATTTGAACCCCAGAAACAAAAGGAAGAATGCACATGTCTTGAGGATTTCCTGATAGCAGTTTTGCAAATTTTGTGTCAAACACTTCATATATTTGGACCTTCAGCATGTTCAGAACCTTAAATATTTAAGAAAATGAAAATGTTGAATATGAAAAACTACTTGATTTATATCAAAACAAACATAATCCATACATCTATCCATATAAAGTATTATAAATCAATACCATCAGGATCTTCCCAGCAGGATTTTAAAAATGGCTTTTATTCCAGTCAATAATCAGTTATTAATTCTTATCCAACACTGTCATTTCTATTTCATACTTTGAAGTGATGGAATTCTCTTTAATTTAGAGTTGAACATGATCAATTTCTTTTATGGGGGGGGTGACCGGTGATTTTGAGTTATTTATAGAGGTTATGTTCAGGTAAATCAGTAAATAGGTTGTAATATATCCATGTAGTTTTCACCTTTGAGACTTTTTTCTTGATACAGGTGAGAAGTTTTTATTCCAAATGGATTCTACATGATGTTTTTATTTTTGGGACTTGTGTTTTATATGTTGGATAGTAATGTTAGCTGTCACTGTCAGGTTATTTTGACATGGTTAAATGTTTGAATTTAATTTGCTTTCACCAGGGTGACCAAGTCTAAATGTTACTTGTTTCTGTAAGTACATTTTGAAATTATTGATAGATCCATGACCATGGTAAATATATATATGTAAAAATGAAGAGGAACTTTGAAAAATATTTAATGAAGAAGCATATTAAAACACATTCTGTATGTGCCTTTCCCAAGTCATCTGTTAGTCAGTTGATGTGGTACGTTGCTGCATGTCATTTGTTGTTCGTTGATTATTTTGTAAATAAATTAGGCTGTTTGTTTTCTCGTTTGAATTGTTTTACATTCAGGCAAAGATGTGTTTTTTTCTTCTTTTTTGCAGGCAATTACATTTTGTACATGTAGCATGATCTAAGATTAATTAATTGGGTATGTAAAAGTGTGAGGGAACCTTTGATATTCATTAGTTCCTTCCTCTCTCTCTCACTCTGTCTCTCTCTCATTTTGCCATTAGAGTACCTTATGGTAATGTTTTACTTAATGTGATCTAGTTCTTAGCACTCCCAGGTACATTGCTGATCTTTGATATGACTGACTGATTCTTATTTTATTCTAAATTACTTTGTTTAGTACAAATCTTCCTCAATTGAAATGTAAGTGTTTGTAATTTATAGTATATCAGAAACATTCCAACCTGGTATTTAATTTTCAGTCCTAGTTAATCTGCTTTAATATTCAATTATAAAAATATTATGATAAGATCTGACATAAACATGATAAGTAATCCAGAAGTTTGATATAAGGTTGGATTTCTCTGTCTTGTATTATTATGATCAGATCTTTGGTACATTGAATATATGATTATTGCTGTACCTAGCAGTACAGGTTGGAATGTTGCCCTCTGGTCATATTATAGTTGTCACATTTCACTCAATTGAAAGAAATCAACATTCATGGTCTATTTCCCTGTATCCCTGGTAGATAGCATTACCCATCCTATTCTCCAGGTAATGTTTGTATCCGCCTCTTTATATTTACAATTGAATGGTTTTCTAGTACAAGATGCATGTGTTTGTTTGCCTTTGGAACAATATTGGATTTTCATAACGTGGAGGACGTGACTTAGAAATCATGGTTCTGCTGCGTAAAATATCAGGTAATTTACGTTGTATTTTTAATTGTATTTCATTTTTGTGTGGATTTATTTGAATTTGTCTAATTCCAATGAACAAATTTGAATCTAGTCATGATAGTTCTCAGTATTTTCTAATTACCTGATGATAATAACTATTTTTTTAAGTACAGGTGTTCTTATCTTGTACACGCTGAGACAAGTTTCAAGGTTTCAGACATGAATCACAAACAGCAACAATGATGCTTAAAGTTACCTGATAAATTGGTCTTAAAATGGGAACATTGAATTAGACACCACTGTTGGGAGAGTTTCACTCTCTCATCGCTTTAGGGAACCCTTTCTTGAATTTCTAGGAAGACTCACTGTTGTCTTCTAGCAAGGCACAATACTTTACTCTCTACATTAATATTGATACTTGTAACTTGCCTGCATTTCCAGTGGAAGTCAAATATTTTCAGAAACTACATGTACATGTTCTAAGGGCTGTTCCATAAAAACATACATGGGACCCAGGGAAGGCAACTTGAATTTGCCACTATGAGTGGTTGTGAAATACTGTGGTGTGTAAGTTTAAAATGTATGCTGGACTTTAAAAATTGTTTCTATGGGTGGTCACTCTGTTTTCAAAGTGCCTTCCCTGGGTAACATTTATGTTTTAATGGAACAGCCCTTAATTGTCAGATTAGTTGTATAATTGGACATAAAGGGAATAAAATTCAATAAGTTAGTCGATTGATTGATATTTACTTTGAATATTGTAATATGCAATGAATGTCATTGAACATGTTTCATTGTGTATCTTTAAGTTTGAATTGTTCTTTTCTCTTATTGTGGTTGTAAAATGCTTAATCTTTCACTTCTAACCTCTTAGTCAGAATTACTACCATTGAAAAATATAGGCCACTCATGCAGTGGGTGTAATATCATGAATATTGTAATGAGTTTGTCCATCAGTAACTTTTGTTACATATAACTCAGCTTCTGTAGTAAGGAATGATTTGAAATTTGGTCTCACAGTCTGGAGTTGAGTTGGTTCTATACAAGTGGTTTTCATACCTGCCTACTGCATGTTCTGTTTAACAATACTTTGAAGTTTCACTATACCTACGTATACTAAGAAAGGAACTTTTTTATTACATACTTCTGAGAATTTTGATTGAGGAATAATGAAAATTTGGTGTGGAACTTTATAATTCTGAGTTGTATCATCATACCAAAATCTAAAATTTAAAAGATTGTTTTTGTTGCATACATGTATCTGCACATATACATAATGTAGCGAAAAAAATTATAAACATCCAGTTTTAGTCAAACACAATTTAGCCATGATAACAATTGATAAGCAGTTAGACCTTTTTATAATTACCAGGTTTCCTATGAATGTGATGGTAACTCTTAAAGATACATCTACATTGTATATATATATAATTCCATGTTCATATACATATATTTATAATGAAAGACCTTTATTTTCACATTGTCATTTATCTCTACATATACATGTACCTGAAAATGGTCATGTCACAATTATGTTATAAACATAATTTAGTTCAATATTTTAAAAGGTATATATATATATATGGTTTACATTCATGTAAATGTATAACTTTAATTTAAATTCAGGTATTTGTAGTTTATTGTCGTCATGTAATGTTAATGATACACCCCAAGATCATCTTCCCATATCTCATTCATGTGGAATAATCAGTTCATATTCATACCTATATTTGTATTGTATCTGAATGAATAAGGTTTATGAACTATCCCATGATAAGGATTGTGCTTTTTAAGTTGTAGTTAATATCGTTGACCTGGTTTAGAAAATCATTCGATATCTTTATTAGTAAAAGCAGTGTAAAGAGGTGATTTCTCTTTTAAAGGTTTATGTAAAGAATTTCATCTTTCTTTGAATTTACCTTAAAATTTAATGAAGAAATGTTTATGCCCTCGCCGAAGCGGAGGGGGCATTAAGTTTTCCCTTTGTCCATCCATAAGTCCATACATCCCGAAATTGGTTTCTGTTCTCTAACTTTGGTTAGCCTCAATCAAATGTTATAAAACTTATACACAATGCTTTTTACCACAATACACAGATCAAGTTTGAATTTTGGTGGCGTCACCTTTTAAAGTTCTAGAGTTATACCACTTTACAAATGGAAAAATTACTGAATTTTTCGTTTCCGTTCTCTAACTTAAGTTTGCCTCAACCAAATGTTATGAATCTTATACACAATGCTTATTACCACAAAACACAGATCAAGTTTGAATTTTGGTGGCGTTCTACTTTAAAATGTTCTAGAGTTATGCCTCAACCAAATTTACAAATGGAAAAATTTTGGTGGCCACTTGCTTAATTTTTCGTTTCTGTTCTCTAACTTATACACAATGTGATCAAGTTTGAATTTTGGTGGCCTTAACCAAATGTTATGAAGCTTATACACAATGCTTATTACCACAAAACTCAGATCAAGTATGAATTTGGGTAGCTCCACTTTTACTGTTAATGAGTTATATCCCTTTATTATGTTATATGCAAGCAAGGGCATCATCTGTGTCCCATGGACACATTCCCCATTTATTTTCAATTAATTTGGGATATTCATATATAATTGATATAATTGAGAATAATCCCATACCTGGTATATATCTAAAAAAAGTATGGACAGTCTGCACTAAAGCTGCAAGTCTGACATTTTCAGAAACAGGAATGTTAAATGGGCACAAGTTTTGGCATTCAATTTCTGACAACCTTTTAAGTTTTATTCATAATCATATAAAAAGGAGATATAATAGGGTGTTATCAATAAATTCTGGACATTGTCTTGAACATTCAATAAAAAATATCTATTACTTTTATCACACTTTACAATGCTTTAAACATGTTAAACCTCAACTTTTATTACTTGAGTTGGTCTTCCTCCCAACTTACTAGGAGGTGAGCAATGGAACAGGTGTGTCATGATCAAGTTTTTTGAATTCTCACAACTAGCTTACTGGATGATGATTTCATAGATCAATGATCATTGTTACCATGTTCTGTTGTATGCCCTTGATCATCAATTGAATAATTATTTTTCAGAAAAAATTAAACAAATTATAGCAGATTTATAAAAGTATAATAAACACTTATTCATATACATAGAAGACTGCAACAGTTGGCTTGTATTTCTCATAAAATCGAACGATATAATCAATTCTATATTGTCACAAAGTGGTGGCAGATTTTACATAAGTCTCTCGATCAGTGTCGGGGACTAGCTGGATTTCATTTACGGTAAAGCTGTTGATAAAATTTTCGTGATTTTAAATTGTGGTTGTGATTTACTCATTTCTCTCCTTTTCTGGTGAATTTTTAAGATGAAATTTTTTACTTTTCGATGGATTTTTATGAGTACAGAACACTGTACATTGATGGAAGGAAATTTGGTCGATACAAGATGGTATGTACTAAATATGGTATGTACAACCAATAACTTGTTTGTCATACTTTAACATGTTCAATTGGTATTTATGGATGGTTTCTACTTATATATAGACCTAAGTCTTAGAAAATATGGGTTCTGTAAAGTGGACAGAGAAAGCCAAAAATTATCCCTAATATGGATGACTCAATGGCAAACTAGTGTAGCCATTTTATTTATAACTTTTAAAGTAAGCTCAGCATTTTCTATAAAATTTGACTGCAAGATACCATGTGAAACTACCTGTAAATTTGAATAAAGGTGACTAAGACTGGTTTATCACATGTTTATTGGATAATTCAATAAAAAAAAAAAACATTGATTACTTTTACAAAGTGTGTATACATTTATAGATATTAAAATCCACCAATCAAATGACATAAAACTGGATACAATTACAATATCCAAGTTTATCTAGTACATATATGTAACTGTAAGCATGGAGAAGCAGATGGGATATAGAGACAATAATATATATATATATATTATGTTTTGTCATGATCAAGTTAAAAACTTACAAGTCACATGATTCATGAAGTTAAAAAAAGAAGGTGCATGAGATCAAATGTTTGTATATATATAAATGCTGTTAAAGAGTAACTTTTTACAAAAAGTTTTTTTTATTTTCTAATCTTGCACAATGATTTTCTGTTGAACTAACAGATATCTGAAAAATTGTTATTTTGCCAAAGATTACCATACCTGTAGAAAGTGGTAAAACTGACTAGATTCAGTCTTCTTTTGACATCATTTTTGTCGAGCCTTCGACTTTTGTCGAAAAAGCGAGACATAGCGATCCTACATGGCGTCAAGGCGTCGTCGGCGCGGCCCACAAATATTCACTCTGTGGTTAAGTTTTGAAATTTTAATAACTTTCCTAAACTATCCTGGATTTCTACCAAACTTGGACAGAAGCTTGTTTATGATCATAAGATAATATTCAAAAGTAAATTTTGTAAAAAAAAAATTCCATTTTTTCCGTATTTTACTTATAAATGGACTTAGTTTTTCTGCCAAGAAACATTACATTCACTCTGTGGTTAAAGTTTTTGAAATTTTAATAACTTTCTTAAACTATCCTGGATTTCTACCAAACTTGGAAAGAAGCTTGTTTATGATCATAACATAGTATCCAGAAGTAAATTTTGTAAAAAAAATTCCATTTTTTCCATATTTTACTTATAAATGGACTTAGTTTTTCTGCCAAGAAACATTACATTCACTCTGTGGTTAAAGTTTTGAAATTTTAATAACTTTCTTAAACTATCTTGGATTTCTACCAAACTTGGAAAGAAGCTTGTTTATGATCATAAGATAGTATCCAGAAGTAATTTTGTAAAAACAAATTCCATTTTTTCCGTATTTTACTTATAAATGGACTTAGTTTTTCTGCCAGTTAACATTACATTCACTCTGTGGTTAAAGTTTTAAAATTTTAACAACTTTCTTAAACTATCCTGGATTTGTACCAAACTTGGACAGAAGCTTGTTTATGATTAAAAGCTATTATCTAAAAGGAAATTTTGTTAAAATTTTGTTCCATTTTTCCGTATTTTACTTATAAATGGACTTAGTTTAGTTTTTAAAACATTTATTAGATTCATAAACTATCCTGATTTTACCAAACTTGGACAGAAGCTACTTACAATCAAAAGATAGTATAGAGAGGAATATTTTATTAATTTTTCCTCACTTTGTTGAGCCTGCGATTAAGAGCAAAAGTAGACGAGACACTGGGTTCTCATGGAACCCTTACAATTTTTTTCTATACAGAAATCAGAAACAAATTTTCTTTTTTATATAAACCTTGTTTTGCAAATGTCCAGCAAAAGGTTCTAACCATGTGTTACGCTTTAGAGATACATTGTTGCTGTGATCTGTGTGTTTTGTGAGATGGGCGGCATGTTTTTTATTCAACTGTTGTCAGTTGCACAAATCTAAGACTAAGGAAGTGGATATCTTGTTTTTCAATGAAAGTAAAATCTATATGGACAAGAATCGATCAGTACTTATAGTTCTGATCTATATTCCATTTACATACTTGGTTTAACCTTTAGATTAATTATGAAGAATGTGTTTGTATGAGGAAGGAAATAACGATATTGTTTACAAATGTTTTGAATTAATCACTTCTGGTAATTACTCAATATTTGATCTTGTTTCTAATTGAGCCTAATAATTTATTACTTCATATTGCCTGGAATAGGGTGTAATAATTATAGGCTCATAATCACCTATTATTTCTACCTGAAGGCACAAATAAACACAATGCATTGATTGGAGGGGATAACAATCATAGTTTTTTGTTAAGGATGTGATTAGTACTTTATGTATTGATTTACTTGGGGCTGTCTTTTGTCTCAATTGAAAATGGTGGAAGGAAGAGAATTATGTACTTACTTTAATTAACATACTGCTAGGCATGTCTCCATTTGGATTTGAGTATTAGTTTTAAGTAATGGTAATGCCTAGTGGGGAGTAATTATGGATACCACACCTATATAAAGCACATATGTATTCATCTTTGACATCATATGTCCATATACACTAAAATTCTAACAATATCTGCAATTTGCATATATATACATCAGAAGCTACTGGAAATTATAACTATAAGTATTAAGACTTTCTAAGCTGATCAAATAGCATGGCTTTGCTATGTTGTTGGACAGGAATAAAACTGTTTCCACCAAAGTCCAGAATTAAATTAAAACAGAGAAGAAAATTTTCTGAAAGTAGGTTTTCATATGAAGAAGGAATTGTCTGTTTGTCTTTAGTTTTATGTGTCATTGGTATACTCTGTATTCCCTTTCATTCACAGTGTCTTATACATTTTTCATCTGACAGGTGAAAATGTCTCACCCTAGTAATCCTAAGGTTGATGTCCTTAACTTTTCATAATTTTAGTTTATTGAAATCCATACATAGAAGTTACAAAAAATAAATTGTTTCTGTAACCTTAGACCAATTTAGGTGAATTTTAAATGGTTGGATGCATAATCATGATAACAGCATAAACATGGTATCAAATTTAAAGTCATTCAGTTTATTAAACCAGAATATTGTTGTGTATTACAGAAAATGGTAAAAGTGCTTGTTATCATTGGTATTCAAGTTATTTCCCCAAAATGTACATAAAAGTAATATCAATATTTGGTCATGATTGTGTACTTGTTCAAGTTGTGTGAAAAATAGTTGAATTTTTCAGGATTGTTACAACTTTACACGTTGGTCTCAATGTTGGTGATCCTTTGAATTAGTTACAAGTATTTACACTATTATTGTATACATCAGGTTTATGTATAGGTAGGTTTTAGGGAGATCAGTATACATCAATTTTGCATACTGATTATATATCATTAATTAATTATGATTTATAAAACTTTTATCATGTTTATTATTAATGTCGGTTTAATTTTATTTTCAGATCTTCACAATGGACAAACTAATACACAGTTTTTGACAAAAAATGGAGAAAAAATGGATGTAGATAACAAAATGGATTCCATGGAAACAGAAAATATGGTTAATAGCAAAGTCCTGTCAGCTGGACCTGAAGGAGATAGTGTTGAAACAATTGGCAATGGTCCTAAATATGACGATATTAAAATCTCCAAAGACGGTGATAATTTTGTGAATATTGACACTGTGAAAAAGCCGTTTTCTGATTTTATACATTTGGATGATATGTCGGCAATGTCTGGTGACAGTGGCGGAATACAGGATACACACTCCATTGCCAGTATGACAGCATCTGGAACAAGTTCTAGTAATAAAAGTCCAAATCATAAACCAGACAAAGAAAAAGGTGGGTATTGAATGTTAGGGATTTGTTCAAAATAGTTCTTTGACCTTAAGTTATTTTTAAATACAATTGAAGCAACTTTCACTTTACAGTCATAAGAAATCATACATCTGAGTACTGTTTCACAAGGCCCATGTTAGTATGAATATTGCTTTAAAAAAAAACTTTACCATGCCACTGTTCGTAAAAGGTGGTCACTCTTCCATGCTTTTTTATACAGTACTTTATATTGTTTTAACATATAGACAGTACAAATTTTTGTTAGTGCAGAATTTTTTGGAAACAGGATCTGGGATTTTTTTTTAATATTTTGGTGTTGGTGATCATGATTATTTCTTTTTAAAACCTCTTATATGGATTTGAATTGTAAACTTTTAAATATTCAAAAAAATTCTCTGCAGTAAAAATGTGGCTTCATTGAGAAAAGCACGTTTTGGACAACAACAAAAAAAAGATGAAAATGAAAATGTATTTAGTATTGACCATATAATAATTTGTTTGTTTAATTGGATGAATTTTTATTTTTTCATGTGAAAACGAATTAACATTATCATCCTATCCCACCACTGCTCATTATTTTCGTTCGCCAATTTTTCTGTGTCAATATTTGTTAATACATTTGATGAAGCTTTTAACAATATAGAAACCATTTCATTGATGGCTATAGCTAGTAACTTTCTACCTTTCGTGTCAAGAAACACTTACCGATTTAAATGGGTCTTGTTTTTATATACACATTGTCGAAACCACATTATCACCTATTTAAAATTGATAATCTAACCATTGATATTCAAACCATATGGATATACAAACAATAGGGGCTCTGTACCTATATGATAGTATCCACTATTCATTACAATTGTCAAATGGTCAACATTTTTCCTGGAGCTTTAAAATTTCACAAGTATTTAAAGTCATAAAGTGTAAAGATCATATAAAAGATTTAAATATGGTGTATATTTTCAACTTTACACTGCTGTGAACAAGAATTTTGATCAGATTAATTAATTAATTGGTTAATTAGGTCAGGAATAGCTTTGTCATGAGTTTGTATTGTTCGTTCAAGAGTAAAAGTCTTCAATGTAGTATTGCTCATCTGGAACTTGCCACAGTGCTTATTGAGTATTACTAAGAGGACTTTTGCAGTTCTCAATAAGCTCTATGGCTGAGTCCAATAAAATGATATCTAGCCAGTAAAATACTCATGAAAAAGGGCCATGGAAGCCCTATCAATTTAAAGAAATTTTATGAAGTCATAAAGTGGTCTGTGTAGACTGTTTGTGTCATGTATCCTAAAGCAAAATAGCAACACTGCTAATATTTTCATATGTGTGCAAAGTTGCATGTAGTACCAAAATGGAAAAAAAAACTTTGAGATTTCCATTATGTTCATTTATCCAACATATGCTGAAATTGCATTATTACATAATTTTAATATGAAAATTATGAGAAGTGGTTTTTAATCATGGATTTTGTAACATCTGGACATGAACATATTTGTATTGCTGTATTCATTAAATACAAATATCACATTATGGATGATTTTATGCATGTTATGTAACAGATTTGATTATTGATTGTTTAAATTCAGTGGCAAATATTTCACATGTGTTCCATTGAACTGGTGTACTGTCTGAGTTGTATCTGGAAACCAAATCTAATCCATATATTTGGAAAGAATCTAGACCGTGCATGTAGACAAACTAGATATGCAAAATCTTGAGATGTCCAAAAAAATGGGAACTTTATTGTTCAAGAAAAGCATTTAAAATCAAAATTTATATTATGGATTCTATAAATAAATGATTTCATGGAATATTTTTGTTGTTGTGGGGTTAAATGTTGCTTAGAATATACACGAATTCTAAATTGTGCCCTTTCCTTCTGTCAAAGTTATTGGGGTCAAAAGGTAAACCTTTTTCCCTCATTTCGTAAAAAGTTGTACCTGATGCACAGTGATGATTCTACTGTATACTTTGCTAAAATTTATCATTATTCTCTTGGATTAAATTTTAGACAAATATTTTCATCTCTGGAATGTTACAATTTGGAACGATGTTTTTTACATCATGAATATTGATTAAATGAACGAACTGTCTAAATCTTGTAAACACATGTACAAATACATGTATTATAACACTTCCTGTATAATCATTTTACATCACTGACCATCAAATACATGTAGGTCACAAACCTGTCAAATATCTACTATAACTACATCATTGTACATGTTATGTACCTACACGCTAAAAAGGCTAAGGGTAGGGACATGACCCCCTGGGCACCTGTCAGAGTGATACTTTATTACATAATTACAATAAAATATAACCTATAAGGGACTAATTATGGCCATATCTACATTAAATTCTGTAACTAAGTGATTAAGCCAATAAGGATAACTGTTCATTATCTCTTTCAACTGTCACTCGTAAATAATTTATCCAGATTCATGGTTCATGTCTCTGTATATATCACTATGTATATTCTATATAGAGAATCTCATGTAATTAAGAAGAATGGAACAATAATTCAGTGACATTTAATAGTAAAAAATCTACATAGCTACTGATCTATGTGTTGAAATGCTTTTATAGCAAAGAAATATACATAAACAATGAAACAACTACTAAATGTAGCATTTTAACACATTTCTAGCTATTACATGGATAAGAATCATAATATATACAATAAACTTTATTTTATGGTGTCATGTACTGTTCTTTAGCCTTGACACTTGTTAGTTTCTTAGATCTTTGTTTTTTAATTGGGGCTTTTGGGTACAAGTTTTGTAGCCTAAATATGTTGAAGCCACATTAAGGCTATACACTAATAAATAGTTATGCATTTCCAAATTTCAGGACATACAAGTATATCAACATGTACCATGTGTTCATATGTACATTTATAATTGTAAATGCAGTTTGCAGGCATGATTACATTTTATTAATGATATTTATAATCATATAATTCCATGCAGTAACTTTGCGTAATGAAATAATCCTTAATTTGAATGGCTTTTAGTAAATGCTAGGTATACATGTAGTTATATAATTAAGGACTTAAAAAAAATATACAATTTGTTAATAAAATATTTTGTTGATTGAGTATACATTTTTTGTAAATTTTTGATGTTGTTTATTTGATTGTTGCTTTATTTTGTGTGTTTCTCCAGGCAAAATTTTAGTTTCTGCTGGAAGATCAGACTTGATCACTCAAAACGGAAAGGTTTTAGCTATAGGCAAGTAAATTTTTAAAGGTCAACATTATTGTAGTGTTATCTATAAGTCTTCAGAATCATTTTGTTTTTTGTCTAAGAAAAGCATGAATTGGTAAACATTACATGAAATAAAACTTTTCAGTTTTTTCAAAAATGAAGATTTTTTTTCTTTGCTTTATTATTTAAAACATGATTTCACAAACAAACAAAAAAAAAAACAATAAAAGAAATGGCAAATTACATTTTCAAAGAATGTATAATTTGGAAAAAGAGAAAACTTCAAAAATGCATGTAATAAAATGATACCTATTATATACATTTGAATTGTACATGTTCATGCTATGATTAGACAGCATCACCCTGTAGTGGGGCATGAGGTTTTTGTCTCGTCACATCTGTCACACATGTGTAGCAGTAGTATCCATGACTCTTTATAAGGTCACATCAACTACATTGTATCTGTAGTTAGAAGATTTTATTTATTTGTGTATAAACATTTTGCCAGCATCACAATCATTGTTCAAACTAGTATAGGGTCATCTTTTAGTGAAGGTATAAAGTAGTCTTATATATGAAAGCCATATAGAGAAAGCCTTTTTTTATGGAAATAACAACATATATTCACATATCTATATGTTCATTGTTATTTTGAAGATAAAGGATGCATCGATTGATATGAGAGGTAGAAAATTTCAAAGATAATTGTTTGGGAGGAATTTCCAAAGATGAAAAAGAGAGAAGGGTTTTAATAGCACATGGTTGTGTACATATAGAATTAGAAGAAATCGTTAATAGATTGAATTTGATCATTGAGAATTTGAGATCATTAAATGATACTAGTTTCAACTTTAGATTGTAAGGCTGGCAATACATTTTTTTCTGTACATGTTATGTAAAATTTGTCTCCTGACACTCCCACTATTATCTGTTGATTCTGAAGACTTGTGTTGTCCTTTACAAATTCTACTTCAATTTGCATGTTTTTGTAAGCTGCGTAGTTCTGTGTTGTCATAGCTTATTGGCAGATATTTGCATGCTCTGCTGACTAGCACGTTTGTTTAATTTGTTCAGCTTGATCTTTTATTCTTTTGATGCAAATTTAATGATGCTTTTTCAGTTTTACATTGATGATTTGAAATAATTATGAAGATAAGATATTGATTTTAAGACTTGATGTACCTTATTCATTTAATCTTTGGACTAATATATGAATAAAAGGAAATGTGTATTGTCAATGAGATTGCAACTCTGGAACATGTTTATTAATGGAGAAACAATTTTTACGAAAAATTGTTCCTTTATATTTTTTGTATTTATGGAAGAACAATGCACACATTTATGTATTTGGTTATAAAATTGAATTTTAAATTGCCCTAGCTTTATTTATTATTCAGCAGGCTGTTAAAATGCATCAAAATCAAGTTACAGATAAGATTTTCTTTAAAAATTATTTTACCAGCAAGAAGTGATTCTGGACCAAAAAATTAAATAAATTTAAAATGATATTTTATAATTGTAGATCTAAGTGAATATTATATGCATATAATATAATAAAGTAAAAATAGTATAATCAAGTATTTTATGTTGTACACATTTTGGTCTGCTGCTTACAATGATGTATATATAATTATCTGATATCAGATTTCTCACATGGTATCTGTACTTTATCAAAAGATGATTTATGAAAAAAGCCCAGCTTTATATATATGTGGCTATGCATTAGTATGCACAGGCTTGCTGCTTCATGGTCACAATTGCTTAAACATGCTGGACCTACATTGTACATGTTAAAAAACCTGCACAGCTTCTTATATTTCATTATACAGAATGATACATTGTTTAGCAGCTACTTTATAAAAGTCAAATATATAATTGGGTGTTAGGATGCATCTAGGAAAATTTAGTAGTATCCCACACAAAAACAAGTCACTCTGACCTACATTTTTGTCGAGCCTTCGACTTTTGTCGAAAAAGCGAGACATAGCGATCCTACATTCCGTCGTCGGCGGCGGCCACAAATATTCACTCTGTGGTTAAAGTTTTGAAATTTTAATAACTTTCTTAACCTAAACTGGATTTCTACCAAACTTGGACAGAAGCTTGTTTATGATCATAAGATAGTATCCAGAATTAAATTTTGTAAAAAAAAAATCCTGTTTTACCGTATTTTACTTTTAAATGGACTTAGTTTTTCTGCCAGGAAACATTACATTCACTCTGTGGTTAAAGTTTTAAAATTTTAATAACTTTCTTAAACTAACCTGGATTTCTACCAAACTTGGACAGAAGCTTGTTTATGATCATAAGATAGTATCCAGAATTAAATTTTGTAAAAAAAAATCCTGTTTTTCGATATTTTACTTTTAAATGGACTTAGTTTTTCTGCCAGGAAACATTACATTCACTCTGTGGTTAAAGTTTTAAAATTTTAATAACTTTCTTAAAGTATCCTGGATTTCTACCAAACTTGGACAGAAGCTTGTTTATGATCATAAGATAGTATCCAGAAGTAAATTTTAAATAACAAAATTCCATTTTTCTGTATTTAACTTATAATTGGACTTAGTTTTTCTGCCAGTTAACATTACATTCACTCTGTGGTTAAAGTTTTAAAATGATAATAACTTTCTTAAACTATCCTGGATTTGTACAAAATTGGTCAGAAGCTTGTTTATGATCAAAAGCTAGTATCTAGAAGGAAATTTTGTTAAACTTTTGTACCTGTTTATCTGTATTTTACTTATAAATGGACTTAGTTTTTCTTCCAGTTAACATTACATACAGTCTGCAGTTAAAGATTTAAAACATTTATTAGATTAATAAACTATCCTGGATTTTTACCAAACTTGGATAGAAGCTTCTTGCAATCAAAAGATTGTATCGAAAGGAATATTGTTATTATTTGTTTTCCTCATTTTGTCGAGCCTGCGATTAACAGCAAAAGTTCCATGGAACCCTTACAATTTTATGCTGCTCTGATTTATATGAAGTTTTATAACCCATTTTTCAGATATAAAATGCTTAGTGACCTTCAATCATATGATGGCCACAGACCACAATTAATTCCCCTATTAGTTCTTTATAACGTTTTGTCGCATTAAAAAAAATATACCTGCTTTTTTTGTCAAATCTTTGGTGTGTGTAATGTACAGTACAAGTCCAAAAATATATCCAACTTTCAGAAAAATTGTATGTGTACATCTTACAAATTTAGCCAATACACATCCATACCCCTATAGACAAGTCAAGAGATGTTCCGAAAACTGTAAATATTACCTTTTTGCACCTGGCCTAATCACTCTTTCCATATCAAAATCGGTTAAAATAAAACATCAAAAAATTTATTTCAGCTCTCTTCTTTCATTTCCACCCCTTAAATTAAAAAGTAAGAAATGTATGAGAAAGGGAAAGAAAAAAATAAATAAAAAACTATATTCGTGGACAACGAAAAGCGGGATCATTAATTGTGGTCTGGGGCCTATTATATATGCTGTTAGGTTGAATCTAGAGGAGCTTTGTAACATCACTTAAATTTTGGACAGTTTGACCTTTATTGTATATTTAATGATTCAATGTCTCATATTCAGTTTAAAATTCAAGTTAAGATCTCTGATACTAAGTGGCTGAAGTACTTGATGTAGGGATTATTAAATTAAGGGAATTAGAAAAAATAGGGCTCTCTGACCTACAAGTTATGCTTCACTGATTTAAATGAAGTTTTTATCCTATTTCAGATTTAAAATACTAAGTGGCCTACTATCATATAACTAAGTGTATATTGCATTTAGCTGGTATAGTGGAATCCCAAGATAGTAGCAGAGTAGGTCACTCTGACCTACATCTTATGCTTCACTAGAATTAAGGTTAAGTCAGAATTCAGCTCTCAGTTCTAGGATACTAATTGATAAGTGACCTTCTATGACATGTATGATATAATTTGGGGTTATGATGCATCTAGATTACTATAGCGATATTCCACATAAAAAGGTAATTTTGACCTTCATTTTACAATTCACCATATTAAGTTTTACAACATAGTTTATATGTCAGATACTAAGTCCACATAGTGTTGAGTCCTTTTCACCTTAAGTTAAATTTCACTTTGGTAACTGTTATAATCATTATGTACTATGTAATCTATTAAAACACATTTGGGGTTATGGCAACTTTTGAAATCATAACTGATACAAAAATTTGACATAGGTCAGTTTTAATATTTTATGAAATACACTTTTAAGAAGTATGAAGCAATTGAATGCAATTAAGAAAGGAAAAACGCTTTTTTAAATAAGTATTCTGAAGTACAATATTACTTCCCTCTTATATTTTAAAAATGTTTTGGTTGTAAAATTGGGTTTATCTTGTTTTTGGTTGTTCTTACAATATTACCAATACTACTGTATATTCAGAAATTATTGCGAGGTTTTATTATTGGCAATATTGCGAATAATGCGACTGGGTGAGAATCGCAATAATAACAACTCACAATCTTATATCTGACAGATATATCTGTATGCAGCTTTTCCACAAATCGCAATAATTAATCTCGCATTTTGTCCCTTCTGCAAAATTTGCAATAATAAATGCACGCAATAATTTCTGAATTTACAGTATGACTCTTGAAATGAAAGAGGTAACATTAATTTTTAGAAATACAAATTATTGTCAGAACAGCTTGATACCAACAAGAAAGGTTAATCAAAGAATCATGAAATACTGTTGTGTTTTTTTTTTTTTAAATATACAGCCATGACCATTTCATCATGAGTATTTTAGAAGTTACCATGGTTACTTATTTAGGTAATTAAGATAATTTTGTATTTTAAATAATTAGATCATGTCAAAAAAGAAAAAGAGAAAGAAAGAGAAGACAAAATAAGACAACAGAAGGAAAAACTGGCAGAGGAGAGACAGAAAAAGTTAGAGGAGATGAAAGAACAACAAAGACTTGCTCAAGAAAAGAGGGAGAAACAGTTGGAACTGAGGCGATTAAAGATCGAGGAGCTGAGAAGAAGAGATGATGAAAGAAGGCATGCAGTTGAAGAAAGGAGAAGGCGTCAAGAAACAGAAGAAATGGTAATAACTATGACTATGTAAATCATTCCTGTACAAAAACTGGCTAGTTACACATCCTTCCATAATGATATTAATTAATACAAAGTTGTGAACTCTACCATGTCCAATTTTACATCTTACTACTACATATTACAAACACAATCGGCAAAAAAAACAGTAAGTAGCAAAACAAACACTTTCAGAACAAACAGCTTTACATTTTTACAAAAGAGGTAGTCCTTGACCTGCATGCCACCAACCCCTTAGCATCACTCATAGAATTTTCTATAAAGGTACACGTGACATGAATGATTATGTCACATGTTTAAAGGGGAAAAACAACAGCTTTGAATGAATCATAGCGTTGTTCATACAAGAACACATTTGTTCCTCCTAGGTATTCTGTTAGTTAAAGATTCAATTTGATATCAAACATTCACACTTATACCTGTAGTTCCAGATAGATTAAAAAGTATAGGCCTTCAGGAAAAAAATAGACATTGCTTTCATTTCCTGTAATTCTATAAATTAATGTTGATTACGATAGAGTAATGTGTTGTAACTTAGGTCGTAGATAAAGAATATGGATTCATTCAAGCTTAATCGATTTCATTAACCTCAAAGACATTAAAAAACTTAATCGGAGTTGACATCATCATAAAGCTACATTAACAAAGACGACTTCAGGTAAATTTCAGGTAGTGATATTGATTTTTGGAGTGTGGTGGATAAGTTGTTGTTTGATTGTGTATATATGATGTTATAATTAATGTCAGCATATGGCCCTCATAAGGCTTTTTGTGGTAACAGATGATCTTTGTGGTGGATGGAGCTATATTTTCCTTTCAAATTAATTTCCCAAGTTGTGAATACATTTCATGATGTTGGTCATTGACAAGCTTAGTATCTATTACCATCTTTGTACCTACATTTAATACGTTTTGTCATCATAGTGTTGGCAGTCAGTCATTCAGGTTTAGAGCACAATATTTTACATTTTTAAAATGTTTCAAAATTTTATGGTTGTAATCTGATAAGTGTTTATAGTATAAAAACATTTGAAATATTTAGAAGCAGGGTACTTGTACTACATGTAATTTCACTTGTACAGTAGATACAATTCACTCAGGCCTAAAAACAAATAGATCATCTAGATCGTACAGTTTTTCAGTTGGTAAACTTGGGATAAAGTTCATTAACCTGTGACCTTTTCATGTCATAGTTAAAATTGGTCTACTAAATTCATTTTGAAAGAATAATGAAGTACAGTTCAAACTAAAGTTAAAATCCTGACCATAGACTTGCTTATGGATTCAATACAGTTAAACATATGTCAGCCTTGTTTTGCTGGTCTGGAGGAAGTACTTTAAATTCCAAATTTTTGTGTTCATTTATAATTATTGCCAACAATAAACAAAAATGTGAGATTAATTATTATGATTACTTAAAATGCTGTACCCACAAATAGTGCTATAAGAATTTAGATGGATGCTCTAATTTTTGTGTAACCTAATATAATGCAATTTTCAAATTATAAAAACATCACAAAAATCTCTGAATTTTCTGTAACTATGGCATTAGACATGTTAGATGTATACTTAAACTGACAGAAAAGTAGCTGCAATCAGGAGTTATAGTATACTGAATAACTATTGACAACACATATTTTTAATTTGAAATTGAAAAACATGTGTTAGAAAATATATATGCAAAAATTAGATTAGAAAGTGATAAAATGAAATTGAAACGTGAAAGGGAGTTGATGATGGTGATATATTACAGCAGAGAATGTTTATATATAATTAGAATTTATAGCTTTCTCTCAAGGTTTTACAGCATATGAATTTATCTGGTGTATCATCAGAAATTGATTTTTCACCTGGCTTGTCATGTTTTTACCTGAGATTTTACCTCAAAGTAAGCTGCATGTCTAGAAATCTGAAATAACTTGATTGATCAAAACTAAGTAAGAGTAGAATTACAGTAATAGTATTAGACATTTGTGCCACATTCATGATGTTGGTATTGAATGAAATTGTAAAAAAAAAGAAATATAGGTAATTTTCAGTAATTGAATACTGAAAAATCAACCCCATATCAATCTGTGATAAAAGTACCATATGACCAGCACCTTGAAAAAGTAGACATCCTTTAAGATGCAAAATAACAAAAAAAAACAACATTTAAGAAGGATTAAATAGTCATTGAATTAAAATAAAGAAGATAATTTGCAAATTTTAATGGGTCCTGTGATGTTGGATGGAGCCAGTTGCCAAGGGCCCTTTAAAAGTATTTCCTTTTGAAGTTAGATCTTTTCTTCTTCATCAAATGTTTGAGCATACATTTCCTTAAATGCATACATGTACAAAATGTATGTACTAAGCCTATAGTTGTTTTCATTTGAAGATTTGAAGATCTCCTTGTGGTAACGTGATAACTTACATGTACATAAACATCAAATATAAGGATATATTGAGAGTACTATAAAATAACAATATTGATCTACATTAACATAGGTAACAGCAGTATAAACAAGTGGTGAATTAAATTAACCTTTGGATGTATGTATGATTCATTCTTTGTACACACATCAATTAATGTCATTCAAACTGGGAGAAAAAACCAATTTGGTTATGTAATGATTTGGTAATTGATAAAATTTGGCAGGGGAAGTTGTGTGTGAATTTGCCAAGAAAATATAATTTAAGTAACATAATGATTATGTCATGTTACTGCAATTTAAATATAGAATTAAAAGTTTGGTTTTTTTTCTTCAAAAAGTTAAATCTGATTGAGAATGCAGAAGTGATGAATAAAAGCTTGTTTGTGTTGCTGTTTCTCTTCCTTTGTGTGGCCTGCTTTCAGTTTTAAAAATAGCACCCTCATTCACGAAAAAACAAAAGAATATCAAATGATACTGTTATTAGTCATATTCTCTGGCAAATTTATGGATGAATTCAGACATTTTCAGTACAGGTTAAAGAGACAACAAAGAAAAGTCAACCTGACCTAATGTCATTATCAAAAAAGGAAGGTTGAAGGGAACTAGGTCTGTTAGACCTTCATAACATGACATTTAGCATTAAATTTAGCTTTACAAGGTGGATTGAGTGTTCCATCTGGTATTATATATGTATTTCCAAATGATCTCATTATTATTTACCATCTGATTTCTATAAAAATTTTATACCTGTACTTTTCATAAACTTGTCATTATGGTTATCTACTTTTGTTTTTAAGGCAAGAAGAGAATCCATCATCCAGAAATCCCAAGATAGAATCACAAGATTTGAACAGTGGAAAGCTAGTGGTAGAAAAGGAGGTAGTAGATTATCGTATGGCTTTGGAAGTCGTACGCCGCGTGATGTGTGTGTACCTTTCGATCGGCGACGGTCCTCCTCACATACTGGGCTGAGCAGGCACTCGCCGAATGGTTCTGACTCTGACTACTATAGACCACAACGCAGGGCTATTTCAGCCTGCAGTGCGGTCAGACGGCACTGCTGTATTGATATTAACCGCCTCACTGGTATGTCTTTCTCTCAAATAACTCAGCAACATGTCCGAAAGAATCTGTTGTCATCAGCTGTTTGTCAAATTGCGTATGTCATTATGAAGCACAGAAAAGCAAGTGTACATAAAAGAACAAGAAAATGATAAGAAAATTGTTCAAAAAGTGCAAAGTTGAAAAATATATGTTTTTGTTCTATTTTTCATATACTGAAAGGATCATAGTATTATCTTTGAGACTTTTGTTAGGATATTTTAAGGCAAATGTAAATTATTTTGTGTTCATTATTATTTTTAAAGTGTTTATTTTATGTTAATAATATTTATAGTTTATTATCAATAAATTGGTAAACATACAATTTTCGAAAGAATTCTTTGTCATTCTTGATTTTGGAATTTACTGAAATATTCTCATGGTTGTTACAAAGAACTTCCACAAACAGTTGAAGACAACACGATGTTTAGCTGTCCTTTGATGAAAGCATGACATTTGAACTTTGACCTGGATTTTTTTTTATAAGCTCCAGTATTTGGATAAACAAATTTATAACAAAAATATGCTTCAGAAGTATTTTGGTTACCAACCTTTTTAAGAAAATAAAACAATTTGAATTTTGATCAGTTTAAATATTAATGAAGAGTTGTTATTAAATTTATTATGATAAAATACAGTTATTTGCTTAAGGTTGACATCAAAATTGATTTAAAAATATGAAATATATGAATGTCATGCTTCTTGTTAAAGTGCAGCCATTAAAATCCTTTTAAGATCTACAGATTTAATGATAAAAGTAAAGTAATTGAAAAATGGTTAATTGTAAATTTTTCCAAAGCAATTTTTACGTTTAATCAATATAGATTTTTTCAGCTATTTGGATATTGACAGGCAAGTTCTTGTGTATAATCAAACAAAAGTTACTTTTTCATTGAAAGTAAAATGAATCAATTATTTATAAGGTTGGGAGAGAAATTTTTTTGGAATGCAGCAGTTTCTTTTTATTTGGAATGATTTTGCAAATGCCCCAGTGACATGTTGTGCATTATTTCTTACTAACATAGTTATATATACAAACATTATTCACATTGCTTCGCAGAGTTTATTTCCATACTGCTCTGATGACTTGTTCTGCAGCTTTTAAGCTTCCTGTTATTTAAAAATACACTTTTTAAGTCTTTTTATAAAAAAAGTAAACAGTCGAACAAAAAAGTTAAAAATTTACCATGTTAAAAAGTATTTTAAAAGTCACATTATTGATAATAAAAATCCCAAGAATTTTCTGTTATATATTTTTTAAACCATGAAAGAAATACACTTTGCACAAAGAATTAAATTTCATCTGCTATATAATCATATTAGCTGGTGAAAATATAAATATCACAAACACAAAAAGGTATATATTGTCGTTATAAGTACATATATTCATTGAAGTTTTGGTGGATTGTTTACCAAGGTCAAAGAAAACATTGAATCTTGAGCATTGACATTTATTGGCAAAATCTGAACATTTAAAAAACCTGCAGTTTTCCTGATGAAAATAAAAGAATATTCCACCAAAGCTGAAATATAAATATCATATATAAATTATAATGATTTGAAATTTTGTATTTTTAGAAGTTTGAAATAACATTAGCTTTGGTGTTAGTTAATTGTTTGTTATGCTAGTTTTGCTACTAATCACATATTTATAATGAATGACTGGTTTGCTAGCTTTAGTCTTTCTTGTTTCTTCTGTTTGCACTAACACATACATAACCTCAGTGTATTAATTCAGCCAGGACTTTTCATCAAATATATCACTATTAAATGTACATATTATATTATTTATTTATTTTTGGCTTTTATGGAGGCAAATTTTATATTTTCTTTTCCAAACAATGAATTAGGGACATGTTTTCTCATGCATAAAAATTATGTGCATGAAATGTTATAAATTAACATTTTACAAAATTTGTTTAATTTCAAAATGTAGTACTAATAGACATTTTGAAATGAGCATAGTGAGTAAAGAAATTGATATTGTTCTGTTCATATCTTGCTTTCTTTCTCACAACATCTTGTAGTTTTGTGTAATCTTTTCTTTAGCGATCAGAGTCAGACGAGGTCTAAATTTATCGTTTAATTTCTGTACACACACTCGCACATAATCTTCAGTTATTCATTTCCATGTAACGTGTCAACACAAAAGTGAAATTGACAATAGTTGACATTGTCATTATTGAAATGTAGATTTCATTCATATTCATTTGATTACTTTTAATTATAACTTTATAGGACATATGACTCTGAATTTAATTGATTAACTATGTAAATGTTGATACAATATATTCTCTACATATGTGTAATTTACATTTAAATGAAATTATTTACTTATGGTAACAAAAATTTGAAAATTAAGTGATAGTTACAAAAATAAATTTTGGATATTAAATTAAATGCAAACCGTTGCAAAGAGAATAGATAAATTCTTCCTTTTAAGGTGAAAGTTTCTTAGCTTTATTTGTATGGTTTAAACAAATTTTATGTTGTTGCTTGTTTTATTATTGCATGCAAAGAAATTGAATGAAATAAACATGAGACCTTTTTTCTTTTAAAGAATCTTGAATCTTTTGCATTGCATATATACATTCTTTTCTTTGCATATCCACATGCATTTTGTTTGCATTTGTTTGCATATGCTTATTTTTTCCTACATCCAGGGTCATTCGGAGGCGGTACCCCACCCAATAAGCACCTGTCCATGTCTACAAGTGTTTTATATAATAAACGCAGCTCTGATATCGGCGGCAGCACAGGGAACCTGAGTGTCAAAGATCGACCAGGGTCCCTCCTTGGTAAGGACTTGTCATGTCCTAGTGGTGTCTTTTACATGTGTCTATCAAAAAAATGATAACTGAATAAAACCTGAATATATTGGTGATAAATATAGTCAGTAGTTCAAGGGTAGAAATCATTTTCTTCTTAAATTATATATTAATCTTTTGCTTAAGTTTTCTGCATGAAAACGGTTTGTTAAATTGTTTAATTTGCACACTTTCAGTGATATTATAATCAATATTTCTTTTATTTTGTCATAAAACAAAGCATGTAAAAATATATCAGAATTATTGTAAATGATATTAAAGGTTATGAAAAGAACTAAATCAAAGTAGTATATGTATGTCTTGTCTTGTGATGGAGTTGTATGCTAGCTTGTTGTCAGATGCCTGTTTATGCACTGATTCTAGCACAGATAGATTGCACTTAGAATGAATATTTGATGCACAGCTCTTACTAAAACTAAGCAAATTTTGGAGTTCATTTACTGTAAATTCAGAAATTATTGAGATTTTTGAAGAATGAACAAAAGTGCGAGTTTAATTATTGGAATTTTAGGACAAGCTACACACAGATATATGTACCAGATATCAGAATGTGAGTTCTTATTATTGTGATACCAAAGGAGTCACATTATTCGCATTGATAAAAACCTTGCAATAATTTCTGAATTTACAGTAGTTTCTATGATACCAAAGGTTAAATGATTCAAAATAAATCCAAAGGTTCAATAATTCAAAGTAAATTGAAAATAAAGTACTGTAGTCTTTTCTGCAAAGGATTGTTTTCTGCATGCTGAAAAGCAAAGCATTCTTCTTTAAAAAATGATCAGGTTTCATAGTTTTCTTTTGATTTTAAGTGTTCAGTGTTCATTACAGTTGGCGAACGCGAGTCTTTCCCATTTATCTTTGTTATTTCAATATTAATAAACAGCAAACTTGTAGAAATTTTAACTTAAGGGACAGGATTTAACTAATTGATGGGATAACTTATAAAGGATGATTATATGAATGGAACAATTATATTATTAGCATGCTGAAAGATTTTGCATGTGATTAAAGAATGCGATTCTTGGTGCATATTGATTTAAATGGATATACCAAATGTTGCAATCCACACATAATTATGACTATTCAAAAAATAATATTTGCCACAGGATGTTATGCAACCAACAATCAATCAAAATTAGTCAACACGTAAAGTGCTGCATGAATTCTGTTATTAAAAGAAATGGAAATCGGATATCTGAGACAGTAATAATTATGTTTGGGTTATGTATTTATTTGGTTGTATTTTTGTTGCCATGGATATGAGGGGAATGGTTTGATTTCAAATACTAACATTGTATTAATATGTTTGTTTTTCACTGCATTGATGTTGTGTTTTTCTTTTTTTTTTTCTCTCTCCCTTCCTATTTGTTGCATCTTCCACAACATACAACAGCTCTCAACACCATCTCCGAAAAACGTCGATCTTTTCTAGCTGGTAATGGACCTCCTCCAACACGCCCAAAGAGCAGTATCAACTTGAACACAAAAGAAAATATAAAACTGCGAGAGAGATCCACACCACGAAAACCACGTCCTTCTAGTGTGGCTACTTCAATGCCAAGTTTTATGCATGTTGAGTCTCCATCACCAAAGATGAGAAGTAAAAGTAGTGATAGAGTCAACAGAGGTAAAGTGAATCATTGGAGAATTAATCTGACACTATTTAGAAATAGAATGTCAGCAATACAAAATTACAGAAATAAGCTTACAACAATTATAACAAAAACAATCATTAGTTAGGTTATATTCTTGCTAGATGCCAGTTTTTATACGACCGCAAAATATTGGTATCACATCGTCGTCGATAGCATCGTCCGAAAAACATTTGGTTTCTGGACAATAACTTTAGTATTAGTAAATAGAAATCTATGTAATTTAAACATAAGGTTTATAACCACCAAAGGAAGGTTGGGATTGATTTTGGGGGTTATGGTCCCAACAGTTTAGGAATTAGGGGCCAAAAAGGGGCCCAAATAAGCATTTTTCTAGTTTGATAACAATAACTTGTGGAACAGTGTATGGATCTCTCTGACATTATATCACAAGTTTCCATACCACAAAGGGATGGTTAGGATTGGCTTTGGGGAATTATGGCTCAAACCGTTTAGGGGGGGGTAAACAAAATTTGGAAAAGAAGAAAAAATTTATTGCACAAAAGCAAAAAATTTGAATATAAATTCAAATCATATAACCAATTCTAAGTTCTTTGACTACAGTTATTCTGTGTCAGAAACCTAGTATGTGTCAAATATTGAATTACAATCCAAATTCAGACCTGTATCAATCGCGAATATTGTGTCCATTCTTGCCCCAACTGTTCAGGGTTGGACCTCTGCGGTTGTATCCAGCTGCACTCAGCAAAGGAATTTATTTTTTAAAGTGGTACACACCTTCAAATTAAATTTTTTTTTGTTGATCAAAATTGCTCATGCATTTCTAAGCTTTATCTGAGGTGAATTTGCCTGAATAAAGATTTTTACTTGGGCATTTGAATTTCTGGTTTTTAAATAGTTTCTGTAACAGTTTAATAATCCCTGCAGACTTAACAAAAAAAAAACAGCCAGAAGTTTATAAAGTTGTTATATTCATGATACTTTTAGAAGGAGTTAGCAATGTTTACAGATTAGTAAACCAAGTTTTTAAAGTATAAACAGACCAGGAAGTGTAAACATTTGTAGGTAGTCTTTATATTGACAAATGTGTGCACACTAAATAAGTGAACAGTAAGATTGTCATGTTACTGACTTAATATACCCTAGAACTCACAATTCTTTTTGTTTGAAGTCAGAGTGATATTTCAAGCACTGAGCACATAATATTTTATGTAATGTATTGGACTGGTTACACATTGGTGCTAGAAGTTATATTTTTATGTAGTGAACATACAGTTTCAGATACCAATACTTAAATCAGTACAGTATAAGGTAGTACAATGTAGTACAAATTGTGTATTGATAGTCCATACAATTAAATTTTTGTGGATGTCAGATTTATAAAATACATATTGTAGAATATTTTTATGTGCTGACAAAAACAAAAAAAAAAAAAACCTACAGTTTACATAACACTACATACAAACATCATCTCTACCAAAAACTTTGGTTGATCTTTTTGATTGAAAATGCTTGATTTGAATAAAAGAATTAAAGTGTATATACAGAGATGATTCTATTCCAATTTTAGTTGATTTCTGGTATTGATGAGATTCTGGATTTGTCCATTCGTTTATTGCACATAATTTTTGGCTTCCAGAAATACAGCCATTTGGGCCTTTCATTTTTTGAGAGAAATAGCATATAAGAACTGCAGCCTAGCATACTGGCTTAGAACAAAGCAGGGTTCATATCTTAATATTTATGCATTTATCTTGAGTATAATTGAACCATAGTGTAAACTTGATTTTAAAAATAAACATTCATTGATTATTTTCAACTGAATTTTTCCAGATAAACCAAAAGGAGCAGTGCCACCTCAGCCCAAGTTTACACCTAAGAAGGAGAAAGATGCTCTTAATAAACAAGAGAAAAGCAATGATAAGAAAGTAAGTACCACTGTTGTTTAAAAGGATGCTGACAATTAAGAAATAATGCATATACGGTGACCTATAGTTGTTAACTTCTATGTCATTTGATCTCTTGCGGAGAGTTGTCTCATTGGCAATCAAACAGCATCTTCTTGTTTATATATTCCATGCAAGCAGTTGGTTCTTGCAATATATATATGTTACAGTACAAAATGAAAATCAGTAGAATCCAGAATTCTAGTACAAATCAGAATTCCAATATCTACTAGTAGAAATTGGAAATAATGCTGTTCCTCCTATAATATATTGTTTGATGGATTATTAAACTTTTAACTAAGTCATCACATTATCATATAAAACTCACAACTAAATCATCACATGATATATCAAAACCCACAACTAAGTCATCACATGATCATATCAAAAACTCACAACTAAGTCATCACATGATCATATCAACCCACAACTAAATCATCACATGATCATATCAAAACTCACAATTAAGTCATCACATGATCATATCAAAACTCACAATTAATTCATCACATGATCATATCAAAACTCACAATAAAGTCATCACATGATCATATAAAACTCACAACTAAATCATCACATGATCATGTCAAAACACAACTAAGTCACCACACGATCATATCAAAACTCACCACTAAGTCATCACTCGATCATATGAAAACTCGCAACTAAGACATCACATGATCATATCAAAAACTCACAACTAAGTCATCACATGATCATATCAACCCACAACTAAGTCCTAACATGATCATATCAACCCACAACTAAGTCCTAACATGATCATATCAACCCACAACTAAGTCATCACATGATCATACAAAACTCACAACTGAATCATCACATGGTCATATCAAAAATCACAACTAAGTCTTCACATGATCATATCAAAACACACAATGTAAAAGTCATCAGATGATCGTATTGAAAAGCACAATTAAGGCATCACATGATCATATAAAAAAAATCACTGCTATATCATCACATGATCATATCAAGAATTTGAGATTGTGATTAGTGTAGATAGAGATATAAAATATTTGATTTATAAGATGATAAAGCAGGTCAAACCAAAAACCTTAAATTTGTTATTTGATTCTCCACTGACCACATAAATTTTAGGAGAAAGAGCAATGACTTGTTTGCTTTGAGTCAGAATAGTGTGTCCAGGGAAGATGACTTGGCGTCTTTACAAATCAAAATTTTATTAGCACCAACCTGTTCTTGTTCTGAATATGCAAGTAACATTTGCATCTGGAAATTGAACATCTATCTATCCATCCATTCATGAAATATTGCATGACATTTAGTAAAAATTTTGATCTTGATATGTAGATTTTGACTTTTTTTTAAAGATTGACAATGTCTCTAATAAGTAAAACAGTTATAAAACATAAATGTTGCTAATTCTATTTTAGGATGAAAAGAAGAAATTTGACCCCAGAATATTATTGGCAGAAAAGAGGAAAGCTGAACAGCAAAAGAAAGCAGAAGAGGCCAAAAGAGAAGGCTCACCTGAGAAAACTGACAAATCCAAAATGAAGATATCCCAGAGTTCCATTGACAGACTTTCAGCACCAAAGCAGGTCAAGGTCAAAGAGGAAACACCCACCAAACCAGAACCAGTCAAAGCAACACATGTTAGTATAACAGTAGGTCTAGACATTGTTATGATTAGGTTAGGTCAGGGCAAAGGTTAAACATTTATATTACCTCATATATCAAATAAAGATTTGCTACATGTCAATAGGGTATATGCATAATTAGAAAAAATTCTGGAGCATAAGTTACATCATTAAAGAATTGATAAAGGTGAAGCGTAAAAAATCAAAGTAATGTATCTTGAAATAAAAAAGTAAAGATGTGAGAAACAGAACATTTTCCAATCTATAATTATAATTAATTAGCTTGAAAGTAGAAAGCAGCATGTTGTGTAGCGATCTTATTAACTAAAACTTGTGAAAACCTGATTTTTAGAAAAAAAATAAAGGGCAGGCTCTTTTCAGACAAAAACACAAAAGTAGGTGCTTGTGCATTTTGATTTGTACTTCAAAATTGTTGAATTGTCAAGGGAATATTTGTATTTTGTCCCCTAAATTGTTAAAAGATGCATTGGTTCTTATGATATTTGTGATAAATTATATGTAGAAGTTTGCATTTTATGCATGGGGGCTATATATTTAGAATGTAATCCATGCTTTATGAAACTTTATTTTATAAATAATTAGTGTTAACCTAGATTAGCCCTAATTTACAGGTCAGAAAACCGACAACAGTACCTCGAATTAAAACCCCAGCAGTGCCTCGTACTAAAACCCCGGCAGTACCTCGTACTAAAACTCTAGCAGTTCCCCGTACTAAAACCTCAGTTAAGAAGGTTTGTTGCTGCATGTGTTGTAATAACAGTTTGGAATTGCTTTGGCTGAACAATCAGTCTGCATACATTGAATGGACTTGTTTTCTTTCTTTTTTCTTTCTAGTTTCTTGGTTACATTTGACATTTAACAGATAATGCGGCTTGTTTTTTTGTGATTTGAAGTAGTCAGTTCGTAATTGATTTGATTTTATTGTTATTGTTAACTAGAGCAATTTGAATTAGATTATTAATAATTTTGCATAATGTGATTTTTTTGCTTGGTATTGTACTAAAATATTTGTCAGTTTAAAATAATTAAACAAAAAAAATATATGTTTTAGAATTTTTATCAGATATATATATATATATATATATATATGAATAAAAGAATTCTTAAACAACATTTTAAATAAATGCATAGATTTACTTTATTGGAAATGAATTTTCATTGCTAGGGCAACAGAGCTTTAACCTTACACCTAGACTTTGTTTCTTTTTCAAAAGATTTTATTGTTTGAAATATAATCATAAAAAAATATTCATGTCTTCTGTCCGTGTATAAATTCAGATGGATTCATAAATGTTTATCATTAATATTTGTCTTCTACAGTTCGTATTTTTTTCTTACTAGTAGAACAACTGCCACAGTAAATTAGAAATTAACACTGACTGAAGTGATATGCTTGTATTCATGTCCAACATTTTTACATACAGCACAAAAAGAATCTACTAAAGCATGTTGCACCGGAACAAAATAGCCTCATAGTCATTCTTGACAAAAACTTTTCTTATAGATTTTCCCTTATATGCCGAAAGATGGATTTTCTTATTAATATTTTTTTCAATTTTTGTCTCGCCTTGACGGAGTCAAAAAGCGAGACATAGGTATGCTGTTTCCGGCGGCGGCTTCAACAATGTATTAGTTTGTGATTAGGTCTAGTTCATGGTGAACCACTAGTGGAAGGTCAATGATATTTGGTATGCAGCTGTATTAGCATTGGCACATCTCATTACCATGGAGATTATTTGGCCCCACCCCCTCAGTCAAGGTCTGTTGACTTTGAAACTTTTGCTTAGTTTTCATGTATTAGTTTGTGATTAGGTCAGTTTAAGGGGAACCGTTAGTGGTAAGTCAATGATATTTGTAATGCAGTTGTATAAACATTGGTATATCTCTTTTCCATGGAGAATATTTGGTCCCGCCCCCGCAGTCATGGTCTATTGACTTTAAAACTTTTGCTTAGTTTACATGTATTAGTTTGTGGTTAGATCAGTTTAAGATGAACTGGTAATGTTAAGTCAATGATATTTGGTATGCAAATTTATTGGCATTTGCAAGTCTCATATCCATGGAGATTATATAGCCCCACCCCCTCATCATGGTTCATTGACTTTGAAACTTTTACATAGTTTACAAGTCAATGTTTGTGTTTAGGTTTGTTGAAAGGGAGCGACTTATGATAAGTCTGTGGTATTTGTTATGCAGTTGTATTAGCATTGGCATATCTCATTTCCATGGAGATTGTTTTGCCGTGTACCTTCAGTCATGGTTCATTGACTTTGAATATTTGCATAACTTACATGTTAAAGTATTGCTATTTTAATTTCAACATTTGCATTATCAAAAGTACAAAAAGGCGAGACATATCTCTGTGTTAACAGTTTATTTTCATTGCAGTTAAAATTTCAAGTGTTTTTTCAAGATTCTACAATTGAATATTCTGTTGTAGACAAATTTTACTTTGGACAGTTTGCCTTAAATCATGAAGATGTTAGTGTTGAAAATCAGTTGTATTCCTTTTTATTGTTATGCTTGTTGGTAGAAAATTTACCTTTTTTATAGATGTCAAATTAAAGTAATGAAGCAGGAAAAAAATCTTATCCAAGACTCACTATCATGCTGGAAAAAAAGTCTATTTTATTAATTATGATTAATCTTTCTGTCAACTTATGTTACCTCTCTGACCTGTCCTTACTAATCTACCAGAATAGGATTTCTTAAACTTTTCTGGAATATCCCTCTGTACAATTAATGATAGTGAATGGTGCTTATTTTGTCAAGTGAGATTTTAAATTGTATTAATAGTCCTATGGAAATGTAATGTATATATGATATCAATAAGATTGATTGATTGTTGGTTGCTTAATGTCCATTGGCAAATATTTCATGCATGTTCAGGACGATATATCAATAAGATGTGGTGTAATGCCTATGAAACAGCAACTCATCAAAGATAACTAGAAAAACACACTAAAAACTTTTATAGCTTAATGGTATTTTCAACAATGACTGAGTATTGATCCATTTATGGCAAAATGGACAAGGCTACTGACAAACATGCAAAACAATGAAAAAGAAACAAGGAGTTTTCTAATTTGATTTAGAAAAACTACATGAAAAGCAAGAACAAATCGAAGACAACAAAAGTTATAGGGTTTTGCTATTGAAATGGTTTGCAAAGGTTGTGTTCAGTTATATTTTGTTTAGTATTCAACCTATTTGTGGGATGAACAACATGGTTCCAAAACAACATTAAAATAGTAAAAAATAATTATACAGGGTCTTTATTCCACAAGATTAAGAACTCTTTTCGGACAACTATTACTTTACAAGAAATTACTAACAACACATGAAGAAATATAAAATATAACTCACTGCTAGTTGTACATTTATTACTGGAAAGACCTTCAGTTATACTATGACATTCTTAACTAACTTAAATACAGTGTGAATGAACAATGTAGTGAATGTTCTATTAAACTTTTCTGATAACATGTACTTAAACACTACATGGAGAAACATTTTTGCTATCTTTTTCAAAACTTAAGCTACAGTTTAAAGTGGCAAGTTAATATGTTTCTTATTAGGTAAATTATTTCTACAATATCAGTTGATTTGTGAAGAAAGCCTTGTATTATAGGTTTCTTTTTATTTGAATTTTCCATTTGAACCTTGAACCTTATTCATTTATTTTAAATTTATGTTTATGATAAATAGATTTTTTATTTTTGATAGTTTCAACATTTTATTTAATTTAATTTTTAGGCCAAACCTACCAAGCAGAAAGGAAAAGAAAACAAAGAAACATCTATGAAAGACAAAAAGACAGATAAATCTGAAAAGATTTCTAGTCCAGAAAAATTGGATACTAAAGAAGAGGGAAAACCTCGTAGCAAACCTTCTACTCCAACAAAACAAATTCGCTCCAAGAGTGGCAGTCCTTCTAAGATGCAGGTTTCGTTTGATTCCTCCCTTGTTTCTTCTACTGATGCTATCAGCAATGATCAGCTTTTTGAATCAATAGAAGATGAAACTCTTCCAGATTTGGGAGACTCTTCACCTGACCATTCAGAATCATCTGCTAGAGAGGGACAGAAAGTTGAAAATTTAGATGACAGCCTGAACAAAAGTATCGAAGAAATTCAAGACATGGAAATTGTGGCAGGTAATTTTGATGGTGAGGAAAATGTTAAAGGTGCTGTAGAAAAGAGCAGTTCTCCAATGCCAGATGTTGTGCCACAAGTAGAGGAATCAAAGAATGAAAGTGATGATGAAAAGGTTGTCAAGTCAATTCCCATTGTTATTGAGCCAGCAGTTACTTCCACTCCTGCTAGAGAGTCTAGGGATTTATCCCCAGCCTCCAAAGCAGGAACACCTGCATCTGCCTCTAAGTCACAGAAAGAACTGGAACTGGAAGAATACAGAGCTAAACTGGCTGAAAAGAGAAGACAGGCCAGAGAAAAAGCTGAACGTGAAGCAGAAGTTGAGAGACAAAAACAAGAACAACTTAGGTACATTTTTTTAACAATTTTACTTGTTTGACAAGTTTATTGAATTTAGTTATGACTAAGTACAAATTAGCAGTAGCTGAGCTAGATGATATCAGTGGTATCTGGTAAACTGTGACACCAAAGACATAAGATATCCTATTACATGTGTATAAATTATTTCTTACATTATTCTTTACATCAAACACTCACATATCATATCTTAAGCACTATGAAACGGGTTTGAAAATGAACATGTCAAGGTTCAGAACCTATTTAGATATGGGTAAGGAATTTTCATGGTCCTAAATCTTAACATTCTTGCTTTTTATGCACGAAGCCATGTGTTCTGTCCCCAACTAGGTCAAACAGAAGACTTCGGTATTCTCTTCTTCTCTGTGAAGCTGTGAAGCACACAGCATTTAATAAATAATAAATAAATTTGGTGTCTTCTGATTGGTTAAAAGTATTACCTTTATTTTCAATGTTGTCAATTTTTATGGTGACACGCCCACTCTGACGTTGTGTATTCATACGCCAACATGTGTGTACGTTGTTATTGTTAATATAAATAATATAAAAAGCTCTTTGACCCTTATTTTTGATAGAAATTTATTTATAATGAATGGCAATAATTTATTTTGAATTTATTGAACCATAAAATTAATTTTTGACTCTTCACATTTTACATAATCCGCTTTGCAGATTATTCAATGTGAAGAGTCAAAAATTAATTTTATTGTTCAATAAATTCAAAATAAATAATTGCCATTCATTAAATGATTAAAGCTTGCTGACATGGGAAGAAAACAAATGATGTCTAAATGGAATGATATGTTTTCCATATGGACTAACACTTGTGAGCTGGTGTGTCAAAACTCAAGCTCTGCATATTATTTTTAAAACAAAGCAGGTTTATATTGAAATTCATTTAGAATTAACCTGTTCTCTGAAGAATGTGGTTGAAAGATTACCAACTGGATGTTAAACACACATCTTATTTAAATAATGTGTTCCTATAATTTCCTGATAATTTATAAAATAGGAGGTGAGTGAAAGAAAATTCAAACATTAATCAAACCTGGTTTAACAGTTAATTTTGTTTCTGTTAATTCACACTTAAATGTTGAATAGGTTAGCACTCACCAGTATAGTCAAAACTGTTAATATCATATATTTTTTTTATAGACTTGAGGAGGAAGAAAGGCAAAGAAAGGAAGAAGAAGAAGAAAAGAAAATTGAGGAAGAAGCAGAAAGACTAGCTGAGGAAGCTAGAAGAATGGAGGGTGAAAGGTTGAGGAAAGCCATTGAAGCAGAAGAACAGAGGAAAAAAGAGGAAGCTGAAAGAACTGAACAAGAGAAATTAGCTGTTAGTTACATTTTTGTTATTTAGTACCAAAGCCCAAGACAGTTTATGAATTGTTTGAATCTCACACGAAAAAAAATTCCTATTCCTGCACATTATCATACCAAGATACTAAAAGTTTGGGCTATATTGTTATCACCTTGTCCCTTTTATCCAACATTCATCACATTTTTCTCAGAAACCATTAAACAGAAAGACTTCACAGATAAAATCAATAAATAAAATGTCCAGTCAAATACCAACATATGATGGTATACCATTGCCTGTCGGTCCTGTCCATGTCTTGCATATACTCAAGTATGTTTGAACAAATCCTTGAAAAATTTTTAAACATTCATTTTGTTAGCTGCCTTTTGATTTTGATGATTTTCAAAATAGTCATTGCAGAATTATAGGACTCTACTTGTCAAAGTCGAGGCAATATTTTATTAGTCTCCTGATTATTCAAGAATTCTTCCACAAATCCTTGTGAAATTCTTGAAACATTAATTGGTTTTTATAAAGGCAAGTTACCCTACAATTTTGATGATTCTTAAATTACAGATTTTGGGACTACCAAAGACTGCAATTGTTCATGTCTTGTGATAGCTCAAGTATGCTTTCAGGAATCCTTATGAAATGTTTACACAATATTGGGTGTTTTGAAGACAAGCTATCTGTCAATTTTGATGATTTAAGATTGGTTGTTCTACAGTTATGGAACTTCAATCATAAAAAAACTAAGCAACTTTTCATATGACTGGTGATACCTTGCTTGCTTTCAGTGAATAACATTATTTGTTTTGATAATTTCACAACTAGTAAAAGCAAGCTCCTTCCCAATTTTGAAGATACAAGATATAAGCATACCAGAAATATAGGAATTTAATATCAAAAACTAGGCAATTTTTGACAAAGTTCCCTTTTAATTTTGACATTTTTCTGAATTTTCTAAAGCTAGGCATTTTTTCATTTATCTAACAATAAGTATCCTTTCATGAATCCCAATGAAATTTTTACACACCTTTTTTTCCGTCAATATTATGTATTAAATCACTCTGATTTTTGGATGCATGTTATATGGGCTCCTGACACATTTGTTCATTTTAAATAATTTTATGGTTAAACACATGATCATGTTTTGGTAATAGTGATAGGACAGTATGTCCTACTATATCAGCAAATGAGACAAGATTTTTATGCCCCCACCGTTACAGGAGGGGCATTAGATGTTACCCTTGTCCATCCGTATGTACGTCCCAAAATTGGTTTCCACTCTCTAAGTTTAGTTTGTCTCAACCAGATGTAATGAAACTTATACACTATGCTTTATTACCACAAAATGCAGATGAAGTTTGAATTTGGGTGGTGTAACTTTTACTGTTCTCGAGTTATGCCCCTTTATTTAATACTGTTAAATATTTTACAGAGAGAAGAGGCTGAAAGAAAACAGAAAGAAGAAGCAGAAAGGATGGAGAAAGAAAGAATAGAGAAAATTAAGAGAGATGAAGAGGAGAGAACTGAAAGGAAAAAGGTATTTGACTTAGTTATGAATCAGTGAGAAAAAAAGCAGAATATTATAAATATAACATTGCTTTACTTATTTTCATGCAAATTAAGAAAAGTTGAATAAATTCAAAAGTAACAATCACATTATTTTAGTGTAGACAAGTGTGCATAACATCACAACATTAAACGTTAAAAAAAAAAAATGCTTGAGACATAATAGGCCAAGGCCGTTTTGTGAAAGAGTATTTCTTTGTCAACATCAAATGCCAATCATATTACCTCTATTAGACCCCAACTATCATTCACCACATAAGTTTCACATCATGAAACTGTTCAAATTTGTAGAAAATGCAATTGAATAGTATTGATATGCAATGTAAAAGATGAGAAGTTATTAAAATTTGTGGTAATTGTCCGATTAATGCACACCAAAAGATGACACATTTCAAAAAGGTCCAAAGTATTTCAATTTTTTTTTGAAATTACACTTTCTCTAGATCTATCAAAGAATTAATTAACATTATATACTTTTATTTATTTTTCAGAAACTGGCTGCAATCATGTCCAAAGTAAAATCAGATAAAAATCTGGCTTCACATGTAAGTGTTTAGCATATGTTTATGATTAGATTACAACATCAATTTACACCTTAAAGAGTTATAATAAAGATTATAGTTTCGAAACTTTGCGATTTTGTTTTTGCAGAATAACTACATCCTTAATTTCTGAAGTAGGTAAAATTGGTTTATTGCATTTAAATATTTGTTTTCAGATGATTCAAACAAATTTGAATTATAATAATATTTTTGTTTCAAATATGATGTCTTTATTTGGCTTTGTAAACAAAGCCATGTTCTAATTTGAACAAAATATCTTTAACACATACGCACAAAGTTACAGTAGACCTTCTCCTTATTTTCATTTTCATCCTAATAAAATATATATATTTTAGCTGCTTACATAAAATTTCACTATATATTGCTATCAAAACATCATATATTTTGCCATTTTATAAGTTTTTAAACCAATCAAATATGAAAATGTAATGTACATAATTCATGGGGAGGAAATAGAAACAGGCAAACAGTCCTAAGGTATTTTTGTATGCCTTGACCTATAAAAATACCGTATTTATCCTATTAAAATCTAAATAATACTTTCATGTCATTATCTTTGCTCATTTGAACATGGGTTGGCATTATATTTGACCATATGTAACACCTCACTAACGCTCAGTGTAAAATATCGACAAATATAATGCCTACCCATGTTAAAATGAGCATAGAGCATGACATGAAGGCGTTATTTCTCAATCAAACAAGCTATAGTTCGACAGTGTTCAGACATGATTTTTTGTCTTGCCTGTGACGCAAGTCATAGTATGTGAGACAGGGATTACTATCGGGCGGCTGATGCTAAAACTATTTGTATAAAGCTTTATATTTCAGAAGGTAGAAGACTTGGATGCTTCATCCCTTGTCGTTATGAAGTTTCAGTCTGTCATGTGTCCTTCATCCTTGTAGTAAAACCTGTATTGTTAAGTCTTTCAATATAAAATCAATGGTCAGTAAAGCAGGAGAGACATTTCAGCATGTGCACTCTTGTTAAATCCAAGGTATTGCACTAGTAAACCAAATTTGATTAAAAACAGTCATGAAAAACTGAAAATGACTTTAATAATTCATTTTTCAGTCTTTTATGAGCTATTCAGTTCAAAATTCATATGCCAATGTTGGTACCTTTTGACTGACAGGAAAATTACAAAATATATAAAGCTAAATGCAGAAGGACATGAAAGGACTTAATGTTTTAGAAATTTGTTTGCAGGTATTTGAAGTATGAATTTACATGGGTAAATGATTTATTTATATTTTTCCTAGGGGTCAGATTCAAACTTGTCCGCAATGTCCATGTCACAGAGTTTGACCAACCTTGTTACAAACGAAGAAGAACAACCCAAAGAAGAACTTACAGTCACAACTGATTCTACTCCAAAATTTAAATCCCCTTTGTTACAAAAACTGGCTGAAAATAAACAAAATGGGGGTGAAACTCCAAAATTCAAATCTCCACTGTTACAAAGTTTATTAGGAAAGAAAGGACGATTGGCTGAAAAACTTGAAGCTGAAAAATCAGAAACAGAAACAGACTCTGATAGAAGTGATACAGACACAAAAGTTTCTACAGAAACAAGGGAGATAAGTCATATAAGTGCTGATTGTAATAGTGACGCTAGTGATAGTAGTGACAATAATTCTGTGATAAACGCTGATACATTAAACAATGGTATTCATAATGGACATATAAAAGAATTGGTAGATTCTAGGTAAGTTTAATGGCAAAGTTATTCCACATACTGAAAAATAATGGTATTGAATTTATGGGGTATAACCACAAAACATGTATGGTACATGGAAAGCACTTTAGAAGTTACACCATTTTGTTTATCTCAATACATGTTGATTAAGCATATTTTCTACTTAAATTCAAAATTACGACATTTTCATTTATGAAATGTTGCCATAATTCATCACAATTATTGAAAAAATAGAAATGTCCCTCAATGACCTGTATGCCTGATTTTGAATACAAACACATGTATAATGTTGAAGGAATCCAATGACTGTTAGAATTTTCATTATATGAGTGTTAAAAAAGGAATTTAACATGTATTCAATTGGAATGGCCTGTTGCATTAAAACTTTTATGCCCCAGGATTTTCTCAATATCGCATTTTAGTCTAAAATGACAAAATGCAATAATAAATGGTGAAGGGGGCCTGTTATTAAGTGTTACCCTTGACTGTCCATCCTTTTGTCTTTCCGTCCATCCCATTTTGGTTCTTCTTTTATTTTTAATCAGGGGTCCAGACTGCATTAATGCAATCAAAACCCTTATGCAACTGGCTTGATAGCTATATTTTCCAGACCTTATTACTTTTAAGAGAACAAAAACAGTGTATCGAGGTGGACATTCTCTACCTCATTCTTTATTCATGTACATTTCAAACAATTTATCAATAAATTTGTACTCAATTAATTAAGTTACTAAACAATGCATATATATGTGTAAAACCATACTTGTCAAGAAAACTGTTTTATTTACACACATTGTAAGTGAATCTATCTGTTCTATTAAAAATAGCCATTAAAAGTAATTTAAAAATTGGAGTTATCTTCCTTTGTTTATAATTGTAGTTGAGCAAACTACACTCATGGACAAATGAAGATATCTCCAAAGTAGAAATATGCCTTCCATTGCTAATATATTTTGTACACTGCAATTTTTAACCTTATTTCCAACTTCAAAATGAATGCAATCTTTACCTATGAGTATGTACATGCACTTTGATTAACCCACTATTCCAATTTATGAGTTCATTATTTTTGGTACTACTGATGATACTAAGTCGTGATACATTAATGCTAAATAGGAGGTAATACCTAGGCAAGTTTCTGTATGAAGATCACATATTTAAGCTTTTACCGTTGTATTTGAATTGGACAATAGATTAAGGCGAGGCTGTATTTCTGGGTGGGCCTCGGTGGCCAAGTGGTCTAAGTAGTCAAACTACTGTATCACTAGCCAATCAACACTGAGGTTGTGAGTTCGAATCCTGCATGGGGCAGGTGCACTCGACTCCAATCTGAATTGACTAGAATTGTCAGTTTTCCTACCACAGGTCATGGTTCTCTCCAGGCACTCCAGCTTCTTTCTCCAATAAAAAATGACCGCCACGAAATAGCACAATAGTGTTGAAAGTGATGTTAAACACCAATCAATCAGTTGATCTGTATTTCTGTTATTGTCATGACTAAGAATAAAATATTTGCAAGAAACAACGGTCAATATTAATTTAATGTTATTGTATTATATATAAAACATAAACATTCATAACAGATGATATAGCAGAGAAGTTGAAATAAGAAATTAAGTAGATTTTGGGAAATATTAATGAGACAGCTACCAACAAATGATAAAAAAGTTGTTGAATGAGATGACATCTTTGGAAAAAAAAAATATAGAACATATATATGTTGCTGTGCTAGTTTTCAAAAGAATTAAGGCATTTGGGAATGTTTTTAATGTTTGCATTTATTATCAAAGGTCTTATTTTTGGGGTTTAAAATTTGGTAGATATTATGCTTTTACACAGATTAATTATATTTTTTCAAGGTATTTTATTTTAACATTTTACACAAGTTATCATGGTTATTATAACATACACCGTCCTCTCTATACACTACAAATATTTATACTTCTACACGTATGCATGCCATGATGCATAAGCAGGGGAAAAAAAGTTAAAATAATGGTACATATCGTGATAGCCTGCCTTTGTATTTCGCCCATGATCAAACTGTCTGTTAGTTTGATGTACTGTTCAACATTTTTGAAATTAATTTTATTCTGATTATCTGATGAGAAAAGGTATCTCAGAATAAATAGTTCTGACTGTCAACCTATCTAAAAATTAGTTTCTCTTTTGAGAAAAGAAATAATGGATAGCATCTTCAATTATTAATTAATCTTATTCTTTTGCTGCAAGTGACATTTGTGTCTTGTCTGTTTTGCCTCTGAAAATAACCATTATGCTTCTACTCTAACAGGGGGCCTCGGTGGCCGAGTGGTGTAAGTAGTTAATACTACTGTAATCACTAGCCAGTCAACACTGAGGTTGTCAGTTCGAACCCCGCTCGTGAGGGGTGCACTCGACTCAATCTTAATTGACTAGGATTGTCAGTATTCCTAATGAAGGTCGGTGGTTTTCTCCGGGCACTCCAGCTTCCTCCACCAATAAAAACTGGCCGCCACGAAATAGCCCAAAAGCAGTGCTTAAAAATGGCGTTAAAACACCAAAATCAAAAAATGTAATCTACTCTAACGTAAGTATGACTGACAATACACCTTATCGCTATTTGTCCGCCATTACTGGATATCACACAGGTTCCCGTAAAATTTTGACATCATAAAACAAAATATCTGACGCCACAATGGAAAAGTGATTGTTGTATGCGTCAAAAGTTCAAGCGGCTGGGTCAGCCGGGATTAGCGATAAGGTTTATAGACATTAAACACATATAAAGTTCCATTTTCACCAAATAAAGATGGCAGGAGTTAAGCACATTGGGAATGGAAACATAAACATTACTAGCTTATTGTTGTTCTGAATACAATTTTTATGTAATATTTAAGGTAATAACTCAAGATGGGAGTTTCATCATACATGCATTCTTTATAATTCAGGATATATACCCTTGAAAAATTGAGAGAGAAAAAATATAAATAGAATGAGTGCTAAAACTAGGGTTTTGTTAAAATTTACTTTTTTTTTAAAATTATTGGTACATCTGTTGGCTGCTGTGCTATTCCATGTTTCCTGAAAGGAAATGAGAAATTTGTAATAACATTTTTATACGCCCGTTTACGGACGTATTATGGTATACCGTTGTACGTCCGTCTGTCCGTCCGTCCGTCGTCAACATGTCGGACATTAACTCAAAAACGCTTTAACCAATTTGCATAAAACTTTGGTGAATAGTTTATATCTATTGACGTGAGCTCCCTTTCGTTTTTTATAAATTTTAGATTTTACGTTTCTGAGTTATGGGGTTTTATTCATTAAAAAAAAAGGGGATTTTCCAGTTTTCGGACAATAACTCAAGAATGCTTTCACCAACTTGCAAGAAATTTTGGTTGATTGTTTATATCTATTGACATGAGCTCCCTTTGGATTTTTATAAATTTTTGATTTTACGTTTCCGAGTTATGGGGTTTTATTCATAAAAAGGGGTTTTGGATTTTCCAGTTTTGGACAATAACTCATAAATGCTTTCAGCAATTCTCATGAAACTTAGATGAATTCTTGATATGTATTGATGTAAGCTCCTTTAGAATTTTATAAATTTTATTTGTTTATAGTCAGACAACAGATTTACTAAGTATTGTGCAACAGCACAGTGTATTGCACAACAGCAAGAAATCTTTAATTGAATATAAATTCAGTTCATATAACCAACTTAAAGTTCTTTGACTACATTTATTCAGAAACCTATAATACATGTATGTCAAATATTTAATTACAATCCAAATTCAGACCTGTATCAAGCTTGAATATTGTGTCCATTTTTGCCCCAACTGTTCAGGGTTAGACCTCTGCGGGCGTATCCAGCTGCGCTCAGCGAAGCAGTTTATTGTACTTTATTGTCATTTACCATGTTTACTTATGAGTTAGCTGTGAAAAAAATAGTTGTTAAATATAAACAAGAGATTTTTTAAAAAATCCATTAAGTAAAGCTTTTCAGGACCACAAAGATGTACTTTAAGGCCTTTACTAGTCTTGCTAGTTGTTCATGATAAGTCAATGATATTTGGTATGCAGTTGTATCAGCATTGGCACATCTCATTCCCATGGAGATTATTTGGCCCTGCCCCTTTAGTCATGGTATATTGGCTTTAAAACTTTTGCATAGTTTACATGGTAAAGTTTGTGATTAGGTCAGTTTATTGGAACCAATTTTGATAGGTCAATGATATTTGGTATGCAGTTGTATCAGCATTGGCATATCTTATGTTCACTAAGATTATTTTGCCCTGTACCTTTAGTCATGGTTCATTGACTTTGAATATTTTGCATAAGTTACATGTGAAACTGTTGCTATTTTAATTTCAACCTTTGCATTTTACTACCCAAAACATATAGGCAAGACATATCTTTGTGTCAACAGTTTATGTATGAAATTTAGCGATTCTCAACAAATGGATTTTAAAACTTGTGTTGAAAAAAGTGCAAGATAGTTTACAATCTATTTATGAATTTAAACCTGTTTGTAAAGGTCAACCAGGTTACAATTAGGTAATAATTTATCTTTTAATCATCCTTTCACCTTTACCAGATTTTGATAAAATTCCATTAAAGATCAATAACAGATTTATCATAAAGCTAAACATGGCCAAATAAAGCTTATGGATCAATGGTTTTATTGACATATCAGGTGTGAGGTTTACCTGTCAGGTGATTGGTATTGTACAGGTAAAACATTCCAGGTAGGGTGTTTACATAGGTGTGTATTGTGTAAGGCCAGTAGTCACTGATGAAGGGACATACTTTGTATGCAGCTTCCGTTTGTAAGTTTTGCATATTAATACATGACTGGTAAAAGCTGGAGGAACATATTTTGTCAATTTCAGCTATCAAATTATCATATGACTAAGATACAGACAGATATTTAAAATTAATTTAAATGAAAACAATGTTCTTTTTATTCAGCTCAGTAAATTGAAATTAACATTTTAAAAGGTTTTCTAATTCAATGACATATGAATTTTTAACTTACTTAAGCTTTTACGTTTTAAGATAATAAGCTTATTGAAACAACTGATGGACACTGTAAATGTGCAAAGAATGCATTAAATGTACTTAAAATCTGAGATATGTATTTTATTATTAAACAGTTAAATGTTAATGTGGTCAGTGCAATGTTAGTGCGTATTTTGAGGATTTAGAAACCCCATTGTGTGTGGAAATCTGTTTAAATAAAGTTTACAGTAATTTATAAATACCAGATCTATGGCTATGCATTTGGAGAAAACACAATTTAACCATTGTAATAAAGTCACATCAACTTTAAAGGAATATTCAAAGTCTGTAAATAGGGACAACTTTCACAGCTTAGAACTCATTAGTTCAAGCATTAACTGCCACACAAAAAAAAAACTGGACTTTTAATTAAAGTATTGCATCCCCATCCCCCTCCTTCAAAAAACCCAAAAATGTAATTTTACTAGGATCTTCTAAAAGATTAATAATATATTTAACCAGTTGATAATGTTATCCATTCCTCTGAACAAACGACAAGACCAGAAATAAATATATCGGGTAAACGATAGAGAAAACTAAATTTTTATGGACATGATGGATGGAACATTTAAATTTTGCCCTTAATTTTTCAAGTAGCTAAATACAATTTGTGGATTTAAATTCGAAACTCTATTCCTCTTGTGTCCATTCTATTACATGAATAGTCCGAGGAACTGTACCATCAGGTTCATCTAAGTGAAAAATGAAGTCTTTTAGCTGTATATAATTATTTTAATATATTGTGTTTTTGATATTGGTTTTTTTTTTTTATAACTTGGTTACTTAAATCATTAAATGTTATGTTGATAAAAATGTCCATTAAAAAAGTGCAAAAGTCCTGCACCAGGTAATTAATTTTGAGCAAAGATTAATTCCATTGATAAATTTATAATGTTTATACCAAGATTTATGTGAGTTTTGACATGTTAAAATGAACCAGATGTTTTGGTTGTAACTTGTGTATTGTTGGAAAAGTCAACATGCCACATTATCAGATGAAAGAGAAAGAAATCTGGATCACTTATACATGCTTGTTCAGTGGTTGTCCTTTGTTGATGTGGTTCATAAGTGTTTCTCATTTTTGAATATAGATTAGACCGTTGGTTTTCCTGTTTGAATTGTTTTACACTATTTTGGGGCCCTTTATAGCTTGCTGTTCGGTGTGAGCCAAGACTATGTGTTGAAGGCTGTACTTTGACCTATAATTGTTTAATTTTTACACATTGTGACTTGGATGGAGAGTTGTTTCATTGGCACTCATACCACATCTTTTTATTTCTATTGTAATCAGTAAAATATGTATATGGTTCTGACAACTGTATTAAAATGCTATTTCTTACTCCTGTTTTTAAGCTGTGACACAGTTACTCCTAGTTTTGTTTTTGTTAAAATTTTAATTGAAAGTGTTCTTGTTTTTTGTTTCTGTGAAATGTAAAACTTTTTAAGGTATAAAAGTTCATGCATTTTCTTAAAAATGTTTTCGCTAATTGCTTTTAATAAAATGAATGATCTATGGGCTGTCATGTTTTTTACTTTTGACCTTAATATGTATACCATAAGATAAATCATTTACACATGTTTTTTACTTGTAACTAAAAGTATATACCAGTTTATAAGTCATATAGTCATTGTAAAACAAGCTGAAGTATACTACATCTTCAATTTTCAGGAAGTTGACATTTTATTCAGTTACACTCCTGCTTGAAATAATAAGGAAATTTTGTTGGAAGTTCATTGATATATTCACAGGGGAAACCATTTATTAACACTCATCATAAATGCTCATAACCTCTTACCAAATGATATTTTAATATCAAATACTTGAAATAAAGAATCACCTATATTTATCTATGTTGTACAGTTACACACTTACAGTTTCTTGGTGGTTGTACAGAGTTTTATGTTTTTTGAAAGTCGAATTATAAATAAACTGAAGTTCACAACTGATCTTTATTTATTACATTTTCTTTTATATTTCAGTATTAGTATGAGAACAGTTGACTCATTGGGGACTTCAGTAACAGATAGCTCTTTATATGGAAGTCTAACAGATTCAGCAACAACAGCTGAACATAAATTTGAACAAATTATAGATCTTGCAGTCACAAATGCTAAATATAATACAAGTGACGATTTGTTGAACTGTAATACTAATATCTCTTTTGACAATAATCAAGAGGAAGAAACTCTACCAAAGCCTATAATTGCCTTTGAGGACAATGCAACCAGAAGACAAGAAGTCGCAGGTATGATTGTATCAAATCAATCACAGTTTCTGAATTCACAAATTACTTGTAGAAAAACACATTGAATTGTTTCACATATTTTCATTCTGGGCCCTTTTTGTCATGTGAATAGCTTACTATACAGTATGGGTTTTGCTCATTTTTGAAGCCTTACATTGCCCTATAGTTGCTAACATTTTCCTCATTTGGTCTTTGGTGGATAGTTGTATCATTGGCAATCATACCCTATCTACTTACTTTTATAAAGTTAGTAAATATGATTGTCATACCTTTGATACCTATGATTTTAGGTTACTAGCAACAATTTTATCAAACATTTAGTTCATCTACAAAAAAGAGGAATGCTTATATTAATAGTTAGAATATGAAAGGCCAAAAAAATATATGTGAGTTTACTGTCACATGCTTCAAAAAAATAGGGTCTTTTTAAGGGGGGGAGTTCAATTGTAGTTTCTTGACACAATTGGCTACATACAGAGAAGCAGAATACACTGTAATGGTGCACATGCTTGCAGTGCTTGCACTGGAAGCCGCCATTGTTGTTTAGTACGGTAAATACCGGGGCCGGAAAAGGCAGGAATTTCCAGAATTTCAGAAAATTGCCGATAAAAAGTTAGGGTAGCGGCGATAAAATGAGGGTCGGTCGGGTGACTGTAAACACACATTTTTGTTGTTGGCCTAATTAAAAATACACATCGTTTAAACAGTGTTTTGTTGAATTGTGAATATTTCAGTATTGACTTCTTAATAACACTTAAAATCTATTTTATTTTAATTTATTTCAGGAGTTCTATCCTTGTAGGGCTAGAATTATAGAACTCCATCTGTATACTGTTTTTTTCATAAATATATATTATTCTGTGTATTTCTATTGACTTTCATGTACCTAAGGGAACGAGCAGCTATTTTAGTATTATATTTCAAATAATCATATTAATATTGTGTCATTTCGTTTCAGATTTCTTATGAAAGTGCTAATAGTTTAGTGACTAACGGTATTCACTCAGACAATTCATTTAGTGAGGACATGTCTGCTTCTGAAGTTAAAGACCATAGTTCATCATCTACTGACACATCTAATGAGTCATTCACCGAACATGTCTACAGTGAAAACTTTGAGACGGACCCTGCATCTCATAATGTTGACCATTATGAGAAAGACCCTAAGCAGGTGGAACTAGATAATATGTGGCAGCAGTTAGAGGGAGCTATGATTCAAAGCCATGATGAAATACGGGAGAAATTAGTGGAATATGGGGTGGGAGACGGGGATGAAGACAGTGAATCAGAGGAGGGGCAGATATGGAGAATGGTTCAGGGAGATTCCCCTTATATGCTTGAACTAACATGAGAAAACAAATAGTGTAGTCATGTAGGTTTTATGAAATTTGTAGGAAAATAGTTATTCTATTTAACTTATTATGAACTTTACTAAAAAAAAATAGTTATATGATAAATAAGCTCTATTAATTAACACATGGAAAATAAAGTCAGATAGATAATTTGAGATAACCCCAGCTAAATAAAAGCATAATTACATTGTTAACTTGTACTTAGATAACAACAATAATTCTCAGTATATTGTTTAAGATATTTAATCACTGACTCATTTTGTCTATGCCTGTAAATTTGGAAATTTTCGAGAGGTTAATTTTCGTTTTGTAATTTTCGACATTTCGCATGGGGGTTAATTTCACGCAGTTTATTTGTCTTTTCCTTTCTTGATTAAAGAAAATGCGTGCAGGAAGTATTTTATACTTCTCTATAATAGTTGTATGCTACAAAAGCGAAAAATTAACCCCATGCGAAAATTTCCAAGCTTACATCCCACAGTTCCATGTGCAATATCACAAGTGAAATCTAAAAAAAACTTTTTCCAAAAAATATATTCTACTTTCAACTTACATCAATATTCAGGTGACTTTGCAGCTAGAAATTAGTATATTTAAATAATGACTTTTTTTCTAACATTGAAACAAGAATAGATATTATCTATATGATTTATAAACTTAACAAAGAATTTTGTTTGTGTTTTGATATTCTAAGCAAATTCATAAAAATTAGTAATTCACAAAAAGTGCAAACTTGAAATTTAAAGTGTAATAGTCTTCTCTAAAAAGGAATAATTATCTCCCTTAACAGCTAAATGAATTATGTCCCTTGTTAACCAAAGTCACACCGATCAGCACTTAGATTCTGTTCTGGAAATAATAACTTGTTACAAATGTATACATTTTCTACTGGATGGCTATACATCTATTTAAAAAAAAGGGAACTATGGAATTTTTTCTTTATTGTTCTATTATGGTATTATAAATGAGATAGAAATTTCATTTAAGAAGGTTTTAAAATATAGTAAAATAATAAAAAAATATTCAGTTGTGAAACAAAAGGAGTACTATTAAGATTCCAGTTTAATTTGAACTACATGTCCTCACAATTTCCAGAATTTGATAAGTGTTGATAGGTTATTTATATGCTGTATCTACATGTATGTTTTGTTAGTTTAATGAAAGAAGTGCTTGATAAATAGAAAGATTGATTGATTATAATGGTTATGAACTTTTTTGTTTGAAAACATAAATGGTTTGTTATTGCGAACCCTGAGATTATGTGATATAATTTTGCTGCCACGTATTATACGAAAATTGTATTTTTATGAAATTATGACAGTTTGCCATTATTACATTATAACATTTTTTTACAAACAAAGCAATGTGATTGTATTTATGATAAAAGAGTTGATGAGTGCTTATAATGTATATATATAGTTAGGTATTATTTTAATTGTACCGTTTTTTCCATAGCTTTTTGTATCCCTGTTTAAGTTCTGCAGTATTCTTTCTTAAATGGACACATGTATTCTAGTCCCTTACTTCTCAGGAATATTGAAAAGAGTTCATAGAAAAGGTCAGAATGGTATTTGTTTCATTACAACTGAGGAAATTCAGATAATTTTGATTTGCATGATAATTACAGTGAAGCATGTAGATCTTTAACTGAATTTTCAATTGAAAACAGAAATGTATGTCTATACTGTAAAACTTTGTACTGGCACTACTTTAAATAATAAATTTTGCTGACATGAAATAATTTTATGAATATATGAGTGAATTCAATAACAAAAATAACAAAGACTGACAATTATTGGTGTCCTTTAAAATGTTCAGTAATGCAAATCAATCATTATGACCCAACAGTTTTACACAATGTGTGTGGTTTCTATGTAGGAAATTCCAACAATGCATACTTCCATATGCCTGATTTTTTGAGAATCCATTATTAGTACTTGAACGATAGTAGTAGAAAAATGAGAAAATAAGAATGCAGAGAGAATGCAGAGTATATAACCATTTAAAGAAGCAGTGGTACAAAGATTAACAGTATTTATACAAGTTGAAATTCTAAAATGAAATCAAAAATTTTTTTTATAAAATTTTGTAGTTCCTGAAGTCTTGTTTTATAAGACGTCATGATTTCAGAAAGCATTCACATTTTTCAAGAACATGGTTGAGTACAGTTATATTCTACAAAAGTTAGGGGTGATATTTTGTTTTCTCATGTGCTCAAATACTTTGTTACCGGTATATCTGTAATTGTGTGATACATATGTAAATGTTTATGCAAATGTGTGTGTCCCATCATTTGTTCATGTTGATTTACATGTTTGTTTTACATATGTATTAAGTGCCGTTTTTAAGCCTCTTAGTAGAAGCAATTTTGGCATTTATGCATGAAATTTTAACAGAATTGTGCTATTTGGTTGTGCATTGTAAAATCACTGACTGAGGCTAGTATGAATCAACTTTTGTGCATACATTCACTGTGAATAATATCACATTTAACAGTGATGAGGATGTCCATTAAGAAAGAAAACATTAATTATTGTGTTTGCATATTCTTTATTTAAAGTAAAAAGCTTTAAGAGAAAAAGAATATGAAAAATCATTAAAAAATATAAAAATTAAATAAATGATAAAATTTCAAAGAAATAAAACTTATGAAAAAGTAATCAATATAAAAAGCAAATGAAACATTAAAAAAATAAATCAGTTATAAATGCAAAATTATGAAAAGTATTGCATAATGCATTAAGAAGAAGATTGCATCATGAATAAGTTAGTTTCTAACTTTGCCACTTAAAAATGGCATAAATAGTGGACAAGCTCACCAAAGGTGCTTAACAACTTCAACTATTATCATATTTAAAAAAAATCTAAAACTTCTTAGTGTTGGTCTAAGTTTTGTTGTGTTACTTTTCTTTTTCTCACTTACATTGTATTCTACAGTTTAAGTGTCAACAGGAAGATTTAATTCAAATATGATATACTCAACTTAACCTGTTTAATGGTATATAAAATCTAACCAATATTCATTCATATTTCATTTACATGTTTTATACTGATTTTGTACGCTATTTATATCTGTGTATGTACAAGGAATACTAAAGACAATACAGTTTTCTGTATGTTTCTGTCTGGTGGGCAGTTCCGTTTGTTTGCTTGTCCACAATATGTCTTCAGACTCAATAAAAGATGAAAAGCTCAGATTGTCAGATCTTTTATCATTTTATAGCCACTCAATTTTGCCATTAATCAAACAAATTTAAGTTATTACTCAAAATATGCAATTTACATCTGATATATGCCTAGCTCTGGATTCCAGAGTTGTTAAGGAATTTGATAGAGACTGCCATCATTCTACCATCAACACCATATTCCATAATTGACACACAAAAAAACTATTAAATTATTGGTGACAAGGTTCCTAACCTCCAGAAAAAGTGCAGTTACATGTGGCAGGGTTAAATTAATCTTTTGAGTACCTCCCTATTTTACCTTCATCAGTGAAATGAAAAAAAAACTCAGAATAAAACACTCAATAATGTTGCAATACAGACAACAAAATTGCAGTCGTAGTTATTCATAAAACAATCACTTAATAATACCATATGAAAATATATTTACAGTTTCTTCAAAGTTGCTAATCAGAAAGTACATAATTTACTCAATTTGCAATCACTACCACCAAGTGGATTTCATACATCATCACTATGAAGAAAACACCCATCTACAACTATGCTAAGAGTAAATATATATATATATAGAATTTAAACACTGGAAATTAAATAATCATTTATTAGTGTTTTGATTCCAACCATATCTTTGTCATTTTTGTCTCAGGTGTGAGACACATGGATTACAATCTGGTTGCAGCAATATAACCTATTTGTATAAATCTTCATACATCAGTGGATGGAAAATCTAGATGCTTAAAACCTTGTATGAAGATGTGAAATGTTTCAAAGTTTCTGTCTGTCAGATGTCCATTGTCCCTGACCTCATTTTCATTGTTCAGCGATGGTTTTGAAAAAACTAAAGAGTTTTTTTGTCATGGTAATTTTCACTCATTATGAGTAATAGAATAATTATATTTGGTAAGTTGGATCCTATCTCATTAATCCTTGATCAAGACTAAGTTTATGTGTTCAAGTCTGTATTATTCAGTGTTTGTATCAAGCTTCAGATTTTAGAAGGTAGAAGACCTGGATAATGATAAATATGTGCTTAATGTAAAAAATAGTTATGAAAACATTTTATATTCAATGAAATCTGAGACGATGCTGTTGAACTTGATGATCCATCTGAGAAATAAACTCAACACGAATGAGCCAATGAAACTCCACCATCAAGGAAAGGAAAGGTCACAGTAGAGAAGGTAAAATACTGGCATCAAATAAAGCAAAAGATGGGACCTATGGCCTGTCCATGATAGTAGGGCACATCATGTTTTCTGGTCTGTCCGTTCTTCCCTCCTGTATCGGACGTTTTAGTAAAGTTATTTGACTCCGAAGTTTGTCATCAGAAAATAAGAAGATATGGTATAATTGCCAACAAGACAACTCTCCATAAGAGACCAAATTACACAGAAATTAACAACTATGGGTCACCATATGGTCTTCAACAATGAGCAAAACCCATACCGCAGTCAGCTATAAAATGCCCCGAAATTACAAATGTAAAACAATTCAAACGAGAAAACTAACGCCCTAATTTATGTACAAAATAATTAACGAAAAAAAAATATGATACACAGAAAACAAACGACAACCACTGAATTACAGGCTCCTGACTTGGGACAGGCACATACAGTATGAACATATCAACTTCAAACTTAGTATGCATATTCATTCTGATATGTACTTTTAAATTATTTCCAAAATTAGGGCCTGACCCCGATTTAACTGTTCACTGATCAGAGAATGTGATAGTTTGTTACCAGTACATTCTAAGGTTATAACTTTTGGGTAAAGTAGTTTACCATGAAGTTGTGGTTACATCTACTTGAAACTTACTGCACATTGATTTTAATTGTGATGTGAACTATTTAAATTATATACCAAAAACATTTTTGACTCTGATTTCATTAAAATTTGTTTTCCCATTTGTTTCTTAACATCCTGCTCCTAAAAACAATTATGTATGCTCATCCCTTTAAATAATAATACAAGAGCAAACACCCTGAAATGTCTCGCCTACTTAACCGACCATTGATTTTATGTTAATAGTCCTAAATATAAAGTTTTACTGCAAGTATCACATTAACATTTATGATCCAAGAAAATGAGGTCAAGGTCAGATAAACCAAGCCAGAAATACAAGCACACCTTTAATACATTCATTCCATACACCGAATATAGATGACATATTGCTTATAGTATAAAAGAAACAGACCAAACCATGGAAATTTTATATTGACCAATGAACCATAAAAATGAGGTCAAGGTCAGATGAACCCTGCCAGACAGACGTTTCTCGTTTTTTATAAAGATTAGACCGTTGGTTTTCCCGTTTGAATGGTTTTACACTAATACACTAATAATTTTTGGGACCCTTTATAGCTTACTGTTCGGTGTGAGTCAAGGCTCCGTGTTGAAGACCGTACTTTGACCTATAATGGTTTACTTTTATAAATTTTGACTTGGATGGAGAGTTGTCTCATTGGCACTCATACCACATCTTCTTATATCTATGTACACCTTAAAATCATTCCATGCATCAAATATAGTTGACCTATTGCTTATATTATCTAAGAAACAAAGTTAACCAGGAAAACTGAACATTGACCAATGAAACATGAAAATGAGGTGAAGGTCAGATGATACCTGCCAGACATATAGACCTTACAATCATTCCATACACCAAATATAGTTGACCTATTGCTTAAAAGTTTAAGAAAAACAGACAGACCAAAACACAAAAACTTAACATTGAGCAATGAACCATGTAAATGAGGTCAAGGTCAAATAAAACCTGCAAGACTGACATGTACATCGTAAAATATTTCCATACACCTAATACAGTTGACCTATTGCATACAGTATTTAAAAAAAAAAAAAAAAAAAAAAAAACAGACCAAAACACAAAAACTTAACTTTTACCACTGAACCATGAAAATGAGATCAAGGTCACTGAGATGACACCTAGCTGCCAGTTGGACATGTACACCTTACAATCATTACATATACCAAATATAGTAGACTTATTGCTTATAGTATCTGAGATATGACCACGAAAACTTAACCTTGTTCACTGATCCATGAAATGAGGTCGAGGTCAAGTGAAAACTATCTGACAGGCATGATGACCTTGCAAGGTACGCACATACCAAATATAGTTATCCTGTTACTCATAATAAGAGAGAAATTAACATAACAAAAAATCTTAACTTTTTTTTCAAGTAGTCACTGAACCATGAAAATGAGGTCAAGGACAATGGACATATGACAGACGGAAACTTCATATCATAAGGCATCTATATACAAAGTAGGAAGCATCCAGGTCTTCTACCTTCTGAAATATTAAGCTTTTAAGAAACTTGTTAACGCCGCCGCCGCCGCCGCCGGATCACTATCCCTATGTCAAGCTTGCTGCGACAGAAGTCGCAGGCTGGACAAAATCCATGGCCGAAACGACTTTACAAAGTTTGGCAGATACGACTACGACCGAACTGGCAGTGTGGCCAAAACGTCTTGCATCGAAAGATACCAAAAGGATACTCAAGCTCATAGGACGAAAACAAACTGACAACCACATGGCAAAAAAACGAAAAACGACCAAAAAGACAAAGAACACACAGTATACAAAACACAGAAAACTAAAGACTGGGTAACACGAAGTCACGAACCAGTGGTGATCTCAGGTGCTCCGGAAATTTTAGGATATCCTGCTCCACATGTGACACCTTTCATGTTGCTCATGTAAGTACACACCCGGTTAAAAGTCTAATTCGGTTGGTCACATTCGAAGAAAAGAGGACGGAGTGATGATAATTGGACCCTATCCGTTTTCAGTCTGTGAAAAAAATATTCCACACGGTCAACCAACTCTTGATGGGGTCCGTTAAATTTTCTAATGGATGATTTCAACTTCACTACTTGGAATGCTTTGTTAAAAATCTTCCTTGTTAGCAACAACCCTCTATCAAGAAAATTATGATAGGAAATTCAAGATAAAGGATAATGCTAGATTATTTTCATTCTTCAGAAGATGCTCCTATATGAATCTGCATCATATGAATAAAGGAACAAGTCGACAAGAAGAAAAGCACAGTTGGTAATCATGGGAACGCCAATAATTTGTTCAAAAACACGTCCTCCAAACGCAACAAATGTGTTGACAATCGAGAAATCAAGCATCTTGTAAAAGTCACTTTCAGACAATTTTTTAATCTGAGTTTTTTCTTCTCCTTTTTTTTTTTTTTTTTTTAACTATTTACGTATCTACGTTGGCTATTCATTTTTACGAAAGACTATTGCAAAAATTTTCTTTTTACGGATATGAAAATGAGGATGGGTGGTATGATTTCCAATTTGACAAATATCCTCCATTGAAAACGGAAAACTTAAACTACAGGTTCACGTACGGCCTTCAGTTAGGACAAAATTGTGACCAATACTGTACATTAATTCAGTGTTACTTGAATATAATATCTTGGTCTATAAATATAAATAGGTAAAGGTCTGCCTCTGTTGAGTAAAAAAGTATAAGTGACCAATTTTTCCCCCAAAATGGATTTACAAAATCAGTTGTTTTTTGCGTAAAAATGAAATTTTAAGAATATTAAAATTTTAAACCATAAGATTTTTCAAATCTTCAAGGAGATTTGACGGTCGGCATACATTTTTATTATTATAAAAAATCAATCATCATCCAATAACTTAGAAGACTGTTCCTGTTGAAGGTAAATCCAGAAAAGCGCTTCGGACGTACCAACTGCAGATGCGGATCCAGGATTTTGAAAAGGGGGAGGCCGCCAAATTAGACAAAATTTGTAGTGGAACCGGTAAAAAGTCTAGATTAACCATAAATAAAGCTCCTTAAGGGGGCCTGGCTCCCTGCCTACCCTAAATCCGCCTCTGAACTGTACAAAGCGTTTTGTATTCATTTTCTAGCAATGAGTCGATACTGCTGCTGCTGGTAGAATGATTTTCAGAACTGTTTAGTGTTAATTCACGAGGGTATCATCAGCTTGTGTGTCATTGCATTTGCACGGAAACAATTTGTAATATACCTTTCTTATATTCATTGTTTTTAAATTTAGAAATTAAAAAACTACTGAAGATTTCATTTTCCTCAGGCAAAGCTGTTGGCCTTAGGTTAATTTGGATATTCTCTTTGGATCCCTTCTTATGAGGGTCAAATTCCATAAACGCGCTTCGGACGCTCCTAATCTATTTGTTACTTTCATTAAGTGTTAGTAAATGTATTAGTATTCCAAATCACTCACTTCCGGAGCAAGGTCGTCGACTTTCCGAATTTCCCCGAAATAGACTAGTTCTATCGAGTTTTCGAGCTTCGATCTTTCTAAATAAGGTCCTTATATTGAACATGACTGTCCATCTCTTTAAAACATACATGACATTACTTGTCGGAAATTATATCGGAATGACCTGTATAACCCACTTTAAATAACTGACATTTTTAAATCCGGTCGGAAAAAAATGAACCTACTGACTATTCGGTATTTAGTGACTTCTTGTACGTATATCCATAAGATTATAAATAAAATGTACTTGTTTTTCCCCGATGAATAATGATTTCCTACATATTCTGTCCCTTTTATAGACAAATTTCCAAAAAGTATGAGTTGCAGATTTAAAATTGTATCTCCTTTTTTGTCTTGATACATGTTGAAATTTTCATACTGAAATATTGAACAAAAGCCTACAGATGGGGTGGTAAAACATACTGAGCATATGCAAAACAATTACATCTATAAAAGTAAATCGAAAACAGTGTGGCAGTATAAAACAAGTAATGTCTATGAGTATTAGTGAAGTAATTCCTTTGTCACCATTCCGTAATAACAATAGTATAGCTATACAAGAAAAAGGAACGCCTGTGATTAAGGGAGATAACTCTTTAAGTCAAGAATGCGTTTGTCAGTAAAAGACAGTTTCATTGACGCCTTTTAAGCATTCATGTGAAACACAACTCAAATAATTTGTGTCAGTTATAAGATGGCTTAATTGTGACTTCGAGATGAAGAACAACAATACAAGCGCTGTTCCTTTGCTTTTTGTGTGTTTTTGCTGTGCATGTACTGATTTTGTGTCATGGATGGATACCCAATATCCTTTTTTTTCTATTAAAAAATACACAGGAAAAGAGCTACGACAGACGTGCCAGTGATGTATTTTTATTAGAGCTTTGTTTCTAAACCATTATAACCTTTCCCCTTTAACATGTTAAATGTGACATGTTACCACATGCTACATAAACTTACTTAACGTCACCTGAAAAAGACAGAATTCCTAGTCTTCTCCAACACTTTTATGATATTTTATGGACGAAAGTCTACTGTTTAGGATTTCCTCACTCCCTTCTACTTTAAGACGCATTCCCATTTGCTAATTATATACAAAATTTGTATACACAAATACAGACCAACTATTAGCCAATTGTTTTAAAAATAACTATATTGTCTCAGAATTTGTGTCATAAAGGGGCGACCTACATTTGCGCGAATTTGAATTTTGACATGTATTACGTTTTCTCGCGAATTAATCTGCAATTTACTTGAGTTTTTATCTTTGTTTTTATCCCGAGAACAACCTGAACTTAAGGGTTTTGTGGTTAAAAATAATTATATTGATAGATAATTTTACCTAAACAAAGAAGTCTTTCTTCGTTTATATAAACATTAAAAAGCACTACATGTAAGTCGAATAGCAAAGTTTTGAATAAAATATAGTTTGTATTTCATGGAAAGGAACATTCTAAGTATAAAAACCAGAGTCTTGAATAAAACACAGTATGTGTAATCTCGACAGGAACAATATATACATATAATAAGTAAGTCCTTGCTGTGAAAAGATTCTTGTTGTTGGTACATTTTGTGCTTTCATTTGGAACAGTCATCCACATTCTTGTCGCTATTATAGATGGTGACGTAGTTTTGAACTAAGTAGCTGGCAAATAGTTTGCGGCTTTCATTCTCAGTATAGCATTTGACATCCCTAAACTTTCTCCTCTGTAAGAAATGACAATCGCAATTCCAGACTGCGTTTAAACCACTTTTCTATTTCAGTTGACTAATTTTTAATTATTTTTAAATTAGAAAATTTAATTAATTAGCACAAACGTATATGAATAGATAGATATATATATAGATAGTTTATTAACGTCTCGCCATAAATATACACGATGAATACTTTTCAACAGGTAAATTTGGCGCAAGCGTAAAACATTTTGTCGCGCAAACGTAACTGGCCGGCATGAAGATGGTCGTATGCAATGATTACAGAATGAATGATTAAGAGATAAATCTATTAATAGACTAATTGTCTCTGCTTAATGTATTCACAACTTATTTTAGACTCTTGGTGATTTATAGCTTGACATATTTCCTTTGTTGACATATATGTTTTCCTAGATGTCACGTGGTTACTTCTGTAGATGGGTTGCTGCCGTATACCATGCTTGAGGGTGTGGATGGGGGTTTACAGAATATAGAATATAATGGGCCAAAAATATAAAGAATAGAGAAAAATGGACCAAAAAAATAAAGAATAGAGAATAATGAGGTGCTAAAAATAAACAGAATAGAGAATAATGGGCAAAGAGTATAAAGAATAGAGAAAAATGGCCTAAAAAATTAAAGAATACAGAAATGAAGGACCCATCCAGACCCTGTACCATTCATGCCCACGTTTCCTGTTATTCATAAAATGAATAAGATAAATTATTGATAACAAAAACCTATCCGCTAATGAATAAATTCCAAGAAAAAAGAGAAACGCCAACATATTGTTATATGCTTATTTGAAATAGTGTGCACATGACTATAAATAATATTACTAGTATATATACATAACAATATTATCAAGTCATATGCATATATATCCCTCGAGATACAGAATTGTTTATAACCTTTTTATAAGTCTAGTCCTTCAGATATGTAATGAAACAGGTAGTAACTTTTACAGAGTGAGACTAAAATTATTAAACTTTAAATGTTGTAAAAAGTCATGTGACCATGCTAAATGGTTTTTACAAAGACGGAAGTAAATAACAAATGTTGGTGGATTATAAGTGTTGATTGTGTCCCCTCTTCACAAATTTTCTGAATCATCTCAACAAGCCGACTAGTGACAGGAAAATGTCAATTACAAAATACTGAAATGTACATCCCTTTCATGAATATGTGAAAGTGTGTTGTGTAATTTATTTCAGACGGGTACATTAATTTTGTTGACTTTCGGATGGGATTTACAGATTTCTGTCATCTATAGTGGATTTGATTATATATCTACTCTTATGATTTTTGTGATATTATAGCAAAATACATGATCATGGGAAATCTGGATAAAAGGACGATCTACATCATTTTGCTTCCGCCTTTCTGGTGAATCCGGTATGTATTTGAAGTAAATCAGGTGCTATGTAATAAAACATTAGTATTTTTTGTTTATGTAGATCTCACAATATAAATTAGGTTTTACTAGTTCTGAGATCCGAGGTCCCCTTATGCACCAGTAATTTAATAAGTGTAAACTGTTAGGTCGCATGCAGTTTATGCTGAATCTTGTATACCATGCAATAAAGTCCATCTGTGATTATTTTCATTCCAATGCATGTACATTAATGCATTCTGGCACATACACTTAGTTCAATCCTCTCCATGATTTGGTTGTTCCCTGCAGGGTAGGACTTTGATACTTAAGCGATTGGGATGAGCAGCTCCCCTTATCCTATGGAGTAAATGTACATGGGACAAAATCGCACACAATACATAGAATATCTTACAAACATGCTTGAAATGTATGTACATTATTTTGTATGTTTAGTCTATTTAAACCAATACAATTGAATGAATCAATTTGACCAACATCATGCCATTAAATAACGATAGTTCATATCTATCATATAAATGTCCACATCTAATTTTTATACTAATAAATACTACACCCACCATCAATTTCCTTTAGTTCCTGTTTGAAATAATAAAAAGATGAAAAAAATGGTTTCTTAGATTTTGCTATTTCGTGTTTTAAATAAAAATCTTTAATTCTTCCTTTGAAGGAAATTTAGTAAAAGGAAAAACATAGGGATACAAAAACACTAATCCATAACCCATGAAAGTCACATTTTAAACTTCTTAATTCAGGTGTACAAACCAGGAAAGCAAATTGTGTAATCGGTTGGCATATCCTCTACCCGTAAGAAAAACAAATTCGTCAGTTATAGCGCATCTTTAACATGTTTAAGGGGTTCTTCAGAAGATGCACAAATATGACATTACTAGGTTGACAACTGAAAGTGTTTGAACTAGCTAAGATGTCGTAGTTACAGATCGATATTTTCAGATACGCCTTAAATGTTCGTTATCTTTTTTTATATACATGTACACACTGTAAACTTAACAATTTGCTTAAGACATTTAATAAAACTCTATCCTTGTTTTAAACAAAATTTAACAATAAAATCACGTTTAGATGCATTTGAATAGACCTCAACCAGGAACAAATCATATATTGAGAAGCTTAATGACTATAATCATTATACACATATTTGTTGGGTTTAGTTTTGGTAACTGTTTCGGGTATACCTTTTCGTTTTGAGTTTTATCCAATAATGTGTCCATCTAACACTAATAACAATAAAGCTCCAATCTTACACAGATGAATAGACATAGTAATATGATTAAAACGTTATCGCTGTTACAATTATACAATTAACTATGATATGGACACAGTGTCCCAAGAAAATGATAATCAACAAATTATCTAATTGGCACATAAAGCCTTGACAATCTCAGTTGAGTATAAGACTAACTCATATAACTGCTAAAAACATTGTAGCCCAGCTAGTACATATAATGTCTCTTACTGGTGTAATGAATTGTTGAAACATTGACTGTTTAACCTTTTACAGTTTTGATCAGTTTTGGGTTCGAATTGTAGTGCTGAGGCTTTTCTCGTGCCCACATTGGGACGAAGTTTTGGAGAATAGCAATATTTCAGAATATTCTGATTAAATACAGAACATGTCCATGCTTCGCATACAAGGATATGACAACTTTCCGTTCTACAGTCTGTTTTTGCAATAAATACATCGGCCAATTTAATTTAGCCCTCATTTTTTTAAGTTGTGTATCAATACGACTAAACCAAAGGATACCGAAGTATCCCTAAACAGAAAGTAGAGATCATTGTAAGCGAAGCGTGGACACATGACCTGTATTTCAATCAGATTGTAAGTTGCAGAAAAGTCTATTTTTACCAGATAAGGAGTTGAACACCCCCAACCCCCTTGTCTGTCACTGTATCAGATTGATTGTTGATTGTTGTTAGTTGCTTTACGTCAAATGGCAAATATCATGTATGTTCATGACAGAAATTTAGCCTTGCAACAGGCCACCTACGGACCCCTCAAAGAGTTGTTGCAAGGGTTCTTAACGTGCAAAGAGCGTGACGCTCTCTCTACACGAGGCATCGGATTTAACGTCCCATTCTGACCGGACGTGGCTGCGAACTTGTAAATCCCGCTCAGCCAAACGGACGCCCCACTTTGGCGAGGGTTTTACTTCGGTCGGAGGAAGACCAATGGTGACCATATTTCTATTCCTCAGTCTCATTTGCTCAAATTCGATCCGAGTTTAAAAAATAGTTGTGCTTAAATATAACAGAAACTATCAAAGGTCTGCCATCAACATCACATTGTTTAATTGTTAGATGTTTTCTGCTTTGTATCAATCTGATGAGTTAAGCCCTTTTCAACTGATTTTGATAGCATTTTCTTATGTTATACTGTTGCACCACTGTCCCAGGTTAGGGGAGGGTTTGGTGTCAGCAAACTAGTTTAACCACCCACATTCTGTATGTGCCTGTCCCAAGTCAGGAGTCTGTAATTCAGTAGTTGTCGTTTGTTGCAACATAACATACTTGTTTTTGTTCTTTGTTTTGTACATAGTTAGGCCGTTAGTTTTCTCGTTTGAATTGTTTTACATTTGTCATTTCGGGGCCTTTTATAGCTGACTATGCGGTATGGGTTTTGCCCATTGTTGAAGGCCGTACGGTGACCTATAGTTTAACTTCTATGTCATTCAGTGATCTCTGGTGGAGAGTTGTCTCATTGGCAATCATACCACATCTTGATTTTATATTATAGTATTTAGATATAACATAACGGTATATATAGTATATAACTAAAACACAAGTACAAGTAACACAATTATAAACAATATAATTATACCGTGATATAGAATATTGAAGGTAATCCCACTAAAGTCCTTACATACCTACCGATCCACCTCCACTCCATATGTGTTCTTGTATTATGGAGGGGACAAAAAGAGTACTAAACATGTGGATAGAATTAAAGTAACAGATCACTTCAATTAGAATATATAACGTGATAAAATTTTCATCGCGCTACATATTGAAACATCTTCAGTCGTACTGTTGTGATACTTGGTAGGATGTTTAATTGATTCCCATGTCAATGAAATTCAAAAATTCTCTCATTTTTTAATCTTAATTTTCAACTTACAAATCTTTACACCGGCCAACAAGTATTTGAAAAGAGAGTAAAGGTTATTTTGGTACCCACATTAATTTTATTGGCTCGAAAGTCACTATTAAAAGGGTACAAGTAGGATATGAAGAGAACAACCATTTATATTTTCTGTATCCATATCATCTTCTATATTTAGTTGACATAGTGGAAACAAAACAAAGATGCTAGTGCGCATATTTCTTAACAATTAAGATCAAACTTATCGGAGAAGAATCCATTTTCCAAAATTTGCATTTTACAATGAATTGTCAAGTGTTGGATAATGGATCTCGTAAGCTGTTTTGATGATTCAAAATTGATTGAAAATATCAAAAGGAAACATGTTTCCGTTTGGGATTTTAAGAGAAGTACGTTTCGTATTGAATAGAATCAGACTATGACTGTTAAATGTAATCTGAATAGGCAATAATACTTCGCGATCCTCAAATTTTTATTAAGTACTGTTTAAAATGGGTTACATATGTAGTTCATTACGGACACATCTTTCTGGACCCCAAGAGCTCTACTTTCAGTGTGTAACTTGATCTATAGATTCTTGTTGGTGCTCATTGCAAAAGCTTGGTAATACATAGTGTGCAAAGTATTCAAATAAAAAGTAATTCAACAAAAATTTTCTTGGTGTCTTTTGAGTACATCTGAAAACAGCTATCTCCAAGCTTTCCAAAGTGTTTCTTTATGCATAAAGTATATATTATCGCTGTTTATGAAATATCAGAGAATTGATTTACTATTTGAAATGCACAATGCACGTAAATTGGGAACCAAAATATAATTGAAAGTTTAGTGCAATTCGATAGAAAATAAAAGGCTCAGACACGACAAAACGTAAAACAATGCAAACGAGACAACCAACGGCCTGATCTATGACAAAACAGCAAACGAAAACAAGATAATTTTTATACAAGGTGAAAATTAAAGAACTAATTGAAGAAGATACCGGTACTTATAGAGGGCAATAAAAATCATAAGTCGTAGACAAACAAACAATTAATAGTCCCAAAACACTACAAAGAAAATGAATGATTAATCATCGCGAACCCAACTAAAACCGTTTGTGAACTAAATGCTCCGGAAGTGTAAGCAGTTCCAGGGTATATTCATTGCACTCATTCTATTGCTCTCATTCTATTGCTCGTTGAAGGTAAAATCCGGTTATGAGATTTATCTGATGATGCCATAAATTAGAAAAGGAGGAAAAGATTGTGGTTACGAAAGGTTAAACATATCCTTGACCCTCTGAGAAACAAATATTCCATAACAGCCTACCAAATCAAGATGGCGTCAGTAAAATTTTCAAAGTGATGACTTACAATTTTACCCTTGGTTCAGCAGCGTCCTTAATTGTAAGCAGCAACTCTATATCAAGGAGAGCAATATAATCCTTGGAATATCATATCGATGTTGATGGCAGTACGGTGGCCTTTATAGTTGTTATAGTTGTTATATACATCCTTAATGACCTTATCACATTTAGAGAATCGTGCAGCTTCTTTTCATTCTTCTGGACTAAGCCCTTATATGAAGTGTGTATCACATGAATAAAGGAACAAATCGGTAAGAAAAGGAGTACAGTTAGTACCCATAGGAATACAAACTGTCTGTTGAAAAACTTAACCACGAAATGTAACAAATAGCTGTCAATAAAAAAAAATTCGAGTATCCTCATATTCACAGAATATCTTATTTGAATCGGGGTGGTTTCTTACAAAGTATGATTTGTCTCTTCAATACCAAATATTGATATCTACGTTATAGCCTTTTAAGGAAACAAACAAGTTTGACTATTTCTTTTAATCTGTCTTTAAGCATAGAATGAGGAATATTTGTGTAAATGGAAAACAAGCCAAATGTATGGAACCATATTGACCCTATACTATAAAATTCACGTTTTACATATTACCTTTCGGTTTGTCTTACTTTTTGTCGTAAAAATATGTGAGACAGTTGCCTCATTTCCTCAAGTGAAGCTATACGTTACTTCGTTTAATGGCGTTTTTTGCAGTCCAATAGAAGGATGATCTGTATTCCTTTAATAAACGTGATCAATTCGCATTATTTGTTATCACAGAATATCAGTCAATCAATATATTGGAGCGCTTACGCCAGTCTTCTATTTTTCTCGATTTGCTGATTTTCATGTGTTACATATTATAGATGTACCAATCGGCCAATTGTACGCACATCAGAACATCATAATTAAAGAATATTGTATGACTCTACTATAAAACACTCATTAAAATGATTACACTGTGTAATTGTCCTTTAAGAAAGTGATGATGACGATGCTACCCCCACCCCCAAAGAAAAGAAAAGAAAAATGCTGATATGTCCGTAGTAAGTAAGATTATGAACATACACGACATGGTAACCAAAGTACGTTAAAACATGATGTTGATACGAGTCTATACTGTTTAGTTTTCTTGTTGAAATCAGTATAATCCTTTAGAGAGTCGAATGATAATACAACCTTATCTTATTCAGTATATTTTTATTTTCTATAATTTGCTGATGTTGAGATTTTTAGGAAGAATCTTTCAAGCTTACTGTCTCTTTTGTCTTAAATGCTTGCATGTTTCGTTTCGGTTAAAACTCGATTTAAATATACATATATGGTTCTGAGACATGCAATGCAATACCTCCTTACAGATACTAGCATATTTGTTTGTGTAATACATGTACTCATGTTCTGTGAACGTTTGTGTAATACATGTACTCATGTTGTTTGTGTAATACATGTACTCATGTTGTTTGTGTAATACATATACTGATGTTGTTTGTGTAATACATGTACTCATGTTCTGTGGACTTATTAAGTAGAATGCATATTATTTTTTTTATTGTTAATTGATTCACGTGGTTGTATAAGGAAACAGAAAATGCAAGAGCAATTTTGATTACATTAAGATTTAGTAGACGGCCATTGTTTGATTTCCTTTTATCTATTTACAATACAAGGTCAAAGGCAAAAGGAAAAGAGAGTTTCTGATTCATTCAGATTTGTAAAATCACTTCCGTACATCATGTTGGTACAAGTGATAATAGAAATACTATTTCATTTCGATTGCATGTTTAGTTTCTGTTTATAACAGATGTATAATTAGTGAAATATAAAAGAACAATAGTTGTTTTGTATGTTGTAGTTCATCCTCGTTGGTCTTCAAAGAGGTAAAAAATACCGCAAAGCACTATTAAAGCAAGTTGATTTGATAGATTTGATATATGTGTTAGTACAATGCGTCTAAAATTATTGCTGTAAAGTTCATTTTCTGATCACAGATCAGTCAGTCCGAGTTTGCTACCAGGAATTTAAGTCTCACAATCTTTTTATGTACTTGTTGGTGTCCCAGCAAGTCCAACGGTAAAAAATGACCACCAGACGTTGACCAGATGATTAAGACTAAGACCAGATCTTAAAGTAAATTGTATTTTCGCCATGAAAATACAAAAACAAATACAAAACTCGTTATTGAAAGACGGACAGGTTTAACATAGACAGTACACCGACATTGCCCCGGACAAAACATAGGACAGATATTAGTCATAAACACATTATATACACTAGCATGCTAACATGATACCAGTAATATATTAACAGACACAAACATACAAATGTTAAATAGCTAAGCACTTATTTGCAGCACTGATAGATTACTATTCCACACTGTGTTATAGTAATCTCAGACCACATGTACAGCATGCATCTTATTTTTGGACTTTTTACTTATGTTTATTGTCTATAGACATTATATTTTTCCGCTCCTACGCACATACAACGTATTGAGTAGTCATGCATGAGTTTAACTACTGTATCGGGGAAGAAGAAGGAAAAGAAAAAAGTAGGTCCATACCCAAAGCGCCCTGCCTTGAATGTTGGTGGAAATATTTTTTTCACTGCAGAGTATTTCATGATTTGAAATCTGATCGATGACTATTAAAATCCTTTCTCCGGCAGATCTAAGATTAAGGGAGGAGACGACCATGTGATATTTTTTTAGAGGATCAGGAGATTTTTTGACGAAATACTAATTTTTACATTTTTTTGAGTCACGCTTATTTTTTTGCTTTGAAATTTATTTTCGATTTTATTCACAATCAATTCCTGCAAATGGCTGTGTTTTACGTTGCAGAATATTTGTCCATCTTGTCTTGGCACGGTAAGATTATAATTATTCAGTTCTTACCAGGCTAGAATATTCATTTTCAAAATCCTCCTCCCCTCCCTCTTAGAATATCAAATGGTCGTCTCCTAAGTATAAAGTATTTGTCATCAGCTTGACGGTAGCATAATTTTTATGATTAATTGTATCCTTGTTAAGACCAGTATCTATTTTTAGTTTTTATTGTCTCGCCTACGACGAAAGTCGCAGAATGCGAGGTATATATATATATAAAGGGAAGTTGCTATCCGGCGACAGTATGGAATGATTGTAAGGTCTCATCTGACTTTGACCTCATTTTCATGGTTCATTGGCCAATGTTAAGTTTTTATGGTTTGGTCTGTTTCTCAGATGCTATTAGCATTTGGGTCAACTATATATTGGTGTATCTAATGATTGTAAGGTGTTCATGTCTGTCTGTCAGGTTTCATCTTAACTTGACCCCATTTTCATGGTTCATGAGTCAATGTTACAATTTCATGGTTTTGTCCATTATTGGATACTATTTCATAGCTCAGTATTGGTCATCTATTTTTGGTGTATTGAAAGATAGTAAGGTGCACTTGTGTGTCTAGCAGGGTTCATCTGATCATGACATTTGCATGGTTCATTTTTAGTTTGTTATGGTTATGTCTATTTCTGAGGCCCCTCATGGGGGTGTCCAAGTAATCACATAATCACAATTTTTTTGCCAATATAATCACATAATCATTAATTATTTTTTTAAACAAGATAATCAAATAATCAAAAATACAGTCCTAGATTATCAAATAATCAAATAATCATGAAATGTTTGGTCTGGTAATCAAATAATCACTATAAAAACGGCCAAGTAATCACATAATCAAAAACCCCATGAGGAGGCTCATTTCTCAGGTACTATAAGCAATAGGTCAACCATATTTGTTGTATGGAAGGATTGCATGGTATATATGTCTGAGTTCATCTGACCTTGGCCTAAATGATTTTTCTGCTTCATTAATTGGTCAATTAGTCCTGGGACTATTATACTAAAGTCAATATATTATGTCCCAGATTAGTCAATTTTCATAATTATGTTTCTTTCAGTCAGATTATATATAAATATGTCTGTCTGGCAGGGTTTTACGTTAAAAATCAAAATCGGCATCTTTACAATTAAATTTTGCATATATATCCTGGGACTATTAGTATAATAGTCCCAGATATATCATTAAAAAATAGTTTTGGCGGTAAATATTATCTCCCTTAGACTCGATAATGAAAGATCATGGAGGGTGGTAAAGGGTTATTTTCGTGCAACGTGTTTTGCAATTTTTATTTCACGTGCAGCCGTGAAAAGGTTCGTTATTCACCGTGTTTCGTGAAATCGGTAAATAGATCAACGTGCAAGAAATTTTTAATTGTTCGTTCATCGTGAAATGGCAATTTTATTTCGCGTTCTTCCGTGCAGATACCCCCTTTACGCCCCTCATCATGATGTGTCAAGTCAAGGATTTTTTTTAGTAGTCTCAGCTTCGGCTATACTTAACGTAATCAGAGTGAAAATGGAAGGGAAAAACATCATTCACCGTTGGTTCATTGAGGGTGTGTATAGGGTGTCCTTGATCACCAAAATTCCCTCCCCTACTCCAAATTCTCTCCCCTACTCACACTTCCCTCTCCCGTACTCCCAGACGAAAAATTATTGGTCATGATTTTTTTCCAGCATATCCTTTTTTACTACCTCCCCAGTTCCCGCCCCGACTGCCACTTCCCTGAAGGTAGGACTGACTCGCTTCCAATGTTCCCTTACACGTGAGACAAATTAAGAAAACTGTGTTAAAGTAACTAAGAGACAAGCCAGAAAAGGCTGCTCTGAACTAACAGTGCTTTTCAATGAGGATTTGAAGTTGAAGGTTTCTGCACTATAAACTAGAATAGAATAATGCAGTCTTGTATGAGGCGCCGTTTTACTATTTATTACTTATTTTCTGATATCAAAAATTATTTTCTGATATCAAGAATTCTATTTTTGATATCAGAAAATCGATTTCTTGATATCAAAAATAAAGATGATTTTCTGAGATCAAAATTCGAATTCCTGATATCAAAATTCATTTTTGATATCAGGAAATCGATTTTTGATATCAGAAATTGAATTTTGATATCAGAAAATATTTTTATTTTTGATATCAAGAATAGATTTCCTGATATCAAAAATGATTTTGTGATATCAAAATTTGAATTCTTGATATCAAAAAATCATTTTTTGATATCAGAAAATAAGAAATAAATGAATGAAGGCTCCTGTGTGTCAATCAAAGCATCAAAGCTCACCCATGAGCCCAAACATCAGGAAATATGTGAAATAATGTTTCCAGTAAACCAAATGTTTTATTATGTGAGTACCGCTACACGATATTGGTCATTTATTGATGACAAAGGGTCCATTGTTACAAAAACAAAATACACTTCAAGTTTTATAAACATGATTTAGGCTTCAAAGTCTCTAGTATAGAAAACTGCAATTTAATAACAATATTTGAAGCAAAAAAAATGTACACTAATCTTCAGTTTGACGAAACTAAACGAGTACTCAGTCTGAATTACCTCGATCCAACTAAGTACGAAATTCAAGTCCCATGCACTTCAAGATAATATATTGAAGGTTTTTGAAATTATTCTAAAATATAACATATTTACTTTTAATGCGTCGAACAATCCCAATCGGAGGAATAAGTCGATCCAAGAATTTACTAAATACTGGAAAATGTTTAACAAAACTTGACTTATCGAAAAAATATTGATGTGTTCAAGATTTAGATACGATGGCTGGATGATATATTCAGGTTCAACTGACGTAATACACGATCTTTTCGCCTTACATATCTAATACAATGCATGTACCCACCTAAATTGTACATACCAATTTTCTCAAAATGAATTGTAACTTTCTTGACAGTCGTGATCAGTCGTTTAATACAAAGACAAACGCTTCCAAAATGAAGGTATTTTAGAAATGAAAACGTACATCAAGCCTACTGAAACTTTTCAATACTGCACAGAAAAGGCTCATATAGAATAACTGTATTTAAAGGATATTTTTCAAGGCCATAGGCGGATCCAGGGGGGCCCGGCCCCACCTATCATGGGAAAAATTTGGTTGATTATATAGGGAATCACTGAAGCATGACTGTAGTGGGCCCTATTTTTATGGCAGTCAGTGGGCCCCCTATTTTAAAAAAGTTCTGGATCCGCCACTGAAGGCGCGGTACATAGGAAGTACTAGCAGTCTTTCAAAAAACGTCTCGTTTAAAGACGAAATAGACGAAGTATTTAAAAATACAAGAAATGCATTTTTTTATTTGTTGTAATTGGCTTTGAACTAGCTGTCAGTAACTGAGAGTACTCTCACATCTATACTTTGTGTCTTTTTGTTGTGGTTACCCTGCCACGTCCGGTCTGTGTTTTTGTTAGCTGTTTTTCTTCTTTGTATCGATCTGATGAGTAAAGACCTTTTCAAATGATTTTTATAGTTTGTTCTTACATTATGTTGTGATGTAACCCTGGACAGTGTCCCAGGCCGCCACATTCTTTATGTGTCTGTCCCACGTCAGAAGCCTGTAGTTCAGTAATTGTCGTTGGTTCATGTCTGTCATATTTGTTTTTCGTAATATGTTTTGTTATAAATTAGGCCGTTAGCTTTCTAAATTGAATTGTTTCATATTTTTCATGTCGGGGCATTTTATAGCCGACTTTACGGTATTGGGTTTTCTCATTGTTGAAGGCCGAACGATTGCCTATAATTTCTTACATCCACTTCATTTAAACTTTGGTGGATAGTTGTTTGATTGGCATTAATACCACATCTCCTGATTTGTATACTAATCAGAACTGACTTACTAAATTCGCAACATAAACAACGGGGGCAAAAAATTAAAACAATATTACCAAATACTGGGGCTTAATTTCACAAAACCTACTAGTAGCTGCACAAATCTGTTTCAGAGGAAACCAATAATTACTTATAAAAGAAGCGGGAACTTATAATTGTTGACTATAAACATTAAAATAATTAATATGTGAAAAACACAAACATACAAAACTTCTTATGACTGATGAAGCCGAACTCTTGAGATATTCTTTCCTTAAACAAGACCGAAACACTAGACCTAATGTTATGGCTCATGGGTGAGCTCGGATGCTTTCATTGACACACAGGGACAATCATTGATATTTTTCTTATTTTCTGATATCAAAAATCATTTCTTGATATCAAGAATTGAATTTTGATATCAGAAAATGTATTTCTTGATATCAAATAATCGTCAGTATTATTTGATATCAGAAAATCTATTTTTGATATCATAAAATGGATTTCTTGATATCAAAATGATTTTCTGATATCAAAAATCGAATTATTGATATCAAGAAATAAAGATTATTTTCTGATATCAAGAAATCGAATTCCTGATATCAAAAGGGATTTCTTGATATCAAAAATTGAATTCTGATATCAAGAAAATATTTTTGACATCAAAAATATTTTCTGATATCAAAAAATCAATTTCTGATATCAGAAATTCAATTTTTTGATATCAAGAAATATTTTTTGATATCAGAAAATGAGGAATATATAGTAAAAGGGCACCTCATAGTCTTGAATCTCTTCTATGTCTTTACGACAGTGTTGGTTAGTCTCTAATGTGTTTTTTTGTTGTCTCATATACATGTTTGAAAGGCTGTTCAATGTCAAAAACCTGATAAAGTAATGCCTTAATAAATATTTAACTCAATAAAATCATATTTAACGCAATAAAACACGTTAATTGATTATTTAACACGTTAAGCTCTAAACTACAAAAAATGACAGAAATAACTTCATACTCACCTTATTAGCGTTTTAAGGCGTCAGATTTTACGGGAATCTTACTACAGGCTGCATTTGTCATATCTTCTTCAATTAATGCAAATATATTTAAAGATTTTCAGCACATTTAAATTTATATTATTGTCAATAATTACTAATATCACATTAAAACAATAATTAACGTGTTAAAAGAAGATAGAATGCGTTAAAAGAAGGTTAATAACAAGTTAAAAGTAGAGTCAACGGGACAAAATGTAGATAAACGCCTTAAACGTTAAAAATGATATATAGAAGTTTTATCATGTTAAGCAAAGTTTTAAAATAATGTAACATAGTGTTGAATTAAAGGAGTTAAATGTGATTTCTGTTGAAGTCGCAGAAAGAGAGAGATAGTGATGGGGCTGTGGTGGTTGCGGCGACAGCGGCAGCGTTAATTTAAACTACTTAAAAGCTTAATATTTCAGAAGGTAGAAGACCTGGATGCTTCATACTTTGTATATAGATGCCTTATGTTATGAAGTATATTTGATGCATAGAATGATTGTAAGGTGTACATGTCTGTCTGGCAGGGTTCATCTGACCTTGACCTCATTCTCTTGGTTCATTGGTCAATATACACTTTTCATGGTTTAATCTGTTTCTTGTAAACTATAAGCAATAGGTCAACTATGGAATGGAATGAAATGCATGATTATAAGGTGTAAATGAATTTCGGTTTGGTTTATCTGACGGTTTTTCTGACATTGACGTCATTTTCTTGGAACATGTTAAGTTTATGTGATTCTTGTAGTAAAACTTTTTATTTAGGACTATCAATATAGAATCAGTGGTCAGTAAATCAGGCGAGACATTTCAGGGTGTACACTCTTGTTTATGACATATGTGGCAAGTGCCACTGGCATTTTATCCCGATAAATGTCTTTTTTCACTTACGGGTTAGAACTCACACTTAATTAATTCAAAGTTTAACACGTTAAATATATTGATTTCTTAACCGGTTGAAATATTGTTATAACGTGTTAAAACTTTATTTATGGCATTAATTGTGGTTTTATGGCGTTAAATGTTAACGTGTTACTTTATCAAGTTTTTGACATGAACGGCCTTTCATACATATGCATTGTTACCTCCCTTGTATTTACTCTTTTCGTTTATTGTAACATATATACTATGCTTGGACCGCCAGTTAAAAATAGTTAAATAAATAAACATGTTAAAAGTTAAAAATAGAATCAAATGGATACATTGGCAAATAAACTATTGAGAAAGTTAACAATACTTCTACCAAGTAAGAATCGTTACCCTGGGAGAGCCTCTCAAAGAGTGGAGATGCTTGGATCATAGGAGAGTAGGCTATTTTCTCCATCTAAGAATTTAAAGAGATGTAAAGTTACTTATTCTTATTTATTTACTATTTATTACCCCTTCCCTCTCACATAAAAAGTCTGTATTTTTTATAAGAATGTTTTGTCTTCAGAAATAAACAAAATATAGGTGAATTGAAATCCTTTTTACAACTAGAGGAAGACTACTGTAAATTCAGAAATTATTGCGTGCATTTATTATTGCGATTTTGTCATTTTAGACTAAAATGCGATTTTGATTTTTGCGATATTGAGAAAAATCCTGTTTAATTCATATGAAAAATTTCAAAATGCGAGTTTAAATTATTGCGATTATAACCCTGTCGCATTTTTCGCAATAATAAAAACATCGCAATAATTTCTGAATTTACAGTATCGGTTTATCTGATGGTTTTTCTGACATTGACGTCATTTTCTTGGAACATGTTAAGTTTATGTGATACTTGTAGTAAAACTTTTTATTTAGGACTATCAATATAGAATCAATGGTCAGTAAATCAGGCGAGACATTTCAGGGTGTACACTCTTGTTTATGACATATGTTGCAAGTGCCACTGGCATTTTATCCTGATAAATGTCTTTTTTCACTTACGGGTTAGAACTCACACTTAATTAATTCAAAGTTTAACACGTTAAATATATTGATTTCTTAACCTGTTGAAATATTGTTATAACGTGTTAAAACTTTATTTATGGCATTAATTGTGGTTTTATGGCGTTAAATGTTAACTTGTTACTTTATCAAGTTTTTGACATGAACGGCCTTTCATACATATGCATTGTTACCTCCCTTGTATTTACTCTTTTCGTTTATTGTAACATATATACTATGCTTGGAATGCCAGTTAAAAATAGTTAAATAAATAAACATGTTAAAAGTTAAAAATAGAATCAAATGGATACATTGGCAAATAAACTATTGAGAAAGTTAACAATACTTCTACCAAGTAAGAATAGTTACCCTGGGAGAGCCTCTCAAAGAGTGGAGATGCTTTGATCATAGGAGAGTAGGCTATTTTCTCCATCTAAGAATTTAAAGAATTTATAGAGATGTAAAGTTACTTATTCTTGTCTATTTACTATTTATTACCCCTTCCCTCCCACATAAAAAGTCTGTATTTTTTATAAGAATGTTTTGTCTTCAGAAATGAACAAAATATAGGTGAATTGAAATCCTTTTTACAACTAGAGGAAGACTACTGTAAATTCAGAAATTATTATGCAAAAGTCATTTAAGACTAAAATGCGATTTTGATTTTAGTGATATTGAGAAAAATCCTGTTTAATTCATATGAAAATTTCAAAATGCCCAAATTATTGCGATTATAACCCTGTCGCATTTTTCGCAATAATAAAAACATCGCAATAATTTCTGAATTTACAATATTGGTTTATCTGACGGTTTTTCTGACATTGACGTCATTTTCATGGAACATGTTAAGTTTATGTGATACTTGTAGTAAAACTTTTATTTAGGACTATAGAATCAATGGTCAGTAAATCAGGCGAGACATTTCAGGGTGTACACTCTTGTTTATGACATATGTTGCAAGTGCCACTGGCATTTTATCCTGATAAATGTCTTTTTCATTTACGGTTAGAACTCACAAATTAATTCAAAGTTTAACACGTTAAATATATTGATTTCTTAACCAGTTGAAATATTGTTATAACCTTTATTTATGGCATTAATCTAGTTTATAAATTTAACGTATCTTTATCAAGTTTTGATGAACCATCATACAAACATTGTTACCTCCTTGTATTTACTCTTTTCGTTTATTGTAACATATAACATATGGGTCAAATGCAGTTTTTAGCTTATATCTCATAAACTAAAGCTTTTAGAATCAAATGGATACATTGGCAAATAAAATTGTTCAATTGGTCAAGATCTATCAGCTTTGATCTGAAATTTTCAGATTTAAAGAATCGAATGTAAAGTTACTTACCCATTGTTGGGTTGCTGCCACCGAAGTCTGTAGTTTTAACAAAATTTTGCAGTATAGGTGAATTGAAATTATTACAACTAGAGGAAGACTATCCAAAGAATATTATTATAGAAAGGGCCCCATGTGAGCCTATAAACTGTAAACTACTGGGCCAAATACCTTCAAACAATAAATGTTCAGCAAAGTAAGATCTACAAACAAACATGGCCGCCATGGCTAAAAATAGAACATAGGGTCAAATGCAGTTTTGGCTTATATCTCAAAAACTAAAGACCAAAATTGTCAATTGACCAGCCCTAAATTTTCAGACGGACTTATTGCCCTTTAAAGACACATTTAAGACCAAAATTGTCACACTTATTGCCCTTTAAAGACAATTTGTTCATCAAGTTTGCTAACATTTAAAAATCTTCTCCTCTGAAACTACTGGGCCAATTACCTTCAAACTTTAACTAAATGTTCCTTAGGGTATCTTGTTTATAAATTGTATCCAAGTTTGTATCCATCGACAAACATGGCTGCCATGGCTAAAAATAGAACATAATGGTCAAATGCAGTTTTTGGCTTATATCTCAAAAACTAAATCTTTTAGAGCAAATGTGACTGGGGTAAAATTGTTTAGTTGGTCAAGATCTATCAGCCCTGAAATTATCAGATTTAATCGAACAACCCATTGTTGGGTTGCTGCCACCGAATTGGTAGTTTTAACAAAATTTTGCAGTTTTTTGTTATTATTTTGAATATTATTATAGATATATATAAACTGTAAGCAGCAATAATGTTAAGCAAAGTAAGATCTACAAAAAAATATTTGGTGTATTGAAATATTTTACGATGTACATGTCAGTCTGGCATGTTTTATTTGACATTGACCTCATTTTCACGGTTTATTGTTAAATGTTAAGTTTTTGTGTTTTGGTCTGTTTTTCTAATACCAAAATTGTCAATTGACCCCTTAAGGAGTTATTGCCCTTTAAAGACAATTTTACACAATTTGTTCATCAAGTTTGCTAACATTTAAAAATCTTCTCCTCTGAAATACAGGTGAGCGATTCAGGCTCTTGAGAGCCTCTTGTTAAAATTTACTACATATACCTAAGACTAACAAATTATAAAATACAAATGTTTGTCAATCATTCATTAGTTCTTTTATATATAAGTTGTACCAAAGTCTTAAATGTAAGATACATATTTCATGATCCAATAACTGCTACATGGATTTTATTTTGATGCATAGGATAATAAACAAATAATACATAGTAATTGTGCTGAAACTATTATTCCAATTGACTTCTTATAAATTTTAGGCTTTTACACAATGTTACCTTACAGGACTCATTTGAATAACTGTATACATGGTATAGAACGTGTAGAATATTTAAGGTCAAGCAACAGTAAATGTATGCTGTCATAAGATTTTTATTAAGGTTTTGTTTACATTTACTTTGGCATGTTAACATGTACTGAATTTTGAAGAAAAAAAATGTATCTCTTTAAAATCTGAAAGATCACTCGAGAATATTCTTAAAAAAGATGCACATTTGTATAGAATGCATGAAAAATCACTGAATAATTCTTTGAATTGTCTTAAAATAATCATCTCTTAGATTTTTCTTAAGAATTGATATGTTGTTTCTAGATCAGTTCTGTTTAATTGATATTAAACATGTTAAATAATCATAGTGGCTTTGACGTGGTTTTTGATGTTTACCATTCTGCTATATTTGTAGTGAAAAGTTACATTTTAAGGTATTGAAATATTACAGTATCTTATAATAACCATGATTTGAAATGAAAACAAATTTAAAAATTCACATTTGGTGTCTTTTGTGAAGTATATTTGTAGCTGAAATGATATAAAAATAGACCATAATCAAGAAAAAGTTAATTGTTCAGTCTCCATGCTTAGTTATAAACACAATTTCTTTGACACTTCTGTTAACCTGCTGCAATACATAGTTAAGGAGAATTAGACCTTACAAAAAAAATGAACCAACTTATTACTAGATTGGATAAAACCAGAATTCGTCTGATGAACAGATTTAAAAACATCTGAGAAATGTGGGGTAAATGTAACGAAGATAAAATTCAACTACACAGTCAAACCTTAAAAGATCTCTTTAAGTAAATATTATGTTTCAATGACAGATTAGTGTCCATACAATAGATATCATGACCTTTGTCTGGACAGTATGTGTATGAGTTCATCATAGACCACAGAAGATCTGCCATCAACAGCTTGTTCTGTAACATACAAAAACACCTGAACAAAGAAAGGTTTCTGTAGACCATAGAAGATCTGCCATGAACAGCTTGTTCACTAACATACAAAAACACCTGAACAAAGAAAGGTTTCTGTAGACCACAGAAGATCTGCCATCAACAGCTTGTTCTGTAACATACAAAACCACATGAACAAAGAAAGGTTTCTGTAGACAACAGAAGATCTGCCATCAACAGCTTGTTCTGTAACATACAAAAACACCTGAACAAAGAAAGGTTTCTGTAGACCATAGAAGATCTGCCATCAACAGCTTGTTCACTAACATACAAAAACACCTGAACAAAGAAAGGTTTCTGTAGACCACAGAAGATCTGCCATCAACAGCTTGTTCTGTAACATACAAAACCACCTGAACAAAGAAAGGTTTGTGACTCTGAATTGAGACACATTAAATTTGCATATATATATTATGTGTACATGTATAAGGTGATTTAGAATATTAGCATTTTAAAACAAGATAACATGATAGTAATAAAGCAGTTTAGGCTATATATATGTTTGTATAGTAATTAAGGGTGAATTACAGAATATAGACATCCGCAGGCTAAACAACTCAATAAGAAATCTGTAAAAAAATGTTCATTTAGAATATCACAAGCAATCAATGACAACTATTTAAGAAAAGGATGTAATGAAAAATAATTAAAAAAATGTTTGTTTCAGGAAAACAAACAGCTAATATAAAATACAACTAAATGTTTAACTAATGTTTTGTATGGCTTTGATCGATAACAATCAGTGATTTTCATGATAGTTGTGGTAGTTGGGGGCGGGGGTTGGGGGAGCAGCAGTGATGTAGTAAATCAAGTGAACCAGTATGACCTTGCTGATCATATGCAAAAACAAATAGCATAATCTTTGACAAATATTGTAAAAATCATTGATAATAATCATGCAAAAACTATTCCAAGCATTTGAATGTTGATAGTATAACTGGTGGTCTCATGGTAGCAAGCACCCTTCCAGGTCAAACCAAAGACTTGAAAATTGGTCTTTGCTGATTTTCCGCTTAGCATGTGGCATTTAGGAGTAAGAGCAATGACTGGTTGGCTTTGAGACAGTATAATGTGTCCAGGTAAGGTGAAATGTCTTCCTGTAAGCTGTTACCTTATGAACTAGCACATTGAAAGTCAGGCTTTGCATGTAGGTCTAGTACATAGCAGCCTGGGTTCATATTCATATCACATTGACATGTTTTGTCCTGTACTATTTGCAACTGGATGTTGAACACCAATCCATCATCATCATAATGACTTCCTTTTGATATCACACTGAGGTTGTGAGTTCGAACTCTGCTCATGTGGGTGCACTTGACTCCAATCTTAATTGACTAGGATTGTCAGTTTTCCTACCAAAGGTCGGTGGTTTTCTCCAGGGACTACGGCTTCCTCAACCAATAAAAACTGACTGCCTGGAAATAGCACAACAGTGCTGAAAGTGGCGTTAAACACCAATCAATCAATCAATCCTTTTGATGTCAATCACCTTATGACTATTGATTTAATTCTGCATTTTTTTATGAATTGTAGGTATTACTTGACAATAGCACCACAGAAATGTCTACCTCACAAAGCAGTCAAGTTTCTCCATCAGCAGAACCTATTACAACAACTACCACAACAACAACAACAATAAACACCACCCTGTCAACAACAACAACAATAAACACCACCCCGTCAACAATGACAACTGAAGCCACCGACCCATCAACAACAACAAGCACAACAGCAACACCACAACCGACCACAATCACAACAACAGAACTAATGACAACTGCTGTTCCTATTGAAATCGGTGGAAATTGTAGTATTTCAGAATCTTGCGAAGCCAGTGATCCCAATACTGAATGTAAAGAGGATAAGTGTCAGTGTAAAGAAGATCACTTTGTATTGAATGATAAATGTAAACCACGTAAGTAGAAAAAATCCAAAAAATTAAGACAACTTTTATTAATATGTTAATCCATTTTTTAGAAAACTGTGGTAATATATCAAGGGTTTTTTCCCAACTACTAAACTTTTATAGTACATGTACATTGGATCTCACAAATACTTTGGTAAAAATGAAGTACATTTCATGCATTTTTGTTTTACATGCATGTCTTTTTAGCTGTGAAAACTTATGATAATTACCACAGAATTTCAACATAGGCCATTTATTCTTTGTTACTTTTAATGGATTCAAAATATCCATTTGGTGGCAAAAACATAAAGAAAAAAACATATATAAATGCAAAGTGACTATGCAGAGACATATATAATATATATATAGATCTGAAACTACAATATCATGTGTGATTTTTACCCACATAATTCCTGTTTTCACAGAGGTTATTGCTATATATATATATATGAAATGACAGTTTTTTACAATTTCATGAATTTATTTACACTTTTTTAAGTTTTTAATATAACAGATCAAGAGAAATTACAACAGCAAAAGTGATCAGTAAAACAAGATCTCCAAATAAATCAACATGTCCCAAATTGCCAATCAACTACTTATGTGAGCTATAACATTTCAATGACAATGTTTACCCATTTTTGAGTTTTGGGAAAAAGTTATAATTGGTATAGAGAAACTGTTAGCAGCAAAAAAGGAGATTCGGTATGAGTGCCAATGAGAAACTATCCACCAGAGTTCAAATGAAGTGGATATATTCCACATTTTTTCTATTAAATCAAAGGTACCAGTGTTTTTCAAAAATAAAAAACATGCCTTTACAGTTACCATTTTGAAAGTAAATTGTGGTTTACTGAAAACAAATAGGCATTTTTAATGACATGATGAATAAGATCATACAACATCTCCTTATTTTTGTACTTTTGTGTATTTATAATAAATGGTCTGTTTTAAAGATAGTAATTTGGACAATATTAATCCCACCTAGTTTACAGCTGGTTATTTATAAGCTTTAAGGATTAAACAAAAGTACCATTGTATTAAAGATGTACAGGGAAGCAATCATATAATAAATTACATTGAGTAACTAAAATTTCCTTCTTTTACATTTTAAATTTATGAAGCTATTATAAATTACTACAGCTTACAATGACCAGGATGTTTATAAATATTGATTTTTTAAATTTGTATTGTGATAAAAGAATCATTTACAATACTATATATAGGGTTCACCTCTAAATGCCAAATACTGTTTGGTCTATAAAAGCATTTTGTAAAAACAAATATTGGTGTTGAAAGTCTGTAGATTTAGTATTAAATCAGTCAAGTCAGTTGTTACTAAGAAACTGCAGAAATGATAATAATTACGTACATTGTACTTCAAGTCAACCATAATATATACTCAGTGTGTTTACACACACACACACACACATGCACACACACTCTCAGATATGTATTTGCAATTACAGCTATGCACATGTATAAATAGTACATCATTATTATGCTTTCATACACAATGTTAAGGTATACTTTAAGTTTGTATGTATATATTTACATGTAGTTATTGAATTATATGGTACATACAGTAACAAAACAGATAAAGAACTGTTTAACTATGTTTTAAGCCATCCTGTGTCACTTCCACAAAGTAGGAGTAAGTTACATAAATTACAGGATACAAGGGTTGTTTTATCTCGAAACATAGAGAATGCAGTTCAAGTTTAAACAGAAAAAAATAAGAGTAACTTTATTATAGTTTTAAACTTTATACAACTCCAATGCAAATTTGTTATTTGTACAAATTACACTGTGTAGTACATTTATTAGTATTTTTCACAAAATTCAAGCTCAGCAGTATATTACAACCAAAACTATACATGTGTTAAGTAATTCTTCTTGCAACTGGTCAGTTTTTGTTTGAATTTTATCTAGAGCTATTGCACAAAGCAGAAGGTACAATTTTGGGCCAAATAAGCCCTAAAATCAAATATAATTATATTCCAAACTAATTTGGATCTTTGGATTTAAATGTTAAACGTATGTACTAAATAAACAATGCTGTTTTGATTAAACCTTTTCATGAGTTTTACAGCCATGAAATGACAGTTAGTATAGTAAAATAGCTTAATTGTACAAAAACTGAACTATTTGTTCATAAAATATTCTTACATTTAGCCTCAAATTTTGCTATTAATCTGACCAATCTTTGCTAATGACCTCAATTTAAAGACTGCACAGTCAAAATTTGTCAACAATGCTTACCTTATATTCACATTTTCTCAAAAGCCTTTCTTCTGATGCTTAAAAAAATGTTTAAAGTAATGACATCAGACATGTTTTGTTTTGTTTGTGAATTTGCAGGTAGGCCCCAAAATGTACCTTTTGCTTTCATGGTTTGAAGTACAAAATTTTCATCTGAAATAATTAACTTCAGGTGACTTTACCTTAGTTTAATCCTACTAATCTAACTTAACACTTTTTTGTTTCACTACATCATGTTTTATTTTTCATAGCTCTTGATAAAATCAAAATAGAGCTGACCTTTATTTCAAAATTAAATGCTCACTGAGTTCATCATGTTTTTAATTAAAATCAGTTACATTCTTACTTGGTTGATGACTCGCTCAACCCCCAACATAAAAACCAATATTAAATATGAATTTCACAAAGATATGCATACTATACAATACTAAATGTGCATTGTAGTTATTTTTTTCCAGCTAATACATAGTTTCATACATATATATATTTATTTAAATCTATAATATATTGTACATTTATATATTTATCTATTTCTACAGTTACCTCTTTAATACCACATTCACTTAGTCTAAATTCTACTGAAACAACTATTACTGTTGCATGGGTTGGCCCAACTGGTCTTTCTTCTGAGTATAAAGTAGAGTATAATGTTACGGTAAAGGGAAACAACTTTGATCAAACCAATTCGACAACAGAAGAGATAATTACAGTCAGTGGACTCACAGCTGGACAGATTTATAGTGTATACGTTTTCACAATTTTAAATGATAGTATACCATCACAAAGCGTAAATGGAAGTATAGTAACAAGTAAGAAATTATATTTTAAATCAGAAGATAGATTAAATTGTGTACATACAGTTGAGTAAAACATGATTCCTTATTTTAAGTATGCTTTGTCATTGGCAATTTTGGTCCGAAAAATTTGGTGAAAACTGTAAGTGACAGGTCATCTGATGTGTTGCATCTTGCCTAATTCTTGGTCAGTTATTTTGAATCCTATTTTACAGGGCAATTACTCCAAACTTATAAATATTATCTTGCATCTGGTAAGATATGAAAAATGGGATACAAGTGAACTTTTTCTCAAAATTTTTCAAAATATCCCATAATATGGTTGATATTTAATTAAATTGTCTCCCCTTGAATTGAGCATATTAATGTGAAAGTTATCTACCCTGTTAATTTGAAATCACAAATTATTTGATTGATGTAATGTATTTCTCAGATGTCATTATTTAAGATTCCCGAGAAAATGCTTATACATTTTCAGATTTGTCTGAAGATTTGCCTTTTGTACAGATTTATCCAAAAATAACTCAAAAATCCATTATGTTGGCCCATATAGATAGCTTATAGGATGCTCAGTAAACAAAGTGTCTGTCTAATATTACTAATTTTCTTACTGTATATTAAGTTCTAAATTCATAGTTTCTTTACTATGACTTTTTCTTGTTTACTTTACATTATCTTACGTCTGTTACATTTATTTTATGCATGATAAAATAGTAATATATATAGATCTTAGTATAAAGTGCACACACAAAACAGATTTATTATGATATTGTACAAGAAATCACACCACTTTTCTCAATCTTGGATTTTTCTTTCGCTGGATCTCGTCTATTAGTCGGTACCCTCTCTGGATTATGAATTTTACTCCCAATTTTCCGACTAATTAGGTATATATAGATCTTAGTATAAAGTGCACACAAAAAACAGATTTATGATATTGTACTTTTTGCTTTAGAATAACAGTATTAACAAGTTAAGAGGCACTTGGAATTATTTGACTAGGTGTGGTGATATTTATCTAACACAAAAAAAGCTGTTAGATTATTTGCTTATTTATAAATTTTTCCTGTCACGTTTTAAAATCCCCATCCCAAAGTGCCAATGTTACTGATTGTCATAATTTGGCATCCACTATAAGATACTTTTTCATAGAGAGAAATTTCTGAAAATAATGATCATTTATTTGAACCAAACTTAAGCACAATTATTCTCAATTATCCACAGGTTGTATATTTTTATGCCCTGCTGACGATATTAAGGGACATTATGTTTTCTGGACTGTAGGTCTGCCTGTAATTCTGCCTGTCCCATATCATGTTAAAGTTTTGGTTTAAGGTATATTCACTAGATTGCCGTGAAGTTATGGTCACATCTACATGAAACTGAGTACACATATTCATTATGATGTGAAATTAAAAAATATAGGCCAAATTAGGGCTTTGACCTAGATTTCACTGTTCACTGAACATGTAAATGTGTCAGATTAAAGTTTTAATTTGATGTAGTTTACAATTAAGTTATGGCCAAATATATGAAAATGTATGTCATTGTAAGGTTTTTATTTGGACTAGGATATTCACCAAACATGAAAATGTGATAGTGTGAGCAGAGCATGGTGTCTTTTGGACACATTTTCTGAATTATTGTCAACCCTCCAACATTTTGTCGCATATGTGAGACATAGCGATCCTACATTCTGTCTTTGGCGTTGTCAGCACCAACTTTAAGGTCCAGTCTGTGGTTTAATTTTTTTTCTTAATTATCAATAACTTTGTCAAACCTTCATGAAATCAAAAAAAGTTGGACAGAAGCATTTTTATGATCAAAAGACAATATCCAGAGCAGAATTTTGAAAATATATTCTGTTTTGCCATAATTTACTGAAAAATGGACTGAATGTTTTTTGCAGTAATGTTACTATTAAAGTCAGTCTGGGGTTAAGGTATTTTAGACATCAATAACTTTGTCAAACCTTTTTAGGGTTTTATGAAGCTTTGGCAGAAAGTTTTTTATTTATTGAGAGATAATGTCACAATATTTTATTTTTTGATTCAGTATTTTGCTGACAGATTTCAAAATAAATAAAATGAGTTATATAAGTTATAATTATCATGTTTGTTGCAAATATTTATTTGTGGAAAGAAGGTGAAAACTATCTATGAAACTTTAAGATGCTTGACAATAACGTACCATATACGTATTTCTCATTTTCCCTTTCTTGTTCCCAACTTTATAACAGACAAGCCAACATCAGGTTTAAGATAACACATGGTTTTTAAAACAAAAGTTAAATATCTTATCAGATTTTTATGGCACAAATAAAAAGTATAACACAAATTTTATATGTATGCTCTGTAAACTGTAATATATTTTGAACCTCTCTTATTACCTTGTAACGATGTTTTTCATCAGTGATGACCCTTTTTATGCTTCCTAAAAATGTTCAGGAGCATATAGTACATGTAATAGCTTTGTTTGTTCATCCTTTTGCATGTCCATCTGTGTGTCCGAAATAAATGGTTTCCATATAATAACTCGAGTATTCCTTGCTTAGTTATACAGGTGGAAGATATAGGGAAAGGGAAGAAGTTTATTGATTTCAGGGGCAATAGAGCAAAGATCAAGATCTCTTGCTACAAAATAGAAAATGTTTGGAATAATGGTTTCCCCGTTTATAACCCCCTTTAGCTTTGTTTGTCCATCCTTTTGCATGTCCATCTGTGTGTCTAAAACAAATGGTTTCCATATAATTACTCAAGTATCCCTTGCTTAATTGGAACGAACCTTATATATACAGATGAAAGATACACGTATAGGGAGGAATAGTAGCCTATGGATTTTGGGGTCAATAGGTCAAAGGTCATGGTCAATGTTACTTAAAATAAAAACAAATGTACAAAAATTAAGGGTTTCTAGATAACAACTTCAGTTTCCCTTGCTTAGAATAAAATTTATTCTGATTGAAGATAAAAGGAAGAGGAAGTAGTTAATTTAATTGGGGTCAATCCATCAAAGAGCAAGGTCATTGCTACTTAAAATTTATTTATTTTTGATTTGGTTTTCTGTATGATATCCCACTATGTATTGTAATTCATTTATACAGGCAAAAAAATATCAAAACAAGTACATACCGGTATTATAATTTGTCTCCCCAAGAATACTGGTATTTTGAACATTTGAAAAAAAAAAAATCTCTCAATAAATGTGCAGTTTGTGGAGCATCAGTTGGCAGTGCCAGCTTTTTATCTATTCAGAAAAGAGTTAATTGACCCATTAACAATGCATTATTGTCCTATTAGTCCTCATTATGTTAATGTGAAAATGATGAAATTTGGTAAAAAAACCTGGGGTGGGAGAAGTGAAAGCACCTTAATTATGTGCCCAGCATACATGTATTTAGGGTTAATAAAATTTTCATATTTTGCTTGTCTTTAACAAAAATGATTTATCAGTTTTTTCTCTCACTGATGTTAGTTCTTAGTGGGTTCATTCTCCTTCATAAATCTGAATTTGATGAGAAATATTAAATTATATACTGCAGTTTCTCTGCATAAATGAAGTATACAAAATTATTTACTCCATATATATGGATCTATACATGTATAATTTGGGCACAGACACACTTATTATCATATTCCAGAGTTGTTCCTGAAAAAAACACCAAGATGAACAAAATGTACAAATTGAGTAAATGGGATTGTATTATCATGATTATTAAAAGTCCTCTTGGGTTTGAAACGTTTTTTTGTATGAAAGAAAGGAGATTTAGGATAAACCTAACAAAACAACTTAACCAAATTAACATAGTTCACTTTTATAGCCTTGAAGCATGATTTCAAGTGCATGTTTTAACAAAATACTTTAAAAAACTAAATAGATCGAATCATTGACAATCTTGTACATTCAATCAGTGTAATATATTGGAAAGAAATGAATGAAAGACAATGTGTGGTATACATCAATGAGACACCAACCTAACAACAATAGAAATTAAAAGACATCTTAATAATATCAAAGTTTGTTTTTTTCGGGGGTCTAGAGGTCAAACAACTGAATTAAAGGAGAAAAGTAGGTAATATGAGAAAGAAGCCCAATGACCAATGACATAAACTGATCTACATACTGTTTTCAACATAAGAAAGGTCTATACAATATACCAAACAGCTCAGGGTGTAAAAATAGTTGTGAATAACGTGACAAATTTTCCTACTGTCATTTACTTTGCATGCTGAAATCATATCATCTGTCGAAATTCATTTTTTTGATCTATTGATTTTACTTGTAACAACATATTTACATGTGTGGGGAAAGTGAAAAATTGAATACATCCTAATACTGTTATGGTGTATATTTCAGTACCAAACCCACCTGATTGTCCTTCATACAGAAATGATTACAATGCACCAAATATTAACATAACATGGAACCAGACTGATGGAGAAGTAGATAAATACGGTGTTCAGTTTGATAGTGGGACTCCTTTCAATGTGACATCAGTAAAGGTTGAAATTGGAAATCTTGATCCAGGAAGGAATTATACCTTAAAGCTGAAAACTTATGCTCATAATAGGACAAGTGTTGAGAGAATGTGTGTTATTAGGACTGAATCAGAAGGTATATTTTTGATTTCAGAACTTATACACTGATGATAAGATATCTTAGGTATTTTTAAGTGACCTTTGATATGAATAAAAGAAGATATGAGGTATAGGTCAATGAGACGGCAAGTCAACAACACAAATAACCAAATTACAAATTACTGTGGATTCATTTATTTTCATGGATACCAATTTTTATGGATTTGAGGAAAACTTGTGTTTTTGTGGATATGTTATTTTGTGGTTTTGCATAAGTCTGTATACAAATCTATAGAAAATATGAACTTCATTGAATTTTTAAATTTCTGGTTTAACTATTGCAACGAAATCCAAGAAAATTGGTATCCCACGAATAATAATGATTACACTGTATATCAGTTACAAATCATATCAAGGTATGAGAAATATCAGGATTTTTTGTACAAATTTCTGTCTCCTATAAATTATAGATTAATTTTCTCATACTTTTAAAATTTGAAAAATACAGAGCACCTATTTTAGACTATAAAAAGAATACCTTGAATGATCAGACACCTTAAAATTTAACAGAAAAGTAGTGTTCTGCTCACAGAAAAGTATTCACCAAATTAATATCTAAAAATCTGTTAAAAGGATCAATGTATATTTCAATACAAATGAAGTTGATGTAAACTATATCTATCCCAGGAGTCTGTGCATTAAACATTAAGGTTCATCATAACTTTTTGTAAAATATGGTTGTATTTACACCACAAATTTTACTCTGATTACAGAAAAACCTGTGCACCTGGAAAAATTTTAAAGCTACGGGCTGGACCTAGATAAATAAAACTTAAAAGCATTTTCTAAGTTACAAAATATTCAACAATGCATTTAACTTTTATATATCTAGGTCCAGGAAAACTTGTATATTCGTTGATATGCTTTCTTAAATGCACCAGTTTGTCTGTACTCAGAGAACATGTTTTCACAGCCATGTTCCCAAGATAATTGATATTCCTAATTATATGAACCTGAAGTCAACAAAGTGTTGAGACAAACAATAACCAGCCTTCACAGTACCTACCTTAACAGCTTAGACGTAAGCTTTCTTAAAAATCTTTTTAAATTTCAGTACCTGATCCTCCAAAAAATGTTTCAAAGTTTGATGCGGAAGGCCAAGATAACTTTAACATAAGCATCACTGCCCCTGATAAACCAAGAGGAGACATTGTTGGTTACAGAATAGACATTTATGGAAAAAATTATATGGACGAGAACTTTCTGTTGATTAAATCTGTAATAATTGCTGACACTAAGGACAACATTTATCCAGTTACTGGCTTGCAAGCAGGTAAGGGACGAAATAACTGGATCTTTGCTCAGGTTCTGTAATTTGCAATTATAGTTTCATTCTTGCAACATTTGTCCAAGGCTTCCAAAACGGTCATATATTCCGGACATTTGTATAATGTCCGGTAAAAGTCCGGCTGGGCAAAGCACGAAACGGTCATCTACTTTTTAGTTTTCAAGGCTTTCTTAAGAGACGGTCATTTTAACATAATTCGCGATCTTTTTGACCCAACCTTTTGCCTTTAACAGCCACACATTTCCGGTCATAAAAGTGACATGATCATTAAGTACTATCAAAGCAACCCCTACTTTAATACCTTCTCATTTTAATCAAGGCTAATTAGTTGTCGAAAAGCTGAGATTTACCTGTTCAGGTGACGGGTAAACTATTTTGAACCGGACATTGATCGGTCTATTCAAAGTTATTTTCTTACATTTCACCGGTTTGCATCTAATTAATTTAGTCAAAAAGATTTAAATTATCAGAAATACATTTACAAATATGATTTGATGAAAAAATTAAAAAGGTGAAAATGAAAAATCGTCATAACCACGTTGTTTGAACCAGAGACATGTCTCTGTTTGAACTAGTACTGCGCAGCGCATGTGCGCAGGTGTGAAATTTAATTATGCATCCTAATTTCTTCAAAAAATGCTTAAATTGTCATTGATACCTTTATCTCACATTTATTTCGAATATTTTCTTGAAGAAATAACGTAGAATTAGCTACTTACACTCATTCATGCTTTGCAAACGTACACGGCATTTACGTATCTGTCTCTGGTCCATGTTTTACCATTGTCAAGATAACATCCGGTATTAGGTTTAAAAACGAAAGTAAAGTTTTTGACAACGTTATTTTGCACAAATAAAGAGCCTAAGGCAGATATAAGTACGCTAATGTTGCACACTTCGAATGATGCACTGCCAATTTAACAGTTTACGTCAGAACTTCGAATTTGAATCAAAGAAAGTTTAATATTATTGTTTTTTTTTAATGTCAATCATTGGGATGGCAAACTCGGGAACTGATTACCATAATTGCCTTTTGTTTATTTAGTCTTAAGGGATTAAAATCGGGATAATATATAAAATGTCCGGCTGGCTAAAAATAATTTTGGAAGCCCTGCATTTGTCTCAAATTTTATATCAGACCAAACAAACCACTAAGAAAAGTCAATAATATTTGTGAAGGTGGTACATAACACTACAGGGAGATAACTCTGTAAAAATCAGCTGAACGTTTTAATCATGTTCTATTGTGAAGGAAATATTAAGCTTCTCAATGATTGTGAAACTGCTATATATCCAATGAAATTTTTCCGATAAAGTGTGTGGTTCAAGTTTTTTGAAATTTTTATATTTTTGTCAAGGGTCATAGTAAATATTTTGTCAAAATTTTATGAAAATTAAACGAGCCAAACTAATTTCTGTCAAGGTGTTTGGTACCACCTTAAGTAGTGTTTGTAGGAGTAGTGCACTTATTTTCACAGAGGTTGTTTCGCTCTTCTATCAGTGCAGTCATTGTTTGCTGACTTCGCTGTTAAGTTAGATTATTAAGAACATATGATAGTTTATTGCTTATGACAAATGTGCAATAATTTATAATAGTTTAATTTATGGTTTATTGTTTTTAGCATAAATCAGGTCATCGATTATCTCTTAATTTGAATCATTTTACAAATAACTTATCCCAAGGTCTTTGATAGCTTACTTTACAGTATGGGTTTGGTCATAGTTAAAGGCTGTATGACGAAAGGAAGTAGTTAACATTCTTGTCTTTTGGTCTTTGGTGGATAGTTGTCTCATTGTTAATCATACCACATCTCCCTTTTTAATACTTGATATATAGCATACAAATGCTTTGGCCTTGATGGCAGTATGGGTAACTATATGTATAATAAGGTAGAATTGCTAGTCAATAGAATTTTGTATATAGATGCCCTATGGTTAGTGTGGCATATATTGATTGTCCTTTTCTCATATGGTTCAATAACTATATAAAATCTCTTAAATGTCTCATTATGAGAAAATGTGCATGTTTTGTGGCAAGTTCAACCATAAGATTTCATATTGTCTACCAGGAAGGAAGACTTCCCTTTTATAGGTTACAAAAATAACCCAAGAAAAACCCAAACAATAGATAACTTTAAAAAATTCCATTGCCATTTATGAAATGGTTTTAAAATATGTAGAATTTTTTTTTTTTCGGGGGGGGGATAAAAGTATTTTAAGAAGCTCACCCTTCCCGCAATCAAGACAGCAATAGAAAAATTAAAGGGAAAAAAAATCACAAAATGAAATGCATTTAAATGGAAATACTAAAAAAAAAACATTGCAATAACTGAACAACAGTGTATTTTTGAAAGGTCAGATATGCAAGCCATTGTAGTGATGCGCTTATTATTCATAATCTAGTATAGTAATCTTTAATACTTGCCTATCATTTATGCAATTCCTTCTCAATAATTTCAGGAACTTTTTACAACCTACAAGTTTACACTGTCAATGATGAGTTCAACAGCAGTACATCTACAAACTTAACTGATCTGAGGACATTAGATGGTGGTATGTATCTCTATGAACCTTTTAAAATTTCAATAAATAAGCTTGAATTTTAATGGTAGTCATTTTATTGTAGGATGCTTATAATGCAACTTGTAACTTTGATGATAATTTGTCAAATACCATGGCTGTCTTTTGCCTTTTCTAATTTCTGATTGGCTGGTCTTTGAAAAAAACTTCTATTGGGAATTTTAACATCAATTTGAACCGAACCTAAAAGATTTATCATTTTGAAGTTCCTACATTATGTAGTTAACAGATTCAATATTTGTCATTAACTTAGGTCAAGCTTTGGTCAAGGTTCAAATTGAAACCATATGGGAAAAACTATTCTTATCTTATTTTCAACAACAGATGAAGTGATGTTAATCAAACCACAAAGAATGTACTATGTGTTGTAATTTTGGTCCTTATAAAAATTATAACTTGTACATGATGTACAGAGGTTGCTGGGCAAGCTTATTGGCATTGCAAAGGAAAGATGATGGGTTACAAACTAGCAACACAAAATTTAAATAGCTAATATGCCTTATGTCTGGTTTTGAAGGAAACTTTTTGTAAATATTTTAAAATGACTTAGTCAGCTGTAATTATGTCTGCCCTTTGAGACATTATGTTGTAGTAGTATTTCTTCTTCTCCTTCTTCTGGTTCTTTTATTCATAAAACCTTGTCCAAAGCATTTAATTTTTTGACATTTAACTTATAATGTTTGGCATTTAGGTGTTTAACCATTAGGTGGTGTGTCATATATCATCATGACCTTCATGTGATCTTAAAAGTTTGAACTCAAGGTCAAAATAATTTTTGTTTACATTTTCTTGTCTGGCACATAACTTTTTTAATTCTTTGACATGAGCTTTTAATATTTGGCACATGGGTGCAACACCTCAAGATAATTTGCCACTTGCCATTGAAGATGACCTTTGACATTGACCTTTGACTTTCAATGAAAAATAATTGATTTTTATATGCACATCGTAAAACCATATGTATATATTCTTGCTTTCCTCATTTTGAATTGCTAATTTTCTTGAAAAACTGTTTATATCCCCACCTCTAAACGACATATATATTCATTAATGTCATTACAAAACTTTTATAGTACACTAGCCTGTCAACACTGAGGTAAGTTTGAACCCCCCCACATGGCAGATGCATTTGAATCCAATCTTAATTGACTAGGAGTTCCCGCTTCCTCCAACAATAAAAAAATGTCTGCCACGAAATAGCAAATAGTACTGAAAATGGTGTTAAACATCAAGAAATAAATCAATCAATTATTCTATTTATCACAATTAAGATTAAGTTAATATATGTGCAAAAATTATGACTTCCTAATTTGAAACTTGACATTTTATTTCATTTTAGAACCTGGGCAAGTTACAAGCTTTAATAAGAGCTCGGCAAAAGACAGTTTCAAAATAGAGTTTCAAAGACCAATTTTACCACATGGTGATATTATTCAATATGTAATACTTGTACACAGTCCTCAGATTTGTAAAGAATATCACCTACAGAATAAAAGTGTAAGTATTTTTTTTTTAACAATTTATTCAAGTTGAAACACCACCAAAATGTTCTATTCTTTGTTAAATCAAACATGTTAAAAAGATATTTTCAGTTAAGTTTTAATTCAAATTAAGTCACACTCTTTATGTATGATTCCAACCCCCTTTTTGCCCTTGTAAAAATGACAATGAACATTTGATAGTATATTTACCATATTACTGACTTCATTCTTTTGTTACTCACTTTTAACACACGTTGTTACCCTTTGCCAGTTGTAGACTGGTTCTAAACTGGACAAAAATGGGTTGTTGTCCTTGCAAAGCATGATAAGTTGAAGGTGATATGTAGATGTTTTAACCAATTTTAATGAAAAATAAGTATTGATATCAAAAATTTATAGCTAGGCAAAAGATTAAATTTGAATCAGGGTTCTCACTAGGAATTTTTCATGGTGAGTCCTGGGACTCATCACTTTTAGAAATGGTGAGTCCCACTAAATTTTGATGAGTCCAGGATGCATGTAATTTTTTGTGTCTTAATGAAATATGACGAATTAAAACTAAAACGACGCGTGTTGGATTGGTAGTTTTTATTATATCAATAAAATTTATGATCTCTTAATAGTTATTGTTCATTACAACATAACAAACTTGGCTTTCTATGTCTATCAATTCTTGGTGTAGTGGATCATTGACTCTTTGTCTTTTACTTGGAACTGATGATTCAATGTCATCAGGTTTCTTTTTGAAGAAGGACTTTAACTTTGACTGACTCATTGTGATACTGATGTCATTTTGTTAGACAAGCTAGTACCCAGTTCATCATTATTAATTAATTTTAATTATATTAAATAAGGGACTTGTTATCTTATAATTGAGTTAAAAATCACTTTGATGTTTTTATCATTATAATTATTATAGTCTTTAATAAAAACAAGCAAATCTAAAGTGAACACTGTTCATGATAATGATTTTGGCTTTAATCAGTTTTTAATCCGATCTGTTTCAATTTCAAAACATTTTTCACCTTTGTTTACGATCGCGATGTTCAACATGCACAATACGAGAAAATGTTGAGTAAAATTATTTTTAACCGTAAAATTTTTATATCTACACTGTTCTACGATCTATTTTATGCATAGTTATAAAATATTATATCATTTCATTTCACATTCTCAAACAAAATTTACTTTTTTGTTTCAATCGATATGTACGTGATGTTCAACACGTGGAAATATTCACGCTTTTCAAATAATCGCAAAATTTTTAAAACATCGGTGACTTTTACATATATATATTTATTAATTAGTTTGAACAGAATTATTATACTTTTAGGATGAAATACGTATAATTTAAAAAAATAATTATCAGTCAACAAAAATATTAATCTACGCATCACGTAAATTTTGCAACATCGACTTCCGGTTTAGTTTCTTGTCAACAATGTCGGAGATCATGAATCTCTAAGGCAAAACGAAGTGTTTGGGACTCAGGCGCTACAATGCGGACGCGTCCCAGGGACTCACGGGTTTCAAAAATGACGCGTCCAGCTCGATTTTCATGCGTCCAGGACGCGTATACGCGTCTTTAACGAGAACCCTGAATTTGAATAAAAGATTTGAAAAACTTGGAGATGACACAAACTACATATAGATAAATTTGCTCATCCTTTTATCTCTATTGTCAGTGAAAATGTATGTCCCTCCTAAGGGAAAAAACTCACACAAATGGATCTCTAATTACAGGGTGAATTAAGGAATGCGATTATAATGATGCATATAAGAAAATTAACATGCCTGGAACCAGAGATAACAAAATTTTCCTATTTCTGTGTGACATTTGATGCAAAAGAATTAGTTCACTTCTAGTATATATATTCTTTATAAAGCCAATACATATAAACAGAATGATAAATATTATATATATATTGTCTTTCCATGCCTCAAATGTAACATTTTGTAGAGAACAACTTGTTTTGCAATGAAATAAAGGGTCCTTTTTACAGAACACTGCAATGTTAATTTAGTTTAATAGTGGTCAAACTTTTTCTATATTTTTCTGGATAATTTAATAAATCCTCTTTCTGAAATGAAAATTTTTCCAGGATGTCCCATTTTATGTCATGGCATGATGGACAGACCCAAATGCAAAACAACAGGCCTTAATGTGCATTGCTACCTAAATATTAAAGAATTTCCAGTTTACACTTTTTTTGGAATTTCTGTGTTTTTGCTAACTTAATTATAACTAAAATGAAATCTGATTTATGAAAATTGGTTCAGTGATTAATATTTTATAAAAGATATAGCAGTTGACATTAAAACTCAACAGGAAGTGATTTAAGGAAAATGTCAAGTCTAAGTTTAAAACCTCATGACTGCCTCAATCTGTTTTATATACAAAAAAAAAAAAAATAATTGAATCAATTAACAGATAAGATATTCTTTTTCTTTCAGTTTATAGAAAATCAAACATGTTCAGATTTCTCTACCCGCCAAATTCAATTAAATCAAAAGAAAATGGAATTGGATGTTACAGATTTGTCTCCTTTTGTTGGCTACACAGTTGACATTTGGGCCTACACTTCAGTGGGGCAGGGAATCATTTTTACTACAAATGTTATGACGGCTGTTTCAGGTTTGTATTAGTCCTATCCTAAGTAGACAATTGTAATTCCTTCCCAGTATCTCAACATGTGTTAAGAGGTATTTCAATTATTGGTAAACATATCATGAGAAGAAATAAATCATATCATAAGCTTTGGTCTAAAATAAGGAGGTTTTCCAAATTTTTGGTCTGTTTGACCCATTTTTGGGAAGTTTGCTATAGCAACACTTTCCTAAGGCGTCGGCCTCAAAACTTCCTGTGACAGACTATCGCAAATCTTCTGCTCCAAGATAATGTAGTACTAGTGTTTGATTGCTGAATCTAGGAATATGCTTTTGAAATTGTGAGTCCTTTTGAAAAGATTACAGCTTGAGTAAAAAAGGAATGAATGTTCACCGACAATTCAGGTGAATTTAACTTCATTTTGAAAATGAGTATTGCAAACACTACTTCGCGGATTTTCCATGCGCTGAAGAGAAAATCAAAAGAAATCTACGCGAGACATAGTTTAATTCATGAATATTTCATGAATGAACATTTTCCTGCGCAATTTTTACTACGTACGATATTTACAAATGTTTATTATTAAATATAAAGTAAAAGCCCGAGTGTATCGAAAGAATCCCGTATGACTGACATTACTGAATGCAACATGTTTTATATTTTGACCAAGCCGTGGGATAATTGACAAGTGATAAATGATTGAACAATTATAGACAGGTGACAGAAATACTCGATAATCATATGGCTTATGTCACAAGCCCAGGATGAGTAAAGGTAAATACCGGCTATGATAGAAAAGTGCATGTTTTTGTCAAAACATAGATAGGAAGGTTTTGATGCCTAAAACACTTGAAAACTTTTAAATTCCGCTATTCAAATACTAGCTGTTTCACATTCCAATGTGGATTTAACAGTTTAAGGACCTTCACTCGTCCAGCATGCTCAGTCACGTACGTGGATCAAACTGACAGCTGAATAACATTGACTCAACATTGACAGTTCGTACATATCACAGCCTCCTCAGTGTTACGATTAACAATTACATTTGTACACAAATCGTTACAAGGATAAGGCAGACAAGGCAGCTTCTACTTAGAATAACTCAGTGTATCAAGACAAGTGCTGTAGCAATTATTTACATGATTAAATAAAATCTGTCCATGTAATAGCAAAATGACTTTCTTACTCTTAGTGCTAGCAGGGACAGTCTATACAGTTAGTATAGACTGTCCCTGGTGCTACAGTCGATTCCGGTTATTTGCATAGCCTATTTGTCAGACAAAATTATGCAATAAAGCGGAGTATGCTTATATCCGAATTGCCAAATTACGGAGTCAAATAACATCGACAGTAAAGATCTGTAAAGGAAATCCCTAAAGAAAGATGAACGGTTATAATCCACTTACAACATATTGAATGTTGATTTATTCTAATAAAAGTTATATGTCTAGTGTCATACATGTTATTTTATTTTGTATTCTTTCAATAAAGATTATAAACACATTTTGTTTTAGTTTATTTGTGCCGACGTTTCGTTTCCTTTACAGGGATACGAAAATAAAACAAATTGTTCTAAAAATAGATTTGTTTCTATGACCCGTATGTACAATGTACATTGTTACGCTTTGATTAAAATAAACTGTTTAACAATACTACACAGTTTATAATCATTTTAACAATAGATGTGTAATGAACTGCCTTTAATATGCAGTATGTACAGCTTGCACAGTGAAGTAACACTGTTTATTTAACCTCATTAGTTTCGTATATGCAAAGCAGTAATGGGGCCCTGTACGGGTAATTTGCTGGACACGAGTGTTGAAAGTGAGAAAATATAATAATTAGAAGTAAATGCTCTTTTCATAGAACATTAAAAAATAAATGATTGATGTATAAAATTCTTTAACCATATATAAATGCCCTGTAATATTTAACACAAATGCAGATCACCCCAAGCCCAATATTACGAGAGTTCACATTGGATAATGATCGATAATTAGCAGGAGTTATTGTTTTTAAAATTCACCCCAAATTTAATCTATGGACATTGTTTGAAATCCAATCAGTTATTAACACCTTTTGAGATAGAATGGTCAGTGTTTTTACAACAATTACCTGTTTGACATTTTTATGACCTCGAGGCTTAAAATAGAAAATGGGAAACTTTACCTGTGTAGACATCGAGGTTTATTTTTAAATCAAATTCCATCATATAAACACGAAAGAAACTGTTTTAAAACTTTATTTAAATAACACAAAAGTAAACATGATATAATAACGAAAATAATGATGCATTCATGAAAAATATACTCACCAAATTGCCGTTTCAGGTCAAAAATCTCGTCAATTTTAACTAAGCATGTCTAGATGGCGATTATTTTCCATGCAATAAACCGAAAGGCCACTTGTAGAGCTATGCATATAACCGGACAATTTAACATTAGATGAATGGGAAATGGTTTTGTGCAGGAGAAAACTTATGCAATTAACCGAATTATGCTATTAAGCGATATGCAATTAAGTGGAGTCGACTGTAGTCCAAATAATTATGACGAACCAAAAATCTCAAATGTTATTGCCTCAATGCTAAATTTCACAGCATCAACTATAAAATGTGTTACAGGGTTATAAGCACCTCTATGAATCTAGTGTATATAAACTTTTTATTCCTGTCGTCATACTGCTATTGTTATGTCCCCACCGTATTAAGTTTTACCCTTTTTCTTCTGTAAGTATGTACGTCCCTTACTTGTACATATGTCCGTACATCCCAAAATTGGTTTCTGTTCTCTAACTTTAGTTTTCCTAAACCAAATTGTATGAAACTTATACGCAATGCTTATTTCCACAAAACACAGGTCAAGTTGAATTTTGGTGGCGTCGATTTTACAATTCTAGAGTTATGCTCCTTAACAAATGGAAAAGTTGCTTGAATTTTTTGTTTACGATCTCTAACTTTAGTTTGTCTCAGCCAAATGTTATTAATCTTGTACACAATGCCCATTATCACAAAACACTGATTAAATTTGAGTTTTGGTGGCGTCAGTTTTACTGTTCTAGAATTATGCCCCTATACAAATTTAAAAATTGCTAATTTTTGTCGAGCCGGTGACTTTTGTCGAAAAAGCAAGACATAGGTATCCTACATTTCGTCATCGGTGGCGGCAGCGTACACAAATATTCACTCTGTGGTTGAAGTTTTTGAAATTTTAATAACTTTCTTAAACTATCTTGGATTTCTACCAAACTTGGACAGAAGCTTTTTTATGATCATACGATAGTATCCAGAAGTAAATTTTGTAAAAAAAAAATCCATTTTTTCAATATTTTACTTATAAATGGAGTTAGTTTTTCTGCCAGGAAACATTACATTCACTCTGTGGCTAAAGTTTTTAAAATTTTAATAACTTTCTTAAACTATCCTGGATTTGTACCAAACTTGGACAGAAGCTTGTTTATGATCAAAAGCTAGTATCTAGAAGGAAATTTAGTTAAAATTTTGTTCTTGTTTTTCCGTATTTTACTTATTAATGGACTTAGCCTTTCTTCCAGTTAACATTACATACAGTCTGCAGTTAAATTTTTTAAAACATTTATTAGATTCATGAACTATCCTGGATTTTTACCAAACTTGGACAGAAGCTTCTTACAATCAAAAGATAGTATAGAGAGGAATATTTTTATTATTTTTTTTCCTCATTTTTGTCGAGCCTGCGATTAACAGCAAATGAAAGTAGGCGAGACACCAGGTTCCGCGGAACACTTACAAATTTTTTTCAATTCCGTGCTCTAACTTTATTGTGCCTCAACCAAATGTTACGAAACTTATACACAATACTTTTAACCACAAAACCAAGACAAAGTTTGAAATTTGGTGCCATCATTTTACTGTTATGGTTAGGGTTATGCCCAGTTACAAATGGAAAAAAAATACTATAAAATCCCAGGCCCTAGATATGGCATGGGCACATAAAGAAATTAACAGAGCTTATTGTATATTTGATTATTTTAGATCTACAGTTTAAAGTTGCAATAGAAAATATCAAAATTTTATATGACAAACATATGAAAAAAAGTGATTTTTGATAATTGCTGAAAAGAAAGTGGTTTAGTTAAAAACATCAAAGCTGTGATTAAATACATATTTGAAATAATACACATCTACAGTTGCAAACTTCCCAGAGGTGCTATCCAGCAATTTGATTTGAATAGTGAGTATATTATAGTCAAAACCACCTAAGATGTATGTTTCCATTCTAAATTTTATTGTTTTATGAAATCCTAGCAATTTCTTCACAAAATTTATCTCCTGATTAGTCCGATATGTCTTGAGGTTTTGCCATCATTTAGCATCATTCTTTCAAAGTACTTTGTATGTTGTAAACAATTTCAAAGAAATTTACCTCTAAAACTACTGCACCAATTCCAAAAAAACTTCACATGATTTTAATGTCTGAATTATAGTTTGTGAATAGTTTTGGTCCATCAACCAACATTGCCACCACCTCTTAAAAAGAACTTAAAGATTAATGTCTTATCCTTTAAAACTTAAATAGATAAAGAAAATCTGTCAGGGTAAAACAGTTCAAAATAGATCTATCTACTTTCTTTTTAATTTTTTTTTACCAATTTTAGAATTTATAACCAGGATTTCTGATGGAAATCCATTTATTGATTTGGGTTTGTATGGCAGGTGAGTTGGTGGACATGTGTGTCAGCAACTGAAGCAGCTGCTGTGCATTAAGTTATGAATCTTTCAACCAATGCTTTTAAAATATTTACTTGTTAATGTGTGATGACAAAATGAAGGTCAAGTTTGATATTGATGATTTTCACTTTGGTCTTCAGAGTTATGGTCCCTGATTGATTGGAAAATGGCATTTTTAGTCATTTTCATGCAATTTTCATGCAGACTTCTTATACGTTCAGGTATTTCACATCCAATCTTTTATGGTAATATTCTTTATAAAGCACTAAAATGTCAGTATTCACCTCAGAAGCTAACAAAACCTTTAAATAGACTTATTAAGAAGGGATATAGTTACGATACTGTTGTCAGGTCATTAAAGATTGCATATTTTGGCTTTAATATTGATTCACTTATAGGGTCTTTGCATCGGAACTAAACACATTTATTTAAAACCAGTTGTTGGCATGACACGGGTTATGCTCTTCTCATATATTTTATGATGGTATGATACTAAACCCTAACGGAGGGTTTGTGCCTGATATTCATATGATGAAGACATAATCTTTCAATCAGTTTAATTGAGGTCTGGAGCTGGCATGTCAGTTAACTGCTAGTAGTCTGTTGTTATTTATGTATTATTGTCATTTTGTTTATTTTCTTTTGTTACATCTTCTGACATCGGACTGGGACTTCTCTTTAACTGACTTTTAATGTGCGTATTGTTATGCGTTTACTTTTCTACATTGGCTAGAGGTATAGGGGGAGGGTTGAGATCTCATAAACATGTTTAACCCCGCCACATTTTTGCGCCTGTCCCAAGTCAGGAGCCTCTGGCCTTTGTTAGTCTTGTATTATTTTTACTTTTAGTTTCTTGTGTATAATTTGGAGTTTAGTATGACGTCCATTATCACTGAACTAGTATATATATTTGTTTAGGGGCCAGCTTAAGGACGCCTCCGGGTGCGGGAATTTCTCGCAGCATTGAAGACCTATTGGTGACCTTCTGTTGTTGTCTGTTCTGTGGTCGGGTTGTTGTCTCTTTGACGCATTCCCCATTTCCATTCTCAATTTTAATAAGTGGAAAACCTTTCAACCAATGCCTTTTTAAGTCAATTTCCTTGCTAGAAATTGTCATTTTGACAGCTCTTGCTGCTTTTAAAATTGAAAAAGTATAAATAGATAGACAGAACCCATTAATAACAAAAATAATCAGCAATACATCTACAAAAATGCATATATTACTGTAACCATTATTTGACTCCTAATAAGAGCTATTGCTCTTTGTGGACTCATCTTGACAAAATTTTGCACTTTTGCCTTTTATTTTGAAAAAACAGACAACAAAAAGACCAAAGTTGTAAACAGTAAAAAAATTATCATCATTAAAGATCCACAAAATGTCAAAATGACTTAATAATAAAATGACACCTATCAGTTTTTCTAATGTGCTGAGTAAATGCAGTAACTTTTTCTCTGATACTGAAAGAAGTTACAAATAAATTGTAGTGACAGAATTTCAATCACAATTTAAGGCAGGATCAACAAAACAGTTAAATCCTTTTACAATAAATTGTTCAATCTATCTGAATACTAAGTCTTGTGTGCAGGTATTTCTATGACATTTGGTCTCAAACCAGGGCTTGAAAATTTTTTTGAGACAGCCAGACATTTTTTCTTATCCCGATTTTAATCCCTTTAGACTTAGTAACAAAAGGCAACCATTGTAGTCATTTGGGCATCATGTCAATAATTAACCTAGAATGATATCTAACATCAGACTTTTGATATAGATTCGATATTCTGACTTAAATTGTGACAGTGCATCATTGGAAGTGTGCAACATCATTGACTAATAATTGCCTTAGCCTCTATTACTGCAAAATCACACTGTCAAAACCTTTACTTTTGTTTTTAAAACACATTTTTCTGATACCAGATGTTGACTCCATAAATGGTAAAACACGGACCATATATCGATATGTAAAATATGTATGTGTTTTCATAGCACAATTGAGTATAAATAGTTCTTTCCACGTTACTTCTTCAAGAAAATAGGAAATATCCAGAGTACTGATTTAATATATGTCTTAGATGCTGAATAATTGAAGCTCACAGCTTTAAGGAAAAGAATACAATCAATTTCCCAATTTTGATATTATTGAAACTGCTCCATCATATATTTAGTTTTTCTTTTTCCCACTTTTGTGCATAACTGGATCAATGATTGATCAAATGAATGGGATTTATGACCTCTATATAAAAACTATGGAAGCAATTTTGTTCAATATTCACAATTTAACATTTTCATCATCTTTATTATGATTTATCTTTATACTTATCTGTGTTACATGAAAAATTAATACACACAAAAGTAATAAAATCAAGTGCATGTGATTTAAAAAAAAGTTATTTTTAAAGTGGGCAAATGTAATATGCCCTTAAAGCAGTTGGGGAAAAACCTGTAAACGAAAAAAAAATTACAGGTAAAACTATTGTTTTAAAAAGATAAACAATCAAAAATGAAAAACTACCAACTACAATTAAAAAGAATTAAAAAAAAGAATTTTATCAAATACCTGTACTCATTTTTGTCTCGCCAATGTGAAACAAAGGGGTGATCATAATCTGGCAGCTACGATGGCATAAACTAGGTATATAAAGCTTTATATTTCAGAAGGTAGAAAACCTGGATATCTTGTATAATTCAAACATATTTAATTACTCAAAGTAAAATGGAATGGACACAAATAAATCATATTTTCTTTGTTTGCAAGGTGTTCATGTCTGTCAGCAAGGTTATATTTATTGTGACATCATTTTCATGGTTCATTGACCAATGTTAAGTTTTGTGATCAGAGTGATACTATAAACAATATGACAACTGTATTTGCTTTAATGGAATGATTGTTAGGTGTACATGTCCATCTGGCAGGGTTCGTTGGACCTGGACCTCACTTTCATAAATCATTGATAATGGGAATTTTATATGATACCTCTTATAAAACCTTGACTTAAAGCTTTCAACCTAAATTTTATCATGATCAGTAAAGCAGGCGATACATTTCAGCGTGTGTACTCTTGTTACATTAAATCCATGTGGTATATTAATTGAGGCTCCTTGGAGTCTGTAGATAAGAATATTTGACATGGAATTTTTAGGTAAGCTGTGAGATACAGACTCAAGGACACTTACCTGAATATTTTTAACTAAATCTGACTGCTCTCTCTCTCAACCTATAAGAAGATCTATTGTTCTTCTTTTATGGGTATTCAAGCTTCTGTCATAAATAATTAGACAACCATGGTATATTAAAGTTCTCTGGAAGTGACAAACACCAACAAACAATCAAAAACATTACCTATATATTTAAACTACATCTTATGGATTTTTTTTTTTATAGCACCATACATGCCAAGAAATGTTATTGCAATTGCTGATGGAAAACGGTCAGTCCGAGTTGAATGGGACACACCTCAGAATAAAACTGGACCAACCTCTTACATTGTTACAGCAACTGATGAAATAGCTCATAAAATGTATCAAACAACTGTGAAACAGCAAGTAAGATAAAACCTTTAATTGTTCAGATTGGACATTGTAAGATTCCAAACTTGGGGTAATTGTAATTGTAATCATTAATCAGCTGTAATTGATTACAATTTTTTAAGTAATCATTGTAATCATTAATCAGCCAAAAATCTGATTACAGTAATTTAATTTAATCAATTACTTTCCAAAATACCTTGTAATCCTGATTACTTTTTGATTACATTCTGATTACATTGGGAATAAATCTAAATTGTGTTAATGGTCAATATGTCATGTCTTACATGAACCTTTTAGTTCATATTTAATAAATATATAATTTGTTAATTGAAATGGTTAGGTTACTGTAAGCATGTTAATTGATTTATTTACTTCAGTAAACATAAACTTTTACAGTATTGAAAGTCATCATTAGCCTAATTAAAAGGTATTGTACATATATTCACAATTTAAAGATGTATATATTTGATAATGACTGTTATATTTAAGTTATATGTTTCTTTAACTTCTGAATTATAATCCTTTGTTAATATTGTGATTATTGTCACCTTTGAAATGACAAGTAGAAGACCAATCAAGTTCTGTTTTTATTGCAATTACCAATTGTGTGTAGCTGTAGGGCAATATATATGATAAAAGATAAGACATTTGAAAATTTATCTAATTAACACACAAAAAAGTGTTGCAAATATCTTGTTTAAAATAAGCAAATTTTGGTATATACATGTATATGGACATGGAAAATGCAATGATTTTTACCACTTATATTACATTTAAAATTTTATTACATATGTTTTTTTACTGGTAAATTTATTTCATCCATCTTTTAACTTCCAGAGACTGCACAATGAAATACATATAAAGTCTGGAAGATGTCAGAAGACAAATACCAAACCCCTTTATAAACCTTTATTCAATTGAAGTCAAAATAATTTAGAGATTAATGATGATAAAGTGTAATGGGTCATAACGGGTGACACAATGTTCATGTAAATATGTTGTAAATCTTTGTGGTTTGTCAAATTGATGAAGTTTGAAGTTATTATTTACTTATATATCAAATAAAACCCTTCCTCAAAAAGTTCAACAGCTATATTAAACCTTTATTTATTTACACCATTCAAATGGGTTATTTTGAAATTCATTGTAATCGGATGTAATCATGATTACTTGCCAATTTAGGAAGTGTTGATTCTAGAAAAAGAATCCAAGGTAAATGAATAGGCTGACGTCATGACAATGGTTTAAGGTAAATATACATATGGGGGTTGATTATGGGATCATGACATTCACTGATAAAGTCAAAATTATGCTTGCAAATTGAGCATTTGTTCATATTGTGTACAGAAGAGGGCACAATCTAATAAATATTTCAAAACTATGTAATAGTTATTTGAAAAAATTAACTTAACCTTCCATGAATTATGCATTTGTTTTTGTCTTGTCTGCGACAAAAGAAGCAGAATGTGTGATACAGGGATGCAAATCTAGCGGCAATGGTGTATGCTATTTGTATAATGGTTTATATTTTATTTCAGAAGGAAGTAAACCTGAATGCTTCACACCTTGTATAAAGATGCTTTATTTTACAAAGTTTTTGTCTGTCATATGTCTATTGTCCTTGACTTCATTTTGGACTGCTTATAATTAAAAAGTCTGTTTTTTTTTTTGCCATGTGAATTCCTTGCTTATAATGAGTAATAGGACAAAAATAATTGGTATATGGGATCCTTCAGGTCTACTTGTCAGTCACACAGGGTTCACCTGACCTCAACCTCATCTCATGGATCAGTGATCAATGTTAAAAGTCATGTGATTAGATACCTAAAGCAATAGGTCAACTATATTTTGTGTATGAATCAGAGATAAGTTTTCTTGGTTTCTGGTCCCTTTATCAGATACTTACGCCATGAGTCAACTGTATTGAGTGTTTCCAAGGTTTCGACCATGGATAGACCTGCTTCTCAAACATTATAAACAGTAGATCCACTGTATTTGGTGTATAGAATGATTGTTTGATGGACATATTTATCAAGTAAAAAGTTCCATAAATCTTGACCTTATTTTTAGCCCACCTGGCCCAAAGGGCCAAGTGAGCTTTTCTCATCACATGGCGTCCATCGTCCATTGTCGTCGTCTGTTAACTTTTACAAAAATCTTCTCCTCTGAAACTACTGGGCAAAATTTAACCAAACTTGGCCACAATCATCATTTGGGTATCTAGTTAAAAAATGTGTACGATGACCCCGCCTCCCAACCAAGATGGCTGAAATGGCTAAAAATTGAACATACATGACATAGGGGTAAAATGCAAGTTTTGACTATTATTTTGAAAATCGTTATAAATAGAGAAAATCTTGCAAGGGCAAAAATGTTCAGAATGTTGAGCTCTACCAATTGTCCATATTCGTAAAAATTGTCAGACGACTTCTTATAGGAGTTATTGCCCTTAAGTGACAAATTTTACCTTTTTTTTTCATTTTGACTACTATCTTCTAAACTATAATAGATAAGGAGAAACTTAGAGTTGAAAAAATGATCAGCAAGACAAGTTCTACAAATAAGTCCAATGGTTGAAATCGTCAGACGACTCCTTATTAGAGTTATTGCCCTTTGATGATGATTTTTACCATTTTTTTTTGCGTTTTTGCCTTATATCTTAAAAATTATAATAGATAGATAGAAATTTAAATAAGCAAAAATGATCAGCAAGACAAGTTCTACTAACAAGTGAAATTTTGCTGATATATATATATAGTTAGTAGACTCACTTTTTATAGGAGTGATTGCCCTTAAATGAGATTTTTTTAACCCTCTTTTGTGTTTTGAGCAAAACCTAAGAAGATAGAGAGAATCTAAACAGACTAAAGGTCAGCAATACAAGATCAACAAAACAGATTTTTGTCATGAATTCTATTCTTGTCTACAATGTTGGAGAGTGTCCTTTGTTGTATATGCACATAGACCAAGGTGAGCGACAAGGCTCTTTAAAGCCTCTAGTTGACTGGGTTAGACAAATCAAAAACCAGCTTTTAGTATAATGATGTCCAGTGGATTGGCTGAAAGGAGGGGAGAGGATTGGGTTGATGTGCTCCTACAGTTTTCTACCCTGATCCCTGAAACTTCACAGGAAGATTGCACATATGTTGAAGTTGTGTACCTGGTATTATGGAAATGTTTGGGGAATTTCTTCATATTTTTCCAGACATGAGAACCTAGCAATTTTCAACAAAATTTATGTAAGAGGGTTCAAATTTTCAATTTCTGCTACAATTTTCAACCAAGATCCCTTAGACTTCACAGAGAGACTGTACACATGTTGAAGTAGTGCAGCTGCTATTATGGAGTTGTTTGAAGCATTTTTTTTCACATTTTCTGGACTTGGGAACTTAGTTTTCTTCCTGCAAAATTCACAAACATTTCAACCGGCCATTTGCGTCTTTGACATTTTTTTGCGGAAAAGACGGCTTCAAGCCATCAATTCCCTATAGGGTTGAACAGACAGTCTACTTTCCAAGCCTCTCACGTTAACCATTTTAAATTTTATAGTTAGAAACACCTCAAAATTTCATACTGATTTGATGAGAAGGAGATAAACAAATGAACAGATTGACTTCAAACACTTTGTTACACATTTACCATCTGTTTCTCATGAAATTATCTTATGTTGAGCTCTCCCTTTCCCTATTTACGTTTCTTTTACAATCCGTAAAAATCAGTATTATGAAATATTCCAAATATATCCAGCCTAGTGACGTCATGGTGGGAATAATGAGTCCACACTTCGTAAAAGGAAGGATATCCTGTACTCGATATAAAAATCATTTGCAGAGATCTTGTACAATTATAAAATCGCTATTTGTTTATTAAACATAATTTTGATTGAATTTCTTTATGAAATGGAGAACTATCTTCGTGTGGTTCTTTAGCAAAACAAAAAAGCAAACGGACTGACATAGGTGGCGTTGTTTTCTTGTCATGAAGCTTGCTTGTTATGTAATGGATTATAGTCATTTAGTACCCTTCCCATTTCATACCTTATTGAATATTAATATGTATACAACTGCGTTCCTCGTGTAATATTTATATTTATTAAATGATATAAGCAAATCTGTCCTAATACGGATAAATCAGCATGTGTAATACTGTTGACGTCACCCTGTTGATATAAATCATGAGTAATAATATTGCTTTTTGGCCCAGTCCAATACAGAAAAAGGCTGACAAGCAATACAGGATTTTCACTTCCGGTGGCAAATTTTTGCTTCCAAATTATCTTGGAAATATCTTAACCTGTAATAGACATATCTAAAAGAAATTGGAAGACACATTTTCTATTTTAATGACTAGAAAATTTAATTATAATCCCTTTTTGTTACGATTTGTGGAAACATTCCACAACCTTTCCAAGTAGAATTTTCAATTTATTATCATTGTTTCATTTCCATCGACAAAAAATAAAAAAATGTCTGAATATACTTCGCAAGGCCAGGGTTTTTTAATTTGTTGGTTTACGGATTTTTCCCCAAAATTGGTTTCCATTCTCTAACTTTAGTTTGCCTCAACCAAATGTTATAAAACTTATACACAATGCTTATTACCCTGAAAACACAGGTCAAGTTTGAAATTTGGTGGCGTCACTTTTACCGTTCTTGAGTTATGCCCCTTTATAAACTGAAAAATTGCTAAATCTGTCGTTTCCGTTCTCTAACTTTAGTTTGCATCAACCAAATGTTATGAAACATACACAATGCTTAAAATCACAAACAGTCTTAACTACGTGAATCCTGCATCTGTATGTGGAAGTTGACTCATGCATATTTACAAGCAGGGGGATCTGTGGACCATAGACACATTCTCCATTTATTTTTTCAATCTATGAAACAAGAAAATTCCAAATTGTTTGTGAATATCTCTCACTCTTAACTTTCATGTATGAACAGGTCCATTTAATCTATGAGATGATAAATAAATCTTACGGAATTATGACAAAAAAGGAAAACAAACTTATTGTAATGGGTTTTTAACACAGGTTTCGTTCTGCAAAATTATTTGTGCAAACAACATTTCAAGGTCAGTTATGATTGTCTATTTTTAGGTATGTAAACCTACAGATTATTTTTAGATTTTTATATTTTTACAACACAATGTGTAATCATTTCTGTTAATGTATTATGCATTAAATTTCAGAAAAAAGAATATTTTTATTTATATTTCAGGGATAATGTATTTGATAGGGTCGGCGGGAAAAAAAGGCATGAAATGTCAATTTTAGTTTTTTCTGCAAATCGGAAAAATATGGTCGGCAGATCCGTAAACCAACAAATTAAAAAACCCTGGCCCAAGTGCTTTGTGTTTGCTAGATAAATATAATTGCATTAGCATAGATTAAGTACCTGGACTGGAAATCAGAAATTTCAACAATATAATTGACAAAACAATTCGTTGTGACTGGGAAGAGGCAAGTTAAAATGTGATTTCCTGTACCTACAATGTATTTAACAGTATAAAGTTTCCTGGTTCTTTAATCAAAGAATGTGTATCATATAATAAAAGTCTTATCAACGGGCTGTTTCTTTATGGGACCTTTTATAGATTCATGATCATATGTATTGGCCCTCAACCTTCGAGTCTCTGGGCCAATAAGCTAATATAAACTTGAATCTATAATGGGGTCAATGTAGAAACAGGCAGTATTAAAGTATTAAGAAATTTGTAGGGAGTCCAGAGGGGTTTTGAAATATTCATGGCTTTTGGAAAGGTGTCTTGAATTTTTTTCCTTCAAGGTGGGACTTGAAAAAAATAAGAGAAATTCAATTTTTCCCTTTCAGGTCCCCCAAATAAAATAAAATGATCAGTCTCTTTGATCATAAGTATATTAATCAATATTCATTAAACCTTGATCTAATTGTCTCACATGCCTCAAAAGTTGCAGAATGAAAGACATAGGGATTACAAACCAGCAACGACATAAACTATTTGTATAAAACTTTATATTTCAGTAGGTAAAAGACCTGGATGCTTTATACCTTGTATGCAAATGCCTTATATAACGAAGTTTCCTATCTGTCATATGTCTATTGCCTTTTTCATGGTTAAGCAACTGCTTGATTATTTTTATCAATGAAGTTTAGGTTTGCACTCCTTCAATCTGTCTGTTCATCCTGCAGTCCAGCAAATCAGTTTTCCACACTTTTTTCCTTTGTGCTTGAATATATTGATTTGATATTTGGTATATAGTTTTATCATGACCAGTTACAGATGAAATTTGAATTTTGTTCCAGTCTGATGATTTTGTGCAGAATGTTGGACCTTGGACTTGAAAAATTCTGGCAAGTAATCAGTTTTCCACACTTTTTTTCGTCATCCTTGATATTTGGTATATAGTTTTATTTTTTGTTTGTTTGGAGGATTGTTTTGCAGAGTTACAGACCTCAAACTACAAAAATTCACGCAAATAATCAGTTTTCCGCACTTTTTTTTGTTATGCTTGAAATTCAAGTTTGAATTTAGTTTAGTTTGGAGGATTATTTTGCAGAGTTTACTGTTATGGACTTAGAACTTCGAAAACTCATGCAAATTTTCAGTTTTCCACACTTTTTTTCTTCATGCTTGAAGATTTTGATTTGATATTCATTGTATAGTTTAACACCATGACAACATCCACGTTTATTTTCTACTTAGAAATTGTTTTATCTATACATAACATCATACATATTTATTATCCTAACTATCCTACTGCCTGTCATTACTTTTATTTTGGAATTGCACAAGTCATGTCTTCTTTGACTGTCCATGGCGTTAAAACACTAAATCCCTGCCTGGGATGTGTTTTAATTGATTTTAGTCTCTGATGCATGATTTTTTATTATTAATTGTTTTTGGCTTTTAACTAGCTTTCAGTAACTGCGAGTACTCTCAAATTGTACTTTCATGTTTATTTGACCTGTTGACACAATTTGTAATGTATTTCTGTTATTCAATGTGTACTTATTTTGTGTTATATCTCATCTTACTATTTTTAATATGTACCACCTAGTATTTAGTATGACGAAAAAATTTTCACTTCTGTACTTGTACTATGAATAACAAATTTATTGTGTAAAAAATGTTTCTGTAATCCTAACAACAAAATTATTATATTTAAATTTACCTGTGTACGTTACTTCATTTAATGCCATTTTGTCCTAGCTAGGTTAAAGTTGTCTTTCTGACATTGAAACATCTTTTTTATTTATATTGTGTCATAGATCAAACTTATTCGTTCAGTGTATATTTACTTGTTTTTGTATATTGTCTTTTTGATTGAGTTAAGCCATTTCAATTTTATTGTGTGTCTTTTTATGTTGTAATGTTAAACCACTATTTCAGGTTAGGGTGAAGGTTGGCGCCTGTTAAAACGTTTAAACCCGCTGCATTTTTATGCACCTGTCCTAAGTCAGGAGCCTGTTGTTCAGTGGTTGTTGTTTGTTGGTGTGGTTCATAAGTGTTTCTCTTTTTATATAGATTAGACCATTGGTTTCCTGTTTGAATTGTTTTACACTAGTCTTTTTGGGGCCCTTTATAGCTTGCTGTTCGGTGTGAGCCAAGGCTCTGTGTTGAAGGATGTACTTTGACCTATAATTGTTTCCTTTTTACACATTGTGACTTGGATGGATAGTTGTCTCATTGGCACTCATACCACATCTTATTTATATATAGATCAAGTTAGTTGTTCCAGTACAATGAATGTTTAACTGGTAGGGGACTATGTATTGCCATGCAATTATTTCAGAATGCTTGTTTTAGTTGTTTTGTCGCTGTGAAATACTCCCTTATTATGAGTTATAGGGTAACTATATTTGGTATATTGGATGCTTGCATGGTCTACATATCCATCAGACATGGTTCACCTGACCTCAACCTCATTACACGGATCAGTGATCAATGTTAAGTTTTTGTGGTCAAGTCCGTATCTCAGATACTATAAGCAATAGGTCAACTATATTTGGTAGACATCATGGAATAATTGTTAGGTAGATTATTATGTCTGTCTGGCTAGTTTTCATGGTTTTGTACATTTATCAAATACTGTAAGCCATTGGTCAATAGATATAGGAAGATGTGGTGTGAGTGCCAATGAGACAACTCTCCATCCAAATAACAATTTATAAAAGTAAACCATTATAGGTCAAAGTACATCCTTCAACACAGAGCCTTGGCTCACACCGAACAGCAAGCTATAAAGGGCCCCAAAAAGACTAGTGTAAAACAATTCAAACAGGAAAACCAATGGTCTAATCTATATAAAAAGAGAAACACTTATGAACCACACCAACAAACAACAACCACTGAACAACAGGCTCCTGACTTAGGACAGGTGCATAAAAATGCAGCGGGTTTAAACGTTTTAACAGGCGCCAACCTTCACCCTAACCTGAAATAGTGGTTTATATTTATTGTAAGGAATGATTGTAAGGTGAACATGTCTGTCTGGTAAGGTTCTTTAGACCTTGACCTCATTTTCATGGTTCATTAATTTAGTCAATGTTCAATTTTGGCAATCAGGTCTCTTTCTCTGGCCCGTTGGCTTACAGTATCTCAGTATATGCAATAGGCCAACTTTATTTGGTGTACGGTATGAAATCTAATTTAATCAAGTAAAGCAGGTGAGACATTTCAGCATGTGCACTCTTGTTGTCATTTTAGTTGCATTTTATTAAGTTAATTTTTGTGAGAATAAATAAAGTTGCCATCACAAAGACTTTTAATAATCTGACCTTCTTGTCCACCATATTGAAGTTCAAAATATTTCACAGTGGCTAGATTAACTTTAAACTTGCATTTTTCTCTGGAAATATTGAGATATTAAATCTATAAACAAGACGTCTTGCCTTAATTAAAGTTATTACTACACTATTTTATTATGTTCTATGTATGAAGACTATCAAAAGATCCCCGAAAAAATCGAAACAATGGCCGTCTTTTCCCTCAGAGCTCCCCAGCTCTTTGATTAATTGTTCATGGTCAAAGTTAAGATTTCATGATTATGTCTGTTTCTAAAAGCAGTGTATTAACTATTTTTGGTTAAAGGAATGATTGTAAGATATACATATCTGTCTGGCAGGGTTCATCTGACCTTAATCTCATTTTCATGCATCTTTGATATTGTCATGTAATACTTGTAGCAAACCCTTTCACTTAAAGATTTTTAACATAAAATCAATCATAGTCAGTAAAGCAGGCAAAACATTTCACCATGTGCACTCTTGATTCAAGTATATTTGAAGCTTTAAATAGCAGCCTCACATGTTTTTACATGGATTTTCTGAAGTTAAGATTATTAAAAAAAAGAAATTGATATATACAGTTGACTCTAGTTACCTCAAAATTGTTTGGACTGACAAAAATAATTTGAGATATTAAGAGTTATGAAATGCACATTTATCAATTGGAACAAACTGTTAACTTTGAGATAACAGGAATTCAGGGGTAAAAGTGGTTGAGATATTAAAAAGAGGCACAGCGGAGTCGTAAGTCATGAACAATTCAGTATACTTATGATCAATCTTAGTCGTAAGTCTTTTTGTGAAACCGACTCCAGGTATTTACTAAAAAAAAAAGCCATGATAAATATACATGAACTTTGGTTAACAAGCATTCGGCTAAATAGATGTTTGCAGTAAATACACTTCACTATGTTATTGATACATGTAGTTGAGATATGCATGTACATGTATAATAAAGTATGATAATAAGTTGATCCCAATCTTAATTACTTTCATCCTGTTTTCAATAACCTGTCCCACAGTGCAAAATTGGTAGCGGTACACCATGAAAGTAATAAAGGTATTGCCAAAGAAGGCCAGAAAACAAAAACAGCATCAAACCATTGATGAAGAGTGAAAACAAGTTGCTGTAATATACCAGTGACAAATATTTCATGCACATTTACTAGCAAAATGATTCATGAATGATCATATTGCAGGTTTCACAATAAATGGAAGTAAAATCATGAAATTATAATTTTTTTATTTCTAGAATTTAATGTCACACAGTGTACAGTGTCCAATTTAGAAGAATTTTGGAATTATACATTTAGGGTTACAGCCAGAGTTGAAAACTGGGAAAAAACATCTGAAGTTTCCAATACTGTAACCACTAATGCAGGCAGTAAGTGTATATTTGTCTTTGTTTGCTTTTTCCTCTTATAGTTGATGTGTTTCCCTCGGTTTTGGTTTTGTTTTCGCTTAATCGAATTATGACTATTGAACAGCGGTATACTACTGTTGTCTTTATTTAACAGCTGGAAGAAATAGGCTTTGGACCATAAATTAAAATCATTCTAAACAACTTTCATAGATACAGATATTTGGCTTTAAGTTTGGCTTTTCCTGTTAAAGTCCTGTTTGTCCGAGTATCCCTGTTATTAGTTACTGAATTTCCAGAGAAATAAGCTCAGTGAAAAGTAAACAAATATTGAAAGTAATAACATTTACATTCTTTTTGAAGTACAGTGTATAAGTATGGAATTCCATGGTATAAATCACAAATTTAGGGAACTTCAACTTGCTTTCCGAAATTAGGCCCACTTTTCCATCACTAATACATTTCATTTACATCATTAAAGTCTTATCACAAACAGGATATAACTCTCTAATTTTTAGTCATGTTCATAGAGCTAATGTAAAATACAATCCATGTTATCTTATTCTACAAATTTATAAATTTGACATTGCTCTAAAGCCTACATTTCTTATTTATTTTTGAAATGTGCATCGGGTGCAGAACGATTGGTACCTTTAATATTGTCACTACAGGTCACCATACAGCCTTCAACAATAAACAAAACCTAAAATATTTAGTTAGCTTTAAAAGACCTCTAGGACATAAGAAATAATTCAAAAGAGCAAATCATCATTTTTCAAATCATTTTGTTTATTTCAATTTTTTTGCCTTAATTTCCATCCACCAAATAGTATTTAAGCAGATTTTTTTTCAGTTAAATTAATGATGTTCAAAAATTATTGTATTTAATTTTTATTGAGCTAAATTGTACTTTTCAGAGCCGGGCAAGCCAGTAAAATTCAGTGCCCCCCTTGAAAATAAAGGATGTAAAGCCACTCTTTCTTGGTTTACTCCTGAACTTAGAGAAAGAAATGCTAACATAAATATGTATACAATTCAAATAAATTCAGCAAAAGAGGTATGGAAGTTAAAATTATATTTCTTGACTAGTAGTCATATTGTATTGTATTGCCTATCTTTGGCCATACCAGAACATAATGAAAATAATATGACTAATTATACCCCCGCTTTAAAAAAGTGGGGGTATACTGTTTTACCTCTGTCTGTCCATCCATCCATCAGTCCGTCCGTCTGTCCCATGAATATTTTTCGGTGCATTTTTCTCAGGTACTACATTACAAGGATTTCTGAAATTTGGTTTCAAGGTTTATATGAGTGAGTTATACCGTGTGATGCATTTTCAGATTCATCACTCAACAACTTCCTGTTTATCGAACACTTACACATTTTTTTGGTATGAAGTTGTCGTCGTCGTTGTCGTCAGAAGACACATTGGTTTTCGCACAGTAACTTTAGTTTAAGTGAATGGATCTCTATGAAATTTTACCATAAGGTTCAATACCACAAAAGGAAGGTTGGGATTGATTTTGGGGGTTATGGTACCAACAATTAAGGAATTAAGGGCCAAAAAGGGGCCAAAAATAAGCATTTTTGTAACTTCCAGACAACATTGACCTATAATGGTTTACTTTTATAAATTGTTATTTGGATGGAGAGTTGTCTCATTGGCACTCACACCACATCTTCCTATATCTAATAACCTGTGTGTTAGTGTATGGATCTCTCTGACATTGTACCACAAGGTTCCATATCACAAAGGGAATGCTGGGATTGATTTTGGGGGTAATTTGCCTCAAAATTTTAGGAATTAGGGGCCAAAAAAGGGGCAAAAAACAAGCATTTTTCTAGTTTCATGACAATAACTTGTGTGTATGTGTATGTATCTTTCTGAAATTGTACTACAAGGTTCCATATCATTTTATTAGCATTTTATTACACTATTAAAATTATCCATGTTTGGGCGGGTGTATCATCAGTGAGCAGTAGCTTGCAGTTTCACTTGTTTTAACATGTTTTAACCAGTTTTCTTCCAACTGACGAGGAACTTGATTTTACCTATTTTAGCAATTGTTAATTTGAATCGATATTGCTTAGAGGAAACTGTGTATTCATTATATCTTATTCAAAAGGTGAACCACAAATTTAAGTGTTCAACAAAAAGCAAATTTCATACTGGGTTGTATGCAGAATTTGTCAAAACTGTGAAATCAAGTATTCACGAAAAAGTACTTGGTCCCACCACGAAAATAAATGAATCTTAAGTACTTCAGGTGACTTTATCTTTATTTTACTTCAGTAGATATTACCATATAGAAGTTTACATGTATTGCCAGCTGTCAAGGTAAAGGTTGTTGAAATAAGCTATCTGAATTTAATAGAGCATGAACGAAGAAGCAGTTGGTTTACCTGTTTATTTAAGAATATTAAACCTACAAAAAGATGCATTTCTTAAGAACAATAATCCAAGGAATAAATTAATATACTGTAAATTCAGAAATTATTGCTAGTTTTTATTAATGCAAATAATGCGCCTGGGTGAATATTGTAATAATAACTCTCATTCTGATACTGTGAAAGTACTTTTATTCGTGGGATACCAATTTCGTGGTTATCGTGGATGGCTTTATCCACAAATTTAAGTGTCCAACGAAATATAACAACTGTTGTCCAAATAAAGACATGGAAATATCCCCATGTAGGTTTGACTAGGTAGATACAGGCATATAATCTAGAGAATACCGGTACATCAAATATCAGCAAACACACTATGAACTATATATATAACTTCAGACAGGATTTTACCCTTTTAATCTTTAAAAAATCAAAACTGTACGACTTTAACCTTATAATTCTCATCCAAATTAGTTTTGAACAATGAAAGTCAGACTTCCCGTGATGATATACAATGATGAAGTATTCAATTATCTCCTCCTTATTCATATAGTTCACATGGGTAAGTATTAACTGAAAATAATTTAAAACTTTAATTTAATTTTTTCATTGCATTAATAAGCCTTTAATATATTAATTTATTATTCTCTGTCTATTCTAGCCAAGCTATTCCCCCTGTCTTGTTTCATTACAAGTTTTTAATTAATTTATAAACCACTACATTCACAGAATGTATCATACAGTGGGAAATCTAGTGACAAAAATATTACCTCCCCTGTAAACACTGAAAACTAGATCATCTCAATGTTTGTCCCATTTTAGCAAGGACGCTATCAATTATGGATTCACGGAAAAACGTTCTGGTAAATAGTAAAAATAGAAATAAGTTGAAATAAAAACAAAACTTCCACTCAATGTTATCATTTTCCTCAAGTAGCAAACGACGAGTACAACAAGCTATAGAAGCTTGGAGTAAAATTGATTTAAAATGTTACTATGCGAATAAATTCCTGGAGTACCAACTTGAATTTTTTTTTTAACTCTCTGTATACCTCTCTAGAACATGCTAATTATTCATATATATATACAGCTAGATCAGAGAAAGTCAGGAAAAAAATTCCAAAAGAATCGATTGATATGCAGCAAAGATTGGCACTTTTGAAATTAAGTTACTAGGCAAATTCAAACAGACCTTGTCTCGATGTAAACATTGAATGTGAATAGATTAAGAAGACCGCAAATACATGTACAAAACTCGAGACAACCTTTTCTTAAAATTGTATACAAAATAGTAGAAAGATACCTGCTTTATAAAAATAGTAATCTTCAGTTTTTAACCGGATTTTCGAAAGAAAAATCAGTTATTGATTTGTGGATGTACGGCATGCGGGCGCTAGGGCGGGCGTCTGTCAAACAGTGTCCGTTCATTAACATGAAAACACTTTGATAAAATTTTTTCAAATTTAGATATGTTGTTTCCTGTGACTTAATGAAGGTCAAGTTCAATTTTCACGACTTTAGCTTTTCTTGTTGTTGAGTTATAGCCCTTTCCCATACTTGTCAACTGACCCGGATCCTGCGGGTGTGACCCGAGATTTTCACAATTCTGAGGGGTCACCCGGAACACCCGCCGGGTGACCAAATAACCCGGGAATTTGGAAAACAACCCGTTTTCACCCGGATTCTTTAGCCTTCAGACTTATTATTTATAAGGTGATTGCAATGAAATACCGGCAAATTCGTAATTCTTCCTGGACAAGAAGTTCAACTAGCTGTGTAAACTCAGTTCAATTGACCCATTTCAGTGCATGGCTTGCTTCACTTGACAGCTTTGGTGTCAAACACACTGTTAATTAACACCAATTACCTTAGCTTTAGGTCGTAAATAATTTGTGTATTTAAAGTTGATTTAACAATTAAAAAATAAAAATTTTGAAAATTACTTTTTTTCATCTATATCTCCTTTAATTGTTTAACTTTTATTATATTCTAATATCAACATATGATATGTTCTACTGTTTAAAAGCTGCACAATTGTATGTAAAGAAAACACAAATTGGCACGTTGTATGTCATGGAATGAATATGAACAGGAATCTATCAGTGGCCTCCAGGTGCAATGAAATAATAATATGTACAATTTTAAATTACTTAAGCACATAGACATGTTTTGAAAACTTTGATATAAATTATAAGAAAAATGTCCCCTAAATACTGAAATTCAGCTCGAAAAAGTTCGTACGCTTTATGACCTGAGATTTCATTCTTCTATGCAGGTCATCACCTGCATTTTCATTGTCATAGGTTGACAGGTATGCTTTCCCAAGAATTCAATTTTTGGTGAAATTCTTATTAATTACTCCATTCTGTTCAAAGGGAAATAACTCATTTTTTAAAAGATTTTTAAAAGACATTGTATGAATGATAAATGACATTTTGGATTTTTTTTTCTTTTCTTTGGTAAATTGTTTGAAGAATTTTGTGGTAGGTTTGTTTGTTATTCTGTATAAACTAATTTTCTGAATGCTATATTTCTAAATTTTTTTTGATGAAGTGAACTCCTTTAATTAGATAATAATCTATTTTTATTAAAGGATATATCTCATGTGTACAATTCTTGCCACAATTTTATGAACTTATATCATAGGTTTTTATCTGCAATGTCTTTGACACTTTCGAAAAATAACTGCTGATCAAATATTTTTAACAAGTTATGCCCCTTGGAATAATTAATTATAATGGAAATAAACTCATCATAGATACCAGGAAATGGCATTGTATTTGCTCTGAATTAAGCCTTCATTTCTCTAAGATATTTATAAATTGTTTTAAAGAACAAAAAAAAAGTACTTATTTCAGTTATTGCCCTTTGATAGATAAAATATGTGCAATGCTGGGGACATTGCAACTCTGATCTTTTATATTCATACTTATTGAAAATGAAGAACAGCAATAAAAGCACTGTTCCTTTGCTTTTTGTGTGTTTTTTGCTGTACATTAACTGATTTTGTGTCATGGATGGATACCCGATATCCTTTGTTTTTCTATTATTGATAGTTCTGGCTGTTCTCGTTAGGCAGTTTTTGGGTTTCAAATTTTTTGGCCTTGAGCATACCACAGGAGGTTATGATTTTATTAAGATGCTAGATTTCATCTTAACTTATTTTATCAACATAATTTTATTGCGACATTCAGCATAGCACTGTGGTGGTGTGGTATATTAATTTTATATCACATACCTCATTAATGAAATAATTAAACAATATATCTATCAGATTGTTACAAATTGTATACTTTTAGAAAGGCAACACATACATCCTTAGTTATGCATTATATTTGTGTTGTTCAGAAGTTAGTTTTTAATGAAATGTTTGTGGACTAGTTATTTATTTCCTTCTTTATTGCAACCATAAAATAAGATGTGGTATGATTGCAAATGAGACAACTCTCCACAAGGAACCAAATGTTCTATTTACTTTGATTTTGTGATATTTAATCACCACTTGGTATCTTTTTCTTTCACATGAACACATATAGACTGTTAAAAAATACTGGTCAATATCAACAAAATAATGAATACAAAATTTGAATACCCTGTCTCCCTCATTATTTTTTTTAGAAATGATTGTCAGAGAACCAGATAATTTATTTTACATGGCCTTAACTCCTAGGTCAAAGTCAAATATTCCAAAATTAGACCCAAATCACAGCAAAAAAGAGATTTCTGGTTGATAAATTAGAGCCTTACTGAGTTTTTAAAGTAAACACACCATGCAACTAAGTGCAGTTTTTGTATTTCATTGTCTGATGTCCTTTTGCATTTGGTCATCAACTCCTTTTTGTCTTGCCTGCGACTTTTGTCGCAAAAGCGAGACACAGCGATCCTACATTCCTTCAGCGTCGTCGGCGGCGGCGTCCACAAATATTCACTCTGTGGTTAAAGTTTTTCAAGTTTTAATAACTTTCTTAAACTATCCTGCATTTCAACCAAACTTGGACAGAAGCTTGTTTATGATCATAAGATAGTATCCAGAAGTAAATTTTGTAAAAAAAAAATCCTGTTTATCCATTTTTGTCGAGCCTTCGACTTTTGTCGAAAAAGCGAGACATAGCGATCCTACATTCCGTCGTCAGCGGCGGCGTCGTCGTCGTCGTTGTTGTCGTTGGCGGCGGCGTCCACAAATATTCACTCTGTGGTTAAAGTTTTTGAAATTTTAATAACTTTCTTAAACTATCCTGGATTTCTACCAAACTTGGACAGAAGCTTGTTTATGATCATAAGATAATATTCAAATGTAAATTTTGTAAAAAAAAAATTCCATTTTTTCCGTATTTTACTTATAAATGGACTTAGTTTTTCTGCCAGGAAACATTACATTCACTCTGTGGTTAAAGTTTTTGAAATTTTAATAACTTTCTTAAACTATCCTGAATTTCTACCAAACTTGGAAAGAAGCTTGTTTATGATCATAAGATAGTATCCAGAAGTAAATTTTGTTAAAAAAAATCCATTTTTTCCGTATTTTACTTATAAATGGACTTAGTTTTTCTGCCAGTTAACATTACATTCACTCTGTGGTTAAAGTTTTTAAGATTTTAACAACTTTCTTAAACTATCCTGGATTTGTACCAAACTTGGACAGAAGCTTGTTTATGATTAAAAGCTAGTATCTAGAGGAAATTTTGTTAAAATTTTGTTCCATTTTTTCCGTATTTTACTTATAAATGGACTTAGTTTTTCTTCCAGTTAACATTACATACAGTCTGCAGTTTAAGTTTTTAAAACATTTATTAGATTCATAAACTATCCTGGATTTTTACCAAACTTGGACAGAAGCTACTTACAATCAAAAGATAGTAAAGAGAGGAATATTTTTATTAATTTTTTTCCTCATTTTTGTTGAGCCTGCGATTAACAGCAAAAGTAGGCGAGACACTGGGTTCCGCGGAACCCTTACAATTTTTTTTTCTCATAAATGGACTTAGTTTTTCTGCCAGTTAACATTACATTCACTCTGTGGTTAAAGTTTTTCAAATTTTAATAACTTTCTTAAACTATCCTAGATTTGTACCAAACTTGGACAGAAGCTTGTTTATAATCATAAGATAGTATCCAGAAGAAAATTTTGTAAAAAAAAAAAATCCTGTTTATCCGTATTTTACTCATATATGGACTTAGTTTTTCTGCCACTTAACATAACATTCACTCTCTGTGGTTAAAGTTTTTTAAATTTTAATAACTTTCTTAAACTATCCTGGATTTGTACCACACTTGGACAGAAGCTTGTTTGTGATCATAAGATAGTATTCAAAAGTAAATTTTGTTAAAAAAAAATCCTGTTTATCCGTATTTTACTTATAAATGGACTTAGTTTTTCTGCCAGATAATATTACATTCACTCTGTGGTTAAAGCTTTCAAAATTTTAATAACTTTCTTAAACTATCCTGGATTTGTACTAATCTTGGACAGAAGCTTGTTTATGATCAAAAGCTAGTTCCTAGAAGAAATTTTGTAAAAATTTATTTCCTGTTTTTCCGTATATTACTTATAAATGGACTTAGTTTTATTCAAGTTAACATTACGTACAGTCTGCAGTTAAAGTTTTTAAAACATTTATTAGATTCATAAACCTTCTTGGATTTTTACCAAACTTGAACAGAACTTCTTACAATCAAAAGATAGTATCTAGAGGAAAATTTTTTAATAATTTTTTCCCCATTTTTGTTGAGCCTGCGACAAACAACAAAAGTAGGCGAGACACTGGGTTCCGCGGAACCCTTACGAATTTTTCCTTGTATGTGTTTCTTTATCAAAATACTTTCTCTTCAGTAAAGCCTCTTCTAAGGAGAACAATTTTATTTTTGTACTGCCTATATCAGTTGCCTCCTACATAGAAGTTGGAACACAGAGTATTTGAAATTGCTCCCTAAGTTTCATTTAATGTAGATTACCTATCCTGATAAAATTGGATCATAGATAAATACATATTTTGTTCCAGATTTTCAGAGTCGAGAAATCTGAACCTTACAATCCAAAGAAAACACAGTTCTCAAAAACATTTACATTAGAAAAGACTGAGAGACCCATCACCATTAAGGTAAGACCAGTTCACAGTTCACAGTTCACAGTTCACAGTTCACAGTTCACAGTTAAGGAAGAAATGTGAAAAGATAGGATAAATAATAATGGCAAATTGACTCTTATCTCCTAATATGTAAGTAAACTAACAACAAAGTCACTTAATGATTTAAAGGTTGAAATTTTGTAACTTCACCTGTAGTTTTAATTTACAGCTTGTTCAGACATCTTTCATGTATTCATCTTTAATACAAATTTTGTAACTTCACCTGTAGTTTAATTACAGCTTGTTCAGACATCTTTCATGTATTCATCTTTAATGCAAATTTTGTAACTTCACCTGTAGTTTAATTACAGCTTGTTCAGACATCTTCGTGTATTCATCTTTAATACAAATTTTGTAACTTCACCTGTAGTTTAATTACAGCTTGTTCAGACATCTTTCATGTATTCATCTTTAATACAAATTTTGTAACTTCACCTGTAGTTTAATTACAGCTTGTTCAGACATCTTTCATGTATTCATCTTTAATACAAATTTTGTAACTTCACCTGTAGTTTAATTACAGCTTGTTCAGACATCTTTCGTGTATTCATCTTTAATACAAATTTTGTAACTTCACCTGTAGTTTAATTACAGCTTGTTCAGACATCTTTCATGTATTCATCTTTAATGCAAATTTTGTAACTTCACCTGTAGTTTAATTACAGCTTGTTCAGACATCTTTCATGTATTCATCTTTAATACAAATTTTGTAACTTCACCTGTAGTTTAATTACAGCTTGTTCAGACATCTTTCATGTATTCATCTTTAATGCAAATTTTGTAACTTCACCTGTAGTTTAATTACAGCTTGTTCAGACATCTTTCGTGTATTCATCTTTAATACAAATTTTGTAACTTCACCTGTAGTTTAATTACAGCTTGTTCAGACATCTTTCATGTATTCATCTTTAATACAAATTTTGTAACTTCACCTGTAGTTTAATTACAGCTTGTTCAGACATCTTTCATGTATTCATCTTTAATGCAAATTTTGTAACTTCACCTGTAGTTTAATTACAGCTTGTTCAGACATCTTTCGTGTATTCATCTTTAATACAAATTTTGTAACTTCACCTGTAGTTTAATTACAGCTTGTTCAGACATCTTTCATGTATTCATCTTTAATGCAAATTTTGTAACTTCACCTGTAGTTTAATTACAGCTTGTTCAGACATCTTTCGTGTATTCATCTTTAATACAAATTTTGTAACTTCACCTGTAGTTTAATTACAGCTTGTTCAGACATCTTTCATGTATTCATCTTTAATACAAATTTTGTAACTTCACCTGTAGTTTAATTACAGCTTGTTCAGACATCTTTCATGTATTCATCTTTAATACAAATTTTGTAACTTCACCTGTAGTTTAATTACAGCTTGTTCAGACATCTTTCATGTATTCATCTTTAATGCAAATTTTGTAACTTCACCTGTAGTTTAATTACAGCTTGTTCAGACATCTTTCGTGTATTCATCTTTAATACAAATTTTGTAACTTCACCTGTAGTTTAATTACAGCTTGTTCAGACATCTTTCATGTATTCATCTTTAATACAAATTTTGTAACTTCACCTGTAGTTTAATTACAGCTTGTTCAGACATCTTTCATGTATTCATCTTTAATACAAATTTTGTAACTTCACCTGTAGTTTAATTACAGCTTGTTCAGCACTACAAAAGTCAAAAAGTCTGAAAAGACCAGTTTTTGTCTGAATTTGCATGAATTTTTACTTGACATTCTCAATTTGTCTAAATCCGTCCGTCGTCGTCTGTTAACTTTTACAAAAATCTTCTCCTCTGAAACTACTGGGTCAAATGTAACCAAACTTGGCCACAATTATCATTGGGGTATCTAGTTTAAAAAATGTGTCCGGTGACCCGGCCAACCAACCAAGATGGCCGCCATGGCTAAAAATAGAACATAGGGGTAAAATGTAGATTTTGGCTTATATCTCTGAAACCAAAGCATTTAGAGCAAATCTGACATGGGGTAAAATTGTTAATCAGGATAAGATCTATCTGCCCTGAAATTTTCAGATGAATTGGACAACCCGTTGTTGGGTTGCTGCCCCTGAATTGGTAATTTTAAGAAAATTTTGCCGTTTTGGGTTATTATCTTGAATATTATTATAGATAGAGATAAACTGTAAACAGCAATAATGTTCAGCAAAGTAAGATCTACAAATAAGTCAACTTGACCAAAATGGTCAGTTGACCCTTAAGGAGTTATTGCCCTTTATAGTCAATTTTAACAATTTTTCGTAAATTTTTGTAATCTTTACAAAATCTTCTCCTCTGAAACTACTGAGACAAATTTAACCAAACTTGTCCACAATCATCATTAGAGTAACTAGTTTAAAAATGTGTCCGATGACCCGCCCATGAACCAAGATGGCTGACATGGCTAAAAATAGTACATAGGGTAAAATGCAGTTTTTGGCTCGTATCTCTGAAACCAAAGCATTTAGAGCAAATCTGATGAGGATAAAATTGTTCATTAGGTCAATATCTATCTGCCCTGAAATTTTCAGACCAATCAGGCAACACGTTGTTGGGTTGCTGCCCCTGAATTGGTAATTTTAAGAAAACTTTGCACCTTTTGGTTATTATCTTGAATATTATTATAGATAGAAATAAACTGTAAACAGCAATAATGTACAGCAAAGTAAGATCTACAAATAAGTCAACATGACCAAAATTGTCAATTGACCCCTTAAGGAGTTATTGCCCTTTATAGTCAATTTTTTACAATTTTCATAAATTTTGTAAATTTTTGTAAATTTTTACAAAATATTTTCCACTGTAACTACTGGGCCAAGTTCATTATAGATAGAGATAATTGTAAGCAGCAAGAATGTTCAGTAAAGTAAGATCTACAAACACATCACCATCACCAAAACACAATTTTGTCATGAATCCATCTGTGTCCTTTGTTTAATATGCACATAGACCAAGGTGAGCGACACAGTCTCTTTAGAGCCTCTAGTTAAAAATTCTTGACATAGTATGAATTTGTCTAAGAAGGTTCTTGATTTTTCCTGACAAGTGTCTTGACAGTATGAACATTGTCTTAAAATTTCTCGACACTTCCTGTATCATCTGATAAGAGTCTGGATTAGCCTCGACCAATTCTTGACTGTCTTGAATTTGTCTCGATCTGTCTTGACATATTCTTGACATTCTTAATAATGTCTGAATATGTCTCGACATATTCTTGACATTCTAAATAATGTCTGAATATGTCTCGACACATTCTTGACAGTCTTAAAATATGTCTTGACACTATCTCAACAGTATAAATTTGGCCTGAAATGTGAACAGACTTATTCTGCACTGTTTATGACATTCTATTGCTGTTATTTACTCCTTTTTATTATGGCTAAACTAAACTTTGAAGAATCAAGGATCAATTTGGTATAGTAAGATACCCTTTTGGTGCAACTAAGTTGGAATACCCTGAATAATTCCCCATGTAGTTTAATTTTGATTTATTTTAATTAAACATTTAATTAATTGTTTTCACTTGGAATATAAGTCAAAGTTACTAACAAACAGCATTTAGATTTTGCTGTTCATAAAACTGCCAGTCAAATTTACTTTACTAAAATAGGTGTCTTATAGGCAGTTTTAAAATGTGACCATGTGTCTATTGGACCCCACAATTCATCTTTTGGGTTTATGTGGATAAAAAGGGGGCTTTCGTTTAGGTCAAAGAATTTGTTCCCATCTTGATTCAAAACCTTATTCATTTTTAGAACAACCCAAAAACATTTTTATTCAAATTTTAGTGTTGAATTTTATAATTTTTATCAAAATAAATATTTGTGATAACTCCTTCCTGAAAAGAAAACGAATGTTTAGAACTATATTGTGCATGTCTGTTTGAGATCCGTTTTCATAAGACCAATGATTTCTATAGAAATCATTGATGGAACCATTGTAAATACAGTTTTTTATTATTCCTGGAGTAGATAATAATTTTCTTTTAATATTTGAGAATTATTCAATTTGTTTTATGTTAAAATAATTAACTTCATAATTTTGATGAAAAAATCCATTTTAATTCAATTTTTTTCATCAAAATGATGATTTTCATTTTCATCTATCAACAAACTTTTTAAATTGTAGTGGCATGGTCGGTCATTTGATAAGTTGTATGGCTGATTACAGGTAAAGCAGTAATTTCTATTTGACAGTTGCGTGTACTCTTGGGTGTGGAATACCTTCATTTTATGGGGAACATCCTGTCCATGTGTAATACTTAATATATATATTCCAACAGATGACATTACACAAATTTTTCTTCTGTTAAATGAATGATTTGTATATCATCATAATTTGCTATTTATATAAACCACATTTTGGTATAATAATTATTTACCATATCAACATTGAATATTATGAATGTAGAATGAAATATGTCTACAGTATGATTGGTTTTAATCATTTAATTTATAAGATTTAGGAATCAAAATTTGTAATTATTTAAAACCCACATTCAAATTGTTTTATATCAACACACCCTCATTTGAATTATTTTATACTTTAGATTTCATAGCCATATTTGCATTTGTAAAAATATTTATATACCCAAATTTTCAATTATTTTACATGCCCAACTTTTATTTTTGTTGTAAGAAGTGTAACTTGGAACAACAGTATATCATATAAAGAGAAATAAAGATTAAAGTTATATCATGAATATTGGTCATGATTTGTAAAACTCAGAACTGTCAAGTAAATTTAAGACACAATTCAAAATGTTCAGAATGTGCCAAGCCATACTGAGAAAAAATAAGAATGTCGAGAATATGTCGAGAAATATCAAGACAGTATTCAAATGTCAAGAAATTTTAAGACCATATTCAGAATGTCGAGAATATGTCGAGCAAATTTCATACAAATTTAATATAAATGAGAATTTGTCAAGAAAAATTAAGACATGAGTCATACTTTTGGAGAATGTCGAGTAAAAGTTCATGCAAATCAAGACAAAAACTGGTCTTTTCAGACTTTTAGACTTTTGTAGTGCAGACATCTTTCATGTATTCATCTTTGATATAAATTGTGTAACTTCACCTGTAGTTTTATTACAGCTTGTTCAGACATCTTTCATGTATTCATCTTTGATATAAATTGTGTAACTTCACCTGTAGTTATACCCCACGCAACGAGTTGTTATACCCCACGCAACAAGTTGCGTAGGGTATAATGTTTTTGACCCGTTCGTCCGTCCGTCCGTCTGTCCGTCCGTCAGTCCGTCCCTCCGTCCGTCAGTCCTGTTTCTTGTCATTGCAACTCCTCTCAAACCACACAACAGAATTTCACGAAACCTTTTTAGATAATAAGGACATGCTATGTAGTTGTGCATATCAACAGGAAATTACGATTCAATTCTTTTTCTAGGAGTTACGCCCCTTTGAACTTATTTACTTTAATGTACTACTGCAACAGTTTGTCTTTCGCAACTCCTCTCAAACCACACAACAGAATTTCATGAAACCTTTTCAGATAATAAGGACATACTATGTAGATGTGCATATCGACAGGAAATTACGATTCAATTTTTTTTCCAGGAGTTACGCCCCTTTGAACTTATTTGCCCAATATACTACTGCAACCTTTTGTCATCGCAACTCCTCTGAAACCACACAACAGAATTTCATGAAACCTTTTCAGATAATAAGGACATACTACGTAAATGTGCATATTGACAGGAAATTACGATTCAATTTTTTTTCCAGGAGTTACGCCCCTTTGAACTTATTTGCCCAATATACTACTGCAACCTTTTGTCATCGCAACTCCTCTCAAACCACACAACAGAATTTCATGAAACCTTTTCAGATAATAAGGACATACTACGTAGATGTGCATATCGACAGGAAATTACGATTCAATTTTTGGGAAAGACGGCTTCAAGCCGTCAATTCCCTATGTGGCTGGCCAGACTTCCAAGCCCCTCACGTCAGTCATTTTGTTTTTATAGTTGGGGAAAACACCTCAAAATTTCATACTGAATTGATGAGAAGGAGACACACAAATGAACAGATTGACTTTAAACACTTTTTAACACATTTGCCTTCTGTATCTCGTGAAATTATCGTATCTTGAGCTCTCCTTAACATTATTTACGTTTCTTTTACAATCCGGAAAAATCAGTATTATGAAAATATTCTAAATATATCCAACCTAGTGACGTCATGGTTGGAATTCCACACTAGGTAGAAGCAGGGATATCCTTTCCTCGTTATTAAAATCATTCACAGAAATCGTGCTTTATTTAGAAATCGGTATTTGTTTATTTAAAAACATAATTATGTTTTCTGTAGATGATTCAAACATGCAATGCTTTGATTTGTAGGTCAACTTTCACGGTAAACAATGGGAATACATGGGATTGGGGAGAGAAACGTCAGTTTTCATTCTTATCTGTAACTGTATTGAGAATCTCTCCTTTAATACAGGAGCACATCAAATTGATGAGTAATTATCCACCTAAAGAAAAGTTTCTGTATCTGAACACTTAAAATGTGATATTTATTATATGATGAGAAGTTTTCCATTAAAACAAAATTTTATGTACCAACATAATCATTGTAATGGTAAAAACAATTAAAATTTTCAAATGGCTTTTTCTAGTTTAAACATATTTAAATGGAAATTTAAAACTGAATAGACTTTTCAGTCCTCACTTTATCAAGAAAAAATTTAAAATCTTAGAGCCCTGTCACAAAAAATGGAGTATTGCCCTAGCTTGCAGTTCAGTGGTATACAATAAAAAAAATATATATTGTTGTAGTTATTAAATGATAGAATTCAATTGAATTTTAGATAATTAACTTTCAACTTTAATGAAATGTTTTGAATTAGAAGGTGCCAAATTATCTCTTTATTGGTCCTAATTGATTCTATGATGAATTCTTGGCTAAGGAAATGAAATTACATTATTAACCAACAATTAATTTCAATATAATCAATCTTTCTACATGTTTTTGCTCATTCTTTGTATGAAGACTATCAAAAGATACCCAAAAAAAAATAGAAACATTTGCCGTCTTTTCCCTCAGAGCTTTTAAGCTCTTAGATTTTTCCAGGAGTTAAGCCCCTTTGAACTTATTTGCCCAATATACTACTGCAACCTTTTGTCATCGCAACTCCTCTCAAACCACACAACAGAATTTCATGAAACCTTTTCAGATAATAAGGACATACTACATAGATGTGCATATCGACAGGAAATTACGATTCAATTTTTTTTCCCAGGAGTTACGCCCCTTTGAACTTATTTGCTTCAATGTACTTCTGCAACAGTTTGTCATCGCAACTCCTCTGAAACCACACAACAGAATTTCATGAAACTGTGTAGATAATAAGGACATACTATGTAGATGTGCATATTGACAGGAAATTATGATTCAATTTTTTCTGATACAATTTTTTTCTTACACTTATTTTATTTCTCCAATGACAATGTGGGACGTGGGGTATGTGAGCGCGCTCACTAAGGTTCTTTCATTTAATTACAGATGTTCAGACATCTTTCATGTATTCATCTTTGATATAAATTGTGTAACTTCACCTGTAGTTTTATTACAGCTTGTTCAGACATCTTTCATGTATTCATCCTTGATATAAATTGTGTAACTTCACCTGTAGTTTAATTACAGCTTGTTCAGACATCTTTCATGTATTCATCTTTAATACAAATTGTGTAACTTCAGCTGTTGTTTTAATACAGCTTGTTCAGACATCATCTTTCATGTATTCATCTGTGAAACACTTTGTGTAACATCACCTGTTGTTTTATTACAAATTTGATTTTGAAATGCCCCATGAGATGATAGACCTCCCTTTTGGTTTTGCAGTCACTTAAAATGTCTAAGGTGAAGGTTACCTGAAAAATAATTTTTTTTTTTAGGTTTACTTTTTGCTAGAAAATATCGTTTTATTGTCAATAATGTATGAATAGGAATACCTAATGACACTGAAAAAAATCACTTGATTATGTTTTTCGGATAGCCATGAGTTACTTTATTGGTGCATATTCATTCTTTTAATCATAAAAAAACCTATTGAATTCTTCACTATTCTCACAGATCATTCTTGTACTAGAAAGGTGAAAGTTAAATCCTGTATCTTTAGTCCTCTGATATCAAAAACAAAAACATTTTTTGCATGGAAAAAAACATTTCCCTTGAATTTTCTGCTTAGGGGACGACCATTTGATATTCGGGGGGGGAGGAGGATTTGTTTTGGATCGGTTATTTATTTTTGTAAATTAAGAGGACAGATTATCTATTTTCTGCACTATTGAAGCAAGATTTTTCATTTTCATTAAAGCAAGGGACTGATTATTTATTTTCACAACTATATTTATAATATTCGAAAACATACAATTTTAAAATTATTTGTTAATTATAAATAATACATGTATAGTCAAGTCATTATGTACCATTTAATCAGAATTAATTATTATCCTCTGCAGAAATGAATCTTCTGTATTTCCCAATGCATATACATGTATTTCATACATACACAGTATTAAAGTTTGGTTGTAACTAAGGCTCTTTTAAAAGTATTGGCAAACATGTTTCGCCGAGCAGAGCAAGGCAAAATTTTTGAAGGGTTTTTGCACCGCTGAAGGCCCAAGAAGCTATAGAACAAATGATGCAAAATCATGCTTTCTGGGTGTTCCCCAGACCCTTTCTTAAACTGAAAATGCAAGTTCTGTTTTAATAATTTTTTGACAATATTTTGGTCTCAAAGCAAAATCACGTTATAGATTCAGTGTAAGACTTAAGTTTCTAGGGACAACATCAAAAGACAAATATGCATGATAAAGCAAAAATGTAATTCACATAGTTCAGTCTGTGGCTGCTGTGTTTTTTTAAACTCATGATCAAGTTAATAATAAAATTACTAAATTACAAAATGAATGCAACACTAACAGAATACAGAGGGGCAATCAATGAACAAAAGACAAATAAATAAGAAACATTGATCCCGAAAAATCAGGGGCTACGTCTGAGGGAGAACAGAACTTGCTTCTTGCAAGGCACTCACGGTGAACACAATTTGATATGGAGACAAGCGTTTGGTTTTGAAATTTCCTACATGAGGTCATTTGTCTCAATGTAGTTACGGCCCTGATTTAATAAAAGTGAGGTAAGTGTTCCTGAGACAATTAACCTCAAGTTAAATGAAACCAATTTTCTGACATTTCAAGTATATTTAAATAATATTTATACTTTTATTATTAAAAGATATGGGAAGTGTTTCCCGATTTTTTTTTTGGAAAAAAGATGAATTTATGAAGAATCTGGTGCCATCTCATACTTTTGATTAGACCTGCTGAGTTATTCATTTTCAATACATTGCAAGTCAGGTAATTTATTTTCAAACTACCACAGAACAAACCATTTGTTTTTGTGATTATCAAGGCTGAGTTATTTATTTTCAAAATCCTCCTGGCCCCCCCCAGAATATCAAATGGTTGTCCCCTTATATTTACATTAAAAGTCAATAAAAGCACTGTTCCTTTGCCTTTAATTTTTTTCATGTGCCATAATGATTTTGCATCATGATTTGTTTCACCATATCCTTTCTTTTCCATGGTTTATGTAATAACAAAATATTCCATTATTAAAAAATATTTAGCATGTGATAAAATACACTGATAATTCTCTCGATGTACTTAACTCGATTGTCAATGAATGTGTTGTTTTGAAACTTTTAAAATATTTTAGGACATTTAAATTCTTGGATCACTTATAATTGTATATTTATTCAAATTAAGATATCAAAAATTGAATTTCAGAGGACAATGCATACTGATTGATTGCTGGTTTTTAAATCACTTTCAGCACTCATGGCTATTTCATTTGTGGGGGAGGGAGGTGGGTTTATAAGTAGAGGAAGCCTGAGTACCTTAAGAAAACCACCTACCTTTCGGCAGAAAAAACTGGCAATTCTATTCAAAGAAGATCATAGTTGACCTTACCTTGCCACCAGCCGGGTTTGAATTGATGACCTCAATTGTTGACATGCTAGTGATCACTGTAGAATTGTAATACTTAGACCACCAGCCACTGAGGCCCTAAAATACATTCTGATAAAAATGCAAACTTTGGATTCATTTTAAGTAATGGGGTACTAGTTTTTGTGGGTAAGGTGAACCACAAATTTAAGTGTTCAACAGAATACAATTTACCCTAGGCTTTTGTGATTTATTAAAAACCAGGAAAAAAATTAATTTTCCCCCAATTCACTAAAATTGGTGGCAATAAAAATAAATCAATCTATAATATTTGTTATTTAAATTGTTATTCTAATGATTGATGCAAGTTTTCTTATGTTTAAGTTGATACACATTATTTTTTTTTGAAGATATCTTCCAGTAGTGGTAGTACAGACAGTGATGCTGAGATTCTAACTGTGAATACTGCTGAATGTTGTGAGTAAAATGAAATAGGTTGATGCTTAAAATTTTGCATTTTTAAACAGAAAAATGAAAAAAGCACAAACAAACAACGTGGATGGAGAGTTGTCTCATTGGCACTCATACCACATCTTCTTATATCTAAAATCTATAAACACATAGTACAAAAGTCAAATTTTAAGAAGATGTGGTATGATTGTCTATCTACCCAAGACCAAATTATGTAGATGTAAGCAACTAAAGGTCACTGCACAGCCAGGGACTTTTTTCTGTTTATAATAAGTTTACTGTGGGAAATTTACACAAGAATTATTTTTTTAAATTCTGAACAGCTTCTGTTCTAACTGTATTGTTTACATTTTTTTTTTTTGAAAAATTTAGTTTTAGTGCATTCTCAGTTAAGTGCTAGCTATGAACTGGAACACTCTGAAATTTAGTATCAATGTTCAAGTGAGCATGCATTACCATGTGATGCCTTTTCACATTCATTTCTCTTTAAGGATGTTCGCTACTCTGTTTCAAAATAACAAGCTTTTAAAAAGACTGTTATAAAGTGATAGTATATAAATAAAGGAACTAAAAAAGCAGAAAAAAAATGAAGGGTTCGTGTGCTTGTTTTCAAGATGTTAACCATTGAAAATTTGATGGGAAATGATTCTCTGTAGATTTTTCATACATTTAACATTGGCACCTTTTTTCTCTCAAAAACTATGAAAAAATATAAACAAGGATTTTATAAGGTTTTCAAAGATGGCATTTTAAACTATTTGTAATCAAATTATGGAAAGAAAAATAGGGGTTAGCGGGCAAAATTTTTAATGGCACTACATGGATAAAACCATAGGATTCCGAATATCTGGCAAAAATTCAAAAACAAGAGGAGCAAACATCCTTAACATTATGTTTACCAAATACTTAGTGGGGGCATTATTAGTGAGCAGTAGCTCACAGTTAAACTTGTTTTTGGTCAGCAACCCTTATATTTCTCACATGCACTTGTGACTTATGTTATTATTAAAATCTAGGTATTCCTTTCATATTTGTTAGAGTAAATTTTGTTTGAAAAGTTCAAGGATCTTTATTTTTATATAAATTTTTAATTTTTTAAATGCTTGTTTCTAGACTGACTTGTCATTATTTTTCTCAAGAATTTTTATGTTTTATACATTATCTATTCAAGAAAACTCAAAATAGGATATAATATAGTAGTCAATTATGACTATTGTTTATGGTAGAGTAATGATTGATGCAATGGACACTTCTTTCTTTCAAACCAGTCCTGCCCACAATAGCCTTTATATCAAAGTAATTAAAGATCAAAATGTTTATAAATCTGCAAAGGTTTTAAAAGAAAAAATATATTTATTAACTTCAAATTAGTAAGATGTAGCAGTAAGGGGTAGTTTTAGTACTTATACAGCCCTGTGTCAGTAATATCTTTGAAAGTCAAGGAGAAGAAAAACAATGAAATCTGTCCATTTGGTATTATTGGTTATTAAACGTAGTACAAAATGTACCTTAATTTACTTTTGTCCACTGTACATCCTCTACATATAAACAGTATTTGATCAAAACAAATTGTGAAAAAGAAATAGTTAACCTGGAAACAATAATAAATTATTAAAAATAAAATTATATATATTACTATTGTCAATAATGTAAGGAAAACTTTTCTATATATACACATAAAATAGTTGTTTATTCTATATGTCCCTCAAAGGACCTTGTCAAATTAATTATCTTCATTTTCTGACAAAAAAGGACATTAAATGGTGAAGTTTGGTTGATGGGTCGACTAACATCTCACAGTTTTTACTACAAAACAAAATCCAAACAGGCTCATCTTAATCTTTTTATTTTTGTAAGTCACAAACAATATGGAGGTGGAATCAGCTATAAAGCTTGATTGTGACTATTTTGTCCTTTGATATTGAGGAGGTTTGGTTGTTGATATATTGAATACATTTTTTCTTTTATTTCTGTTGAGAAACCTTAACCTTGAAAATGTTTAAGCAAAGTATATTGAAATTTCAATGTATTGTATTTATTTCAATGTATTGTATTTATTTTAATGTATTTTATTTGTTGAATTTAAAGGAGTTTTTCTTTGGCAAGTCTGAACTGATGGTGCTTACTTAGGGAAGAGCGTTTTTGTTTGCGTACAATAACTATTGTTTAATATTCCCAAATTTGAAAAGAAGGATAAGGGTTGAATGTACAGGAGACAATAATTTCATGTACTGTAAATTCAGAAATTATTATGTGCATTTATTTTTGTGATTTTCAAGAATGGACAAAAATGCGAGATTTATTATTGAGATTTAAAGAAAATCTGCAGACAGATATAGGTATTAGATATAAGAATGCTAGATCTTATTATTGCGATAATCACCAAGTTGCATTATTCGCATTAATAAAAACCTCGCAGTAATTTCTGAATTTACAGTAGATTACACTCTTACAAGTTTTATAGGGCATTTATCATTTAATCGATTCAGTTTTACTTCAACTAGCAGTAATATTTAGAAAAGATATTTGGCATCATTTTGATATTTCTCTTGGTAACCCGTTTACAATTGCAAGTTAAGTTGTGCTTGTTTCTTTTACAGACGACCCTCTTTCAGTAGGAGAAATAGCAGGTATCATTATCTGTGTGCTACTGTTAGTAACTGTTTTTGGACTTGGTGGCTTCATTGTCTATCGTAGATGGGAGTAAGTATATGAATGAAAGTTGAAGCATGCCAACATTAATCATAGAGATCTAGAAACTATATCTCTAAGCATCTATAATTACATTATATATATATATTAGAGCTATAAAAAGTTATTTCTGAGAATGTGTAAAACAAGAGTGTAAGTTTAGAACTACTGCATTATAAATGTTAATTGTCAGGACTCTTTTGATTTTATCCAATTTTGATAGGGTTTTTATTCTGTTGATTTCATAATATGGAAATCCCTATACCTCATCTTGATGAGGAAATGAGTTAATTTGAATACTGTAAATTAAGAAATTATTGTATGCATTTATTATTGCGATATTTGAAGAATGTCCAAAAAATGCGAGATTAATTATTGCGATTTAAGGAAAATCTGCATACAGATATATGTATCAGATATCCGAATGCGATGATTTATTATTGCGATACTCCCCAGTCCTATTATTCACATTTATAAAATCCTCACAATAATTTCTGAATTTACAGTATTAATATCTTGAAGGAGAGATAATTGATATTTAATTTATTTCGTTTATCTTTTGGTAAATTGATTAGTGATTAAAATGATCTTTTCCTCTAAATATTTTGCTATCACTTTCATTTTTTTAAGAAAATAGCAAAATTGTGTGGCAGTGTGTGTGATTCAGCAAATTGTGAGGTTTCTCATAGTTTATCTAGTTTTTATCGATGCAAACAGCATAGACATATCTTGTCATTAAAAGTGTATTTATATTTCCTTATATAGATATAACTTATGATGCCACTTGTTGTGTTTGCAATGGTTAAACATGGAATATGTGTGAATTCTGTGCTCACATTTATGATTATTTACATATATATATATAAATACGTTTTAGATGTATAAAAGAGTATCTGCCAGATATTGGAAGACGAGAATCAACAGGAGAATTTGAACCTTTGCAACCACCACCAGAAAGGTACAGGTAATTACTTTACTCCACTAGTCACTGAAGCTTAATTTTATACAAGCAAATGTACTAATTTTTCTATAGACAACAATATAATTATTTAGGGGTCTATTTTTCATTCAGTAGGGTCTTATTTTCATTTTAAGAGATATTTTGTAACTTTTATAAGAAAGGGTATTTAGGCCACATCAGATATTAAATATTTGTTTGATTTTCTAACAGAAATTTATAAAAATGACCCTATGGGTGAAAAAAATTAACATTTAAGACTGATTGGCTGCATAAGCTAGTGTTAATTGTAATTAATTGGTATCTGTTATTTGTCTGTTGCATATATTCACATTATGTACAAAGGAGGTATGGAGCTATCTTGCACTCTGGTGAAGATGTTTATTTTGTTTAAAATATAATTTTGATATCCTCTTTTCTTATATGATTGCAATAGCATCAAAATATATCCCTATACACGTATTTTGAGCAACCCTCCAGTCTAAAAAATTAAAACAAAACAAATGTCCTTTTGTCTAGCCTGCAACATTTAGTTTGTGAAAGCGAGACATAGCGATCCTAAATTCTGTTGTTGGAGGTGTCGTCAGCATTTAGGTTCAGTCTGTGGTTAAATTTTTTTTAGACATCAATAACTATGTTAAACCTTTATGGAATTTTATGAAATTTGGACAGAAGCTTTTTTTTGGACCAAATGACAGTATATCCAGAGCAAAATTTAAAAGTATTTATTTTTATGTATCCTGTGAAGTTTATCGGTTATTAATCCATTTCATTTAAATACTCAATTCTTATGATCGATTAATGTTCTAATTTAACATATAGTCTAATAGCTTTGATTTATGATAAAGTATTGCTTAGAATGGTTCATATCTTTATAAAATTCATATATTTGTCTTTGTTTATAAACTTAGCAATGATAATCACATTGACTCACATTCAATCTATACTAAAAGTCAACAATCATAACCATAATAAAGTCCTATATTCCATTACATTGCATAAAGCATAATCATACATATAAGTTCCAAAGTACTATCATCACTAATCAATACTAAAGGTTATCAGTCTACTGATATTAATTAATGTTCTAATGTACAGTTTAGACAATTACAGTTCATGGTACTATTATTGAATATAGTTAATTAATAGTACTATGATATCAAATAAATATCTACTGTAAATTATCTCAAATATTAAACATTATAGCTTCTACATTGATAGTACAATATTATTAAATCTATTCACATGTACTATAAAATTTATAATTCAACCTCAAAATTAAGCAAAATAGCACATAACATAATTTTATCAATTCTTAATCAAAATAAGCATTTCTATCAGCATACATATATTAAGTAATTTATTAAATCCAAATTAATTGATTTAATTATAAATGATATTAATTTATATTAGAAACTTTGATATTATTGAACTGTCAATTAATAATACGAATATATAGCATTTTAATGCTATAATCAGTCATTAATATGTATATATCTTAGAGAATGTTATAACTATAATAGTTTGTATCTCAAGTCTAAATGATTTGACTTGTAAATTTATTGATCTGTAAAGTTAGAAATTAAGAGAACACATGGTTAATACTAAATGATTTTATCTTTTGTAATACATATTTATCACTATTTAATTCTAAATGTTGAAATTCTATAATAGTCTAATCATATTGTAACATGTATGATGACATTAACATGTAATTCTATAAGTTACTAAATATTGTAAAGTCTTAATGTATTGAATTTGATACAGATTTCATTTCAAATTACTAATCATGCATATAACAATTTAATTGAATCAGTAATATTCATTATGTTGATTAAATGATGATAATTGATAATGTTATACATTGTTAGCAATAGAATAACTTAGATTTTGATCAATTAATTAATGAGTGTAATAACATGGATTACAGATAGAAATTGAATAACTTATGAAATACTTAATTGACTGAAAATTCATATTATACAATTAATCAAATTTATAAGTATTATTAAATTTGATTTTCAAATATGTAATTTTGTCATAATTTCATTAAAATATGATGCTATAATCAGTAATTAATGTACAAATTAATACTTTAAAGTAAAAATTTAAAGTCTAATTAATACAAAGTACTAACTAGAATATAAATTATATTATAATTGCCGTATTCAGAAGCTACAAATGTGACAACATATTATATGTAGTTGAACATGATACATAATCTTATTGACTTTTGCATGTTGATGTGGACTCTGGCGTCTACGTCTATGTTAGTTTGCATGTTGATGTGGACTCTGGCGTCTATGTCTATGTTAGCTTGCATGTCGATGTGGACTCTGTGTCTACGTCTATGTTAGCTTGCATGTCGATGTGGACTCTGGCGTCTACGTCTATGTTAGCTTGCATGTCGATGTGGACTCTGGCGTCTACGTCTATGTTAGCTTGCATGTCGATGTGGACTCTGGCGTCTACGTCTATGTTAGCTTGCATGTCGATGTGGACTCTGGCGTCTACGTCTATGTTAGCTTGCATGTCGATGTGGACTCTGGCGTCTACGTCTATGTTAGCTTGCATGTCGATGTGGACTCTGGCATCTTCATCTATGTTAGCTTGCTTGTCGATGTGGACTCTGGCATCTACGTCAGTGTTAGCTCGCATGTCGTTGATGTTTCTTACAAACTTATTGCCATACAGCAATATATTTTGGTATGTGCAGGTGGATCTTCTTAAGACTGACCATGTTCCATAATATGAAGTTCTCGTGCATTGACCAATATTTCATGGTTCAAAGGCTTTGAAACAGTTTATAATGTTCTTTAGATTTTACGTCTGAGTTCACATTGCAGATACTACAATACATGTAATATAACTTGTGGTTAATTTGCATCTTCTGGAGTATAGCAGCTTCCCTAAAAAAGAATCCCAATCTAATCTAATTTATGTTACACTTCATTGACATAGATTCAGTTTGACATTAGAGTTTTTTTTTTAAATGACCTACAGTCAAGCAGGCGTATCAAGCAGTATCTGTGTAAACATTGTAAACAATTTGTAAAAACATTAATATGTTTCACAAGGTAGAAAAGCTGGATAATTCATATCTTGTATTATAACAGATGCCTCATAGTCAGAAATTTTCCTCTGATGGTATATGTCAGGTGTCCTTGATCTCATTATGGTTCAAATCCTGTTTACTGAAGAACAAAAATTTGCAGATCTAACATTTTTTGGGCTAAATTTGAGATGAAGTATATATATTAAATTTCACAGTTTAGTTTTAAAAAATATTGAATATGAAATGTGGATGAAATGAAATTGATTGATTTTTACATTTTTTGCTTAAATAACAATTGTGTAAAAGATATTTGCCCCATCAGCCTTTATTAAAATTAGAGTTTTTCATTAACAGGTTAAGATATATTTATTTTAATATCGTTTAATATAGAAAATAATCCTTTTTGGGAAATAATTGCCAAAAAAGTTTGTCTCGCTACGCTCTGTGCTAATCTTACCATTACAGAAAATTACTTCTCCCTTGCAAAAGTTTCTTTGAAAACCTTGATTCAACCCAGTCCTTCAAAAATTCATAACTTACTGTTGGATGTTTTAATGGAAACAAGTTGATACAGCTTTTTCGTTTATTTTGGTGGTGATTCATTTTTACTTATATGAAAAATATAATTAAAAAGATAAGTTTCAATTCAAAAATTAGCAAAATATTAACATTCAATTTTAATATCTAGCGTTCTTGACTGAAGTAAGATTATCTTTTGAAATTTAAAATCTTGCTTCCTCTTTAGTACATGTATTACACACATGTACTTCACTTTCAGTTATTTCAATCAAGTGAGTCATTTATAGTATTTCCTCAATTTAGAATATTTGATAATTTATTAAATCTGAAATTGATAGAACAAGGAAAGTTTAATGATCAAAATATGGCAGATAAATAATGTTAGGAATGGTGTGTAAAAGCTTGATTATATTTTCACTAAATTGTAATGCAAGAGGGAGATTTAATTGATTTATACAGCTATAGTCATCATGAAAAAATCAGGTAATATTTAAACATGTTTACTCAAAGATAAAAATCTTTGATTTTGGAATATTGAAATGAGGTTTTATGCAACATATTGCATGTCACCTTGCTTATTGTTGTACATTTTCAAAGTTTCACCTCTAACTATAATTGGTGGTCTTATTGTAGCACTCGCATTGAGAGCAAGAAATCATGGATTTTGAAACCTGTGCCATACCAAATACTTGAAATTGGAATGTGACTGAAGGAGTCAGAATAATGTGTCTGGGTAGGGTGATATGTCTTCCTCAGGACTGCTTGGACCTTAATGTGAACTAGCAATTAAAAATTCGGCTCAGTATGTCAGCCTAGTACAAAACAGAGTTCATTTATATATTACATTAACATTTTCTTATGCTGAATATGCATTTAATTTGGTACTGGACGATAAACACCCATCATCATCATAATAGTAAGTTTGACAATTTCCATTTCTTAATAAAGACCCCATGTGTAGTGTCCAACCTTTTTTTGATGTGGACATTTATTGTGACACATTTTGGCAGAAGAACACAATGTTACTATTTACCTTTATGCTATAGTGGTGCACAATGCTAATGTGTGGCTTGAAAAATTCCAAATTATAAGTTTGCTGGCATAAGATGTGTGTTAATATGTTCTTAATAGGAGCCTGTTCAGTGGTTGTCGTCTGTTGATATGGTTCATAAGTTTTTCTCTTTTCTCGTTTTTTATATAGATTAGACCGTTGGTTTTCCTGTTTGAATTGTTTTACACTAGTCATTTTGGGGCCCTTTATAGTTTTACACAAGTCATTTTGGGGCCCTTTATAGCTTGCTGTTCGGTGTGAGCCAAGGCTCCGTGTTGAAGGCCGTACGTTGACCTATAATTGTTTACTTTTTAAACATTGTGACTTGGATGGAGAGTTGTCTCATTGGCACTCATACCACATCTTCTTATTTCTATTAAACATCATACAAATAGAGAAGTTGCTATGCTTTAGTCAGAAACAAATTGGTTTAGGTTTATATATTAACAAATGAAGCTTCCAATAATGGCAAAGTCATTGTGAGTGAAAAGAGAATATACAGCAACATCAATGAAAAAAGTTAAAAATATTGAAAACTTGATGAAACAAAAAAATAGCAGTCGTAACAGGCATCACCATTTATGCTTCTTTTGTTGTTTCACATCATGAGAGCATTTGGGCACTTGATGTTTTAGATTTTAATGGGTATTTCTTAAATTAGATTGAAAATATTGGTATGTTGGCTGAAATGGCAAGTTTGCTTCAGGGACGCATATACTGCCTTTGTTTCTTTTATTTAATGCATGGTTTAGGATAATTTTTCTTTAACCAAAATTCTTTTTTTAGTATGAGAAATATTTATAATAAAATATTGCTCAATTGTAACCTTCACTACAATGACTGCTACTGTTCATGAGTTGTGGCCCTTGAAAATGACAAGAAAGAATAAATGCTGAACTTTATTTAATAAAAAGCACATGATTATCAGGTTTGAGTTTTAGTCCCACAGGTTGAATGGTTCAGAATTTATTGATTTTTACACACTGAACACATACATGTATACAGTATACATGTGACTTAAATGAAAAGCCTAGATATTTTAAGACATTACTAAGGCCAAATAAAATAATAAGTTAGGTTCCTGTTACATTGTTGGAAAAATTGGGTAGGTTACCATTAGTTATGATTTTTTTTTCTATAATTTATTTTATATAGAAAATTCACCGGACACATTGTGACTTTAACATGCTTACTTGAAAATTGTTAAAAAATTATAATTAAGGTAAACAGAGAAGCAGGAACCACAAATATTATTTTATGTGGCCTAACAGTAATCAAATCCTGTTTTTGTTTAATTTACAAACTTGTAGATGTACTTTTCAGGAGTTATGCCCTTAGACTATTGAGATCCCCCCAAATTCAGTGCTGTCCATTCTACAACTTTATTTAATTACTATCAGCAACTGCTGTTTACTTTTAAGATATTACAGTCCACTGATGTATACAGTCATTACCAGGAGATTAACCTTTTGAAAGGGTCCCCTTTTAATTTGGTAGATATATAGACCATGTGGAAACATTTTGGCTGTACTAGCCATGGTACTGAGGTGGCGAATGAACAAAGATATGTGTTACTGCTAGCAATGCATATAATATCACCTTCTTTAATATTTTAAAGAGATGTCAGTATGTGTGATAAACAGAACATAGGTAGAAAGAACCTTGATCTGGACATAAAACCAAAGAAAATGGACAAAAAGTTAACAACTTAATATTGGTTTGTTTTTTTTTATTTTTATTTTGAAAATATTTGACTGCCATTTTTGTTATTGTCCCCTACAGAGTATCCTCATTTCACTGATTAGGTCAATCAATAATTTCTTAATGATTTTTAATTGTTCGTTTCAGACCTATTGTATTGAGTGCCATCGGTGACTTCTTGAGAAAGTACCATGCAGACGACAATAGACTCTTCATTGGAGAGTATGAAGTAAGTTTTCATTCTTTTTCTATTTTTTAAAAATACTGTAAATTCAGAAATTATGTGATGTTTTTATTTATGCGAAAAATGCGACGATACCATGTCCACAATTATAAAAACTCACCTTCATAATTTGGGTACAATCTGTTTTAGGGGACCCCGGAAGTTGGAAGATGCACAATTTATGCGCATGACCGATAACCCCAATTTACGTTGCTATGCTAGAATATAAACAACGGCCATTTTTGTTACCACTTCAAAAGACGAAGATGCAAATGATTTTTAAAGATTAATGCTTTTAACTAGTGTAAATGAACAATTTAAAATAAATCTAAAGCACTTACCCATTTAAGCTTGAAAATCATCCTGACAAGAATTTAATGTGTTTGTTATTTCGTAGTACTCTGGGTTTTTAGTTGCAGGTTGCGGTTCACTGATGGTGATAATTTCTGTCGTAATCAATGTTTGTTTCAGTTTTTCTGGATTGTACACTTTTTTAATGAGGGTTATAAATGCTATGAAAGGGTCTTCAGAGCCGATTATATATTTCTTTCGTACACAATATTGACTGAAATAAGTATCATAAAGTGATTTTACAGTGCCGTATTTTGGTAGTGATTTTTTAAGTGCACGCCAGGTACTTTCAATGGTGTTTGTATGCGCTCCTGTTTCTGGGTCTACAAAATTTACGGAATGATTGACTTTCAAATGTTCAAATCCCTCTGAACCTAGACAATCATATGCTTTCCAACAGTCACTAATTATTGTTGTTCCTGGTTTTATATTGTCTTTTATTAATTTTAGTAATGTTTCTTTTGTTCGATTTTCCACTGTGGCAAAAAACTTTTTGCTATCTCTTTCAATACCTCCAAATACCCACTGACCTTCTACTTGACGCCTTTGTGGTATTTTCTTTTCCCAAATTTACTTTCATCTATTTCAACAATTACGCTATCTCCTCCTATTTTTTCACTGTCTATTTTCAAAATTTCTATACAGACTTCACGGCAATAATTGTACCAATCTACGATTGTTTGGTTACAAATGGAAAGTTCATACTTTACAAATTCTTGGTCTATTTTGTAAATCCAGAAATACGTAATAAGTAATATTTATTCCAAACTTAAATTATGTCCTTGAAACCAGGATCTGTTTCTGATAGAAACTTTTTTACTGCATTTTTTGTTGCTGCACTTCCAATAAAAAATGTCGTTTGAAAAAGAACTGTCCTTTCTTAATCCAAAATGTCCATGGCTACACTTTTTACATACCTCTCCAGTTAAATCTAGAATTAATCCTATAGAAATACACCACTGAATAATTTTCTCAATACTTTCACAAATAATAAACAAATCTTTTAACTTGATCGGCATTTCCGTATTTACATTGTAATGTTTGTAAACAAACACAGCTGATTTTAAGTTACGGTTGACAATGACGTAACTTATTCATGAATATTCATGACGTAGAGGTCACCGATAATGGAATATTTATCACGTGATATACCTACCTGAGTAACGGAAGCGTGGACATTTTGTACACTTAGCAAGACGTCTTTCTGTTAGATATTGTAATTCTAATTTAAAAAACTGTTTAAAACAACAGTTTTTTAAACAAAAATTCCCCTTTGGGAATTCGATTTTGACCTTATTTTTTTAATTTTTGGGCTATTTTCGTTTTTAACTTTTTGGCGCGACCAATCCCTATATACTAGTATTTACTATAGTTTCCTGTACTTTTTATGGGGTCCGCTAAAGTAGAAGTACTCCCATAATTTCAGTAGTGATTTTCCTTCACAAAATTTTGCAATCACATTAATTAGATTTTGCATTTTTGCCAGTGGTCGAGGATTCACAGTCATAAATGCATGCATTAATTTCTGAATTTATAGAGTTGATATCATTTGAATAGGAAATTTTGAAACATTTTTTTTTTTCACACTCCTTTCTAGCATCAAAATTTGCTATAATCTTTAATATATTTATACCTTATAATTACAACCATACTGTTAGTAGTTATTTTTGTGCATAGTTTTTGTATATATAATTTTTAGTTTTAAAATTCTGTTTCTTTAATATCAAGTTTATAGTTAATAGCTTTTCTTTTTAAAGTTTAACTAAGCTATAAATGAAAAGAAATTTTGTCGACCCTTTTTATGTTGAAACCTACAGGTCAGTGGTAAATTTTTAGTAAACCAAAGTTTAACTCCAGATGAGCTTACTTGAAACAATCAAGGGAAGATAACTTGAACTTTCACTTGGTAGAACCAGTATTGTGTATCCCATTGACTAATCATTCTTTTTACTAGTGTACATTTTGTATATGGATCTTTTCATTTTCTTGTCCCCTACATTGTGGGGGAGGGACATAGAAATACGGGGTGACCGTTTGTCCGTCTGTCTGGTCTTGTTAGCGCTCTCAGATGTACAATTCTTGTCAGATTTTTTATAAAACTTATATCATAGGTTTATATCAGCAATGTCTTGGACGAGTTCGAAAATCAGTGAACTATTTTTAAAAGAGTTATGCTCCTTGGAAACATTAATTATATGGAAAATTGCATTGTTAGCGCTCTCATGTGTACAATTCTTGCAAGATTTTTATGAAACTTATATTGTAGGTTTATATCAGCAATGTCTCAGACAAGTTAAAAAATCAGTACCGATCAATGATTTTTATAAGAGTTATGCCCCTTGGAAACATTAATTATATGGAAAATTACATCATTAGTGCTCTCATGTGTACAATTCTTGCCAGATTTTTATGAAACTTATATTGTAGGTTGATATCAGTGATGGCTCGAATGAGTTCGAAAATCAGTGCAGATCAATTATTTTTAAAAGAGTTATGCCCTTGGAAACAGTAATTATATGGAAAATTGCATCATTAGAACTCATGTGGACAATTCTTGCCAGATTTTTATGAAACTTATATTGTAGGTTTATATCAGCGATGTCTTGGAGGAGTTCGAAAAACTGTTCTGATCAAGAATTTTTAAAAGAGTTATGCCCTTGGAAATATCAATTATATGGAAAATTGCATTGTTAGTGCTCTCATGTGAACAATTCTTGCCAGAATTTTATTAAACTTATATCATAGGTTTATATCAGCAATGCCTTTGACACTTTTGAAAATAAGTGCTGGTCAAATATTTATAAAGAGTTATGCCCTTAGAAATATTAATTATATCAGAAATTACATTGAATTTGCTCTGAAGCATTCATTTCTCTAAGATATTTATGAACAGTTTTAAAGAAAAATAAAGTGTATTTTTAGTTATTGCTCTTGTACCTTGGATAGATAAGATATGTGCAATGTGGGGGACATTGGAACTCTGTTCTTTTATTTAGACACTGTTCTTGTTTTGTTTTCTGTAGGGGAGGCCTCGGTGGCCGAGTGGTCTAAGTAGTCGAACTACTGTATCACTAGCCTGTCAACACTGAGGTTGTGAGTTCGAATCCTGCACGGGGCAGGTGCACTCGACTCCAATCTTAATTGACTAGGATTGTCAGTTTTCCTACCAAAGGTCGTGGTTTTCTCCTGGCACTCTGGCTTCCACGACCAATAAAAACTGACCACCACGAAATAGCACAATAGTGTTGAAAGTGATGTTAAACACCAATCAATCAATCAATCAAAAGATATTGTATTTTATATTTTACTTAGTCTGTTTTAGAATATAAAATACAAGGTAGCGTGTTTGTTTGAACACTATTTGTTTTATTCTGACCAAGGCATAACATGCACTTGACTTTTCATCACCTCTCATAGGCATGATAATTAGGACAATCACTTTTATGCTAAAAATCAAGTTTTATTTAATTGAGCATGGAATAGGTAGATAATAAAGATATCTAACCATCTAATAAAGTGTTATATAGACAAAAATATTGATTACCGCATCAATTATAGGCATATTGTCAATTAGCATTTAATCCCATGACCATTTTTGACAAGTTTGGAAAATTTCGACATATAAGACTAGATAAACATTGTTTATTATACTATTGGACTAGATTAAGTTAGAATCATGCAAAATTTGACTCAATAGATGCAAATTTATATAAATTACTGCTTTCCATGTAGGGATGGCAGACATATTTCTTCTCATGAAGAATTTGAGTTAGCCGAGTTGTTTTTAAATCTTGTTATTTTGACTCCAGCATAATTTCAAGTAAGAAGAGTTTGAGACAACAAGAGGTCACACTATATTTAAATTTTTTAGGATGTATTTTCTTATAATTGAAAGTAAAATATAATTGAGTTCTTAATCTTACAGGATTTGAAGCAGTTGAGTCCGAGACACACAACAAATTCAGCTAATCTTGACGAAAACAAACCAAAGAATAGATACACCAATATATTACCTTGTAAGTTGTTATATATGTTTATGAACCAAAGTTATGATTTAGAAAAGTTATGACAATATTAGCATAAAATATTTATATTTCTAACCAATTTTCTTTGAACAAGTTAGGATAATTATATCAAGAGCTGTACATGAGAATTAGTGAGAATACAATTTTATTACTGTAGATTCATCATTATTCGTTGAATACCAATTTTCCTGATATAGTGGGTATAAGTGAACCACGAATTTAAATAAACTCAAGTTAGATTGTAAACAAACTTTGTTATAGGATTAAACGTCTTTTTAAAGGAATTTATTGGTGTATAAACTCGACCAATTCACTCACAAACAAATAAAGTCCGAAGGACTTTTATGATATGTTTGTGAGTGACTTGGTCCAGTTTATACACCAATAAATTCCTTTCAAAAGGTGTTTAAACCTTATAATTCTTTAAAATTGGTGATAAGGAATTTATTTTTCCACATTTGTAACCTCTATCACACATAAATTGTATATATGTGTCATCGAATTGGCCTGGCGCATGAATATATTTGTTTGTTAACGCAAAAATATCATACTCCATGAAATTTGCTATATGATAAAAAATAAACTAAAAAAATATCTTATTATCATTCAAATGAATGTTTTGTGTTTATTATTAAATTTAAGGATTAACGCAAAGTGAAAAAATAAATATTTTCAACGTCGAACTGGATTGAGTTATTATCGCTACGATCTTGTTTACATTGGTTACAAAAAGTAGTTCGGTCAACGTCGTCTATCGAACAATAAACAACGTCAAGATCCACTACCGGAAGTCCTCTCGACCAATCATATTAATGTATTCCCTAATATGCTAATCATATAAGAATTATTTTTCTATATCTATCTTATCTATTTATAACTCTTTATTGCTACTTTCACTTTTCATTATTTCTCACCTTGACAACACACATTGTGACGTCAAATTCAAGATACCAGTTTGGGTACTTCAGTAAATAATTTCTGTATGTAAATTGTCCTGATGACGCCTGCCTTGCAGGCGAAACATGTAGACCACAGTAAATAATATTGCAGACCAGTTGAAGTGTTGTTGTCAATTTTGATTATTATACACAAATTTAAATGTTCAACGAAATATAAGTTTCTATAGTATTGAATGCAGATGTTGGCAAAACCATGAAATCAAATATCCATGAAGAAACAATTTTTCCTCAATCCACAAAATTTGGTATCCAAAAAAAAATGAGGAATCCACAGTATTAAGCAAGCAGTTTATATGTACTTTTAATATTTTCTAGATGACCACAGCAGGGTTATTTTAGCTCCAATGGTAGATGAGGAAGACTCTTCAGATTATATCAATGCTAATTATATACCTGTAAGTTGTACACAGTTACTTTGATCTTTTCTAGAGGGAGGGGAACTTGGAGCTTGATGTGCTTTAGACATGATTATTGTTGAAGCCCATATTTTGACATCTTTTATGATTGTTTAGTGTTTTTGGTTTTGTTTTTCATTGGCATATACTTTACATACCCTTTTGTTTCCTTGCCTGCAAAGAAAGCCAAAGAATGCATGATGTATTTGGAGCTAAAAGTGCAACGGCATAAACTGTTTGTATAAAGCTTTAAGTAAAGTGTTTGAAGATCAATATCTTGCATATAAATACCTGCAGTTTCCAACTGGCATATGTCCATTGTCCTTGACCCATTTTTACAGTTCAGTGAATGCTTTGAAAAGGCACAGATTTTTATGGCATGATTTTTTTTACAGTTAAGAGTAATAGGACTATATTTGTTTTGTGTTTGTTTGTTAAGGATCATTTGAATGTGACTTTATTTTCATGGATCATTGATAATATTAGATTTAGGTTAGACCTTGATCATAAAGATTTTCAACATAAATTTAATCATAATAGAGTCAGGAGAGTGATATCAATGTTTTTTCATTGGATTGCTGTCTCAGTGACATTACTCCACAACTCCTTTTATTCATAAAAATAGTTTAAAGTTGTTTATTTTGACCTTTGTTTCCTGTTGGTAGGGTTTTCTAGGAGAGATTTTAAGTGCAAATCTGCCTAAGAATCAGGCAGTGGTGAAAACATGACCAACAAAAACCCACTCAAGTTGACATTGATTTATGTTCAGAATGTATAATGGTGCACAAATATAACATTCGTTTCCTTGTCCTGTTCTGGTAATTCAAGATATAATATGGTTAAAATGAACTAGAAATTAACAATTAAAGGGAGCTAACTCCATAATTTGCTATCATGCTAACCAAAATTTAGAGATTTCTCGAATTACCAGACACGCAGAAACGAAAGACCTACCATTTCTAACTTAGGATGAGGGTAACTTCAAAATAGGATGGTTAGGTCTATGGGTTTTTTTCAGCCATGTTTTGATTTTTTCAAAATTGCCTGATTCTTACATAGACTGACTTAAAGTAAGAATTGTAGTAAAATTCTGAGATTATATTTTGAAATATGATACCTAACTTGTGACTTTATTAGACTTATTCTTTTTTAGGGATATACCTATGGTAAGGAGTTTATTGCCAGCCAGGGACCATTACCAGGTACAGCCAATGACTTTTGGAGAATGATCTGGGAACAGAGTGTATCCATCATAGTCATGTTAACAAAGTGTAGTGAAAATAACATGGTAGGTGTTGTTGTCATGGAAGTTCCTTCATAATATTAGTTCTTAGTGAAAGAAATATTCTGTAATATTATTTCCACTGGAACAAATATTACAGTATTTGTTCCTAACCAAATAAAGGGTATAAAATATTTGTGCCGACAGGAATAGATGTTATGGCATTGTTTATAATTAAGTTTTCCAGGGGAACTTCTGTTGCAAGGAACACATATACATTGACATTAAAATCATTTTAAGTATGCAGTTGTATAGTGATGTGTAGCAGATGTAGTTTCCATTTTATTCTGGTTATATTACATTTGGCAAAATCTTTGAATTGACATAGAAGGAGGTAAAAAAAAAAATGAAATCTCACATTTGGGCATATCTTCTGTGAGAGAGGTCAAAATCTCCCTCGTTGACAAAAGAAAAAAAAAAAAAAAAAAAAAAAAATCATGCTTTAGGATAGTTTTATTGGTTTGGCAGTCGACTTTGAATGCTTTACAAAATAACAAAATGGCACACAAAGCACAATGTAGAAGCATGGTATCTATGTTAAGGAGTTTTGTGTCCAATGCCATTTTCTGATAATTTTGACGCTTGTTATGTGATAATTAAAATGTGTAACTTATTTTTCAGGATAAATGTGAACATTACTGGCCACATGCAGCCAATGAGCCAAAGTGTTACAATGATCTTATGGTCAATGTTACCTCGGTATCTAACATGGGAAAATATGATATTCATATCATGGACGTTTGTCTGGTAAGTGGAATTATTAGGTTTTTACAAATATGGTACTGGAATCATGGCCATAATGTCTGATATGATGTAAAATCACATGTATATAAAACCTGCTGTAAACACACTTGTGTAAAAAGAAACTTGTATATATTTGGGACCTACAGTGGATATTCTATAGTTATTTTACACTCTAAGTCGAGGTGTAAACCAAACTGAAGTGTTAAGGGGCGAATCACATTCAAGTATTTGTAGAGACGCAAATCACATCAGAATTATTTTACACTGTATTGATCCTAGCCAATTTATTCGTTTTTCAATAACCTTTTTGAATTAACTTCCAGCCATCTTAAAAACAGTCACACATATAGGTTAGTATGTAGGTCACATTGATCTAGATCTCACACCTGATTCTAAAGATTCAATAGGAATACATTGTTAGCTAGTATGTTGTTTGCTTACCAATTTCAAATATTTTATATGGATTTTTGAAAAAATATATTATTCAGAATTAATTATATTACATTTAAATTTTTATTTTGGAATATGTTTTACATGTTTCATTGATACCTTTATTTTTGTAGGGAGATGAGAAGAGAGTAGTAAAACATTTCCACTTTTTAGAGTGGCCAGATTTTTCAGCTAAAGTAGAAACAACAACATTAATTGAATTCATTACTACAGTGAGACAACATATCACACCTGATATTAAAGGTCCTACAGTCACACATTGTAGGTTAGTATGTAGGTCACTATTATCTAATTGTAAAGGTCCTACAGTCACACATTGTAGGTTAGTATGTAGGTCACTATTATCTAATTGTAAAGGTCCAACAGTCACACGTTGTAGGTTAGTATGTAGGTCACTATTATCTAATTGTAAAGGTCCTACAGTCACACATTGTAGGTTAGTATGTAGGTCACAATTATCTAACTGTAAAGGTCCTACAGTCACACATTGTAGGTTAGTATGTAGGTCACTATTATCTAATTGTAAAGGTCCTACAGTCACACGTTGTAGGTTAGTATGTAGGTAACTATTATCTAATTGTAAAGATCCTACAGTCACACATTGTAGGTTAGTATGTAGGTCACAATTATCTAACTGTAAAGGTCCTACAGTCACACATTGTAGGTTAGTATGTAGGTCACTATTATCTAATTCTAAAGGTCCTACAGTCACACATGGTACGTAAGTATGTAGATCATTGTTATTTATATCCCACATCTGATTTTAAAGCCAAAACAATTACACATTATATGTTAGTGTTGGATATACATTGTAGTGCCTAGAATTAAAGACTTCTGTAATTCAGAAATTATTGTGAGGTTTTTATTAATGCGACTGATGCAACTAGGTGAGAATCGCAAAAATAAGAACTCACATTCTGATATCTTATACGTTTTACTGTATGCAGATTTTCTTGAAAACGTAATAATTGATCTCCCACATTTATGTCCATTCTTCAAAAATCGCAATAATTAATGCAGCAATAATTTCTGAATTTACTGTATTCAGTCCCATCCTATATTATGGTATTGAGGTTATAATATGACCTGATATTTGTATTCAAGGTTCCATAGAAGGTCATTTCATGCATAGACAATAGCTCTCCAGGTTTCTGTGGGTGCTGTTCAGTTGTTTTTGTTTTAATTTAAAAACCTCTCTGAAGACCATGCATTCTCATGACACAGAGTTCAAATCTCCTTCTTTAGAAATATAGTTTGCTTTTTTCTTCCTTTATAAAAATCATTTCATTAATATTATTCATTTTTCTTTAAAATTTACTAAATACTGTCCAAACATTGCTCACACAATACACAGTACCCATAATACACAGCTCACACAATACACAGCTCACACAATACACAGTACCCATAATACACAGCTCACACAATACACAGCTCACACAATACACAGTACCCATAATACACAGCTCACACAATACACAGTACCCATAATACACAGCTCACACAATACACAGCTCACACAATACGCAGTACCCATAATACATTATATGTTTTAATTGATACAGTGATAATTAGATTCATTTGATTGTGCTGTGTAGAAATATTTTAAACATTATTAATTGAACCTCAAAAAGTAAGATTGAAAAGGAAGTGAAATAGGTTCTACAACAAATCTCCTTCAAAATGTTCTAGAAAATTATCCTTAGAGTGAAATATCCAAAATAAAGGTTTAAAAAGTTCACACAAATATTTATCCGACAATTTACCTTTGTAAATATAGAAATTTTTATTATTGCAAAACTGTGACTGAAGGACCATGGCTTCAATTTTAAACTCATATTTTTTTAATTCATAAAGCATTTTTTGCTCGTAGTGCATTCATTAATCTTGCAATAATTTCTGAAATTATAGTATATAAAGGTTGTTGTTATTTAGTTTCTTGATAAAATTGAGTTTCTTTTGAATGATAGGATACTTTTATATTAATTGCAAAAGTTTAGATGTAGTTGAATGTCTATGAACACAGAATGTATATTTTCAGTGCTGGTGTTGGTAGAACAGGTACATTTATCACGGTAGACTACTTAATGCAGTATGTTGAAGACCATGATTTGTCCTCACAAGTAGACATATTTGACTGGGTGATACAGATGAGAGACCATAGAACAACAATGGTGCAAACATGGGTTGGTACTATACTTGTATTCTTTTGGTGTGGTAGAGAAACTTTCAGTGACAATGAAGAAATTGCCATAAACAATTTTTTCTTCTTAGTAAAGCTGCTTTTGTATGAGTGTAGGACAGTATGATGTCTTTATCAATATGATTAGTTGGATTTATTTTTTTAGCTTGCTTTAAATAATTGTGAGCATTCTTTTGTATATACAGTATTTTAATTTTTTCAAAACTGCACACATGGCAAAATATAACAGAAATATAAAGATGTGAAACAAGAAAAACTTATATAAATTGCTCTCACTTAAGATGAGAAACCTTGGAAACATAGTGTAAAGGAACACACTACAATGGAATTTATAAATTATTTATTAAATATATATTTGTTTGCCAGTTAAATCAGATGGAAGCCTGATCAAAGGATGTGATCAACTGATTACTATGTAGCTGTAAATGTACTTTAGACTTATAAATGTGTAACACAAAAAAAAAAGTTCAATTTTCCAAATTACAAAATATAGTGTCACTTAAAACAGAAGAATTACAAAAAAAATCCCTGTGTTTCCACAATAAATGTTTGTACAACATCATTAATATTTTGTTTCGTAATAGCTGAAAAGTTCTACTTGATAATAAGGTTTGTATATACAGTCGACTCTTGTTATCTCGAAGTCAGCCGGACCAGAGAAATATTTCGAGATACCCGTAGTTCGACTCAAACAAAAACAGGAAGTTTGACAGACCAAGGGACACAACTCTTACTTAGCTTGGTAAAGCTAAAATAAATCTGGATGAATATGAGAAGGGGATCGATATTCTGGTCTCATATCGATGGATTTGTATGTTATGGTCTTTCATTATTATAATAACATTGTTTTCACTTATTTAATTATTTCTTTGAACAGTTACAATTTTTCCCTGTGGCTTTTATCCGAGAGAGTAATTTCCAATCGATCTTAGCGTTATTTAAGTCATTTAAATTTAACAAAATTGTTTATTCTCGGATACAAGAGATGTAAGAAATTTAGATTTATTTTTATTTTCTTTTATCTCAATCTTTCTTTTAAAAAAAAATACAAAAAGATAAAAGACGTTGATTGAGTAGTTTTATGTGATCACCAACGGAAGTCTTAATCCCCACTTTATACACATCCAAGTTCATCAGTGTAAATCACGATTAATTTAATTAATTTTTTTTGTAAACATTTTAAATAATTTTTCATAAGCTTTAACAATGTATCACTAATTATTTATCATGGTGATAAAAGATAATCTTAGGTAAACACTCCTGGAAATAGAATGTCATAAATCAATACAGTGGTTTCAAAGAAATTAAAAAATGTTTTGTATTGTTTGTTTTGGTTAATTATTTGCACAGATGAATTATGTAGTTCTTTCTCATATACCCTAGAGAAAAAAATCAGTGGAAATGCACTGGAATACCACTGATATTCCATTGTAATTTCCACTGGAATTCCAGTGATTTTCAGTGGAATAATTTGGCTGGAATTGATCTGTAGGTTACATTTATACAAATGATACATACGGATCAGTGATTTCAGATCATTTCAGATGACAAGGCCTGTTTTATGAGGTTGAATTCTAATGATTTAATTATTTAAATACAACCGGCCAGTATCTGATTTAAAGGAATAACCATATAATTTAATGCAAATCTGCTGGGTCTTCTTGATTTGGCCGGTATGGTGGGAGAGGCTGTATTCAGAGAAAATTTAAATGTATAAGAAACAAATAAGGGTGTTGCATTAAAAACATTTTTCAACAGAATGGCAATTTTATTTTTTTGCTTTGCACGTTGCTGCAGAAGGTGTCAAAGCAACAATTAAATATCCTTTCAAGACATCATAATTATTTGGACTAGGTACAAATGAATTGTACTGAGAATAGTCATTAGAATTTAATATAAGTACTTTTTTCTACCAAAAATAATGCCCATCAGTATCTTAATGATAAATCACGCAACCCTGCAACAATCTTTTAAAGTGCACAAGTTTTTGTTCATGGTTTTTCATCACTAAATTATCAAACTACTCGTGAGTTTTTTTATGTACACTTGGTTTTCCAAGGTATTTTAATACCATGAAAATAGTAATAAATGCATGTATATATTTAAATCAAGGAACAATGTATTCCAGTGGAATTACAGTGGTAAAATTTTCCAGTGTCATTATTCCAGTGGAATTACAGTGGTAAAATTTTCAAATGTCATACCAGTGGAATCACCAATCAAATTCCACTGGAATTTTTAGTTTTATATGATTTACCAGTGGATTCCAATGGGTCACTGGAATCCAGTGGAATTCCAGTGGAATCAACTGATATTCCACTGGAATTCCATTGACATTTTCTATGGGGTAAGAGACAATATTTATGACAATTCTATTTCTACTAATTTTTGTACACATATACAATGTAAAAAATAGCTGATCATTCACTCAAGAGAATGGCAGAAGCACTCCAACTCTTGTCAAAAATATCTACTCTTTTATTTTTAACAGCAATTAATTTTTCAGTGCTGTATAAAGATTTTATTTTACTTTGCACTGCCTACAATGTTAAAGCTTTCTTAAAATATTTGCAGTTGAAAATATATTGTTTTATTTGCAGATAAATCAAATTTGCAGCATTCCCCCTAAATGATTTTGTAATATCCCCAAACAGAAAAAGTATTATGGTAAACAGAACACTTATATCATTTGACAAAAACCATGAGTCAATTTCATCAATGAATGTTTGAACAATCTCACAATTCCAAAATGAATGTTCAATAGTTTCTACTTCTTCTTGGCAAAAAGTACAGCTTGGATTGTCAGTGACATTAATTTTATTCAAAAAATTATTAGTACCTAAAATATGCTGATTTATTCTATATTGTAACCACTGCAGTTTGGTATTTTTGTGACTATAAAGGTAATCTGAAAATTAATCTTCATTCATTTTCATCTACATTAACAATTTGATCCCATTTTTCTGACCTGTTGAAAGTATATTATTTCTAATTAATAGTGAATACATGTCTTTAGTTCCCTTGAGCTTTTAAAAAATCTTGGCAAATGAAGGAATAAATGGAGTGACTAGTTTATAATTATCAAAACATAGCCCTTTCTTGCATTCTTTACAGCAGAAATTATGCTGTTATATTTCATGAAATTTCTGTCAATTTTAAATGTTTCTTCTAACTGTTCCAAACTGAGAATTTTCCAGCATCTGATACAATGTTATTAATGAAAATATACCTTTATTAAACCAGTTTTTATAAAATACAGGTTTATTTTCTATTTTATACAATTATTCATCCACAGTGGGCTTGACAAAAATATTCCCATGTATTGTTTTCTTCTTTATCAATAATATTGTCCCATGCATGGAATACATCATGCCAAAATTTATTTTTCATATTTACTTTAATGTTTGACAGATAACCATTTCCAAATTTAAATAATTTTTCTGGATTTATTATGGAAAATAAAACATTTTTCCATTTATTGTCAGACAGGAAAAGTTTTCTAACCCATGTAGATTTGAGGGCCGTGATGAAGGAGCTAAGGTTGATCATTTTCAATCCACCTTCACTGTAGTCCTTTTGCAACAGTTCTTTCTTGACTCTGTGAACAGGTGAATTCAAAATAAATGTAAAAATAAGCTCATTGATCTTTTTCACAAGTTCTTGATTTGGATTTGGCAATGTAATAATAAGGTGATTAAGGACAGGTAAAATCGGAGTTTTCACAACTGTGATTTTACCTATTACTGTAAGATTTCTTTTTGACCATTTCTTAATTAGATTTTTTATCTGCAAAACCCTTTCATTATAATTAATGTTAATAATTTTATCAAGATCAACATCAAAATTAATACCCAATAACTTAAAAGATGTTGTACCCCAGGATAAATTTCTGTTTGGACAAAGTTTATCACTACAGTATTTTTTACTCCCAATCCAAACTACCTGTGTTTTAGAAAAGTTTATGTTTAGCCCTGAAAGTTTCCTGCTTTTAATTTTTTTTTTAGATATGATGTTTCTCATACAAAATAGGGATTATAAGTTCAATATTGACCATTTTCACTTTTGCCATTCAGGAGTTTTGGTCCTTGATTGGAAAATGCTTAATTATGCTTGAATGCATAATTATACCCTCACTTTATAAAAGTGGGGGTATACTGTTTTGCCTCTGTCTGTCCGTCCATCCGTCAGTCCATCCATCTGTCAGTCCATCCGTCAGTCCGTCCCATGAATATATTTCGTCGCATCTTTCTCAGTAACTACATTACAAGGATTTCTGAAATTTGGTTTCAGGGTTTATATAAGTCAGCTATACTGTGTGATGCGTTTTCAGATTCATCACTCAACAAGTTCCTGTTTACCGAACACTTACATCATTTTACACATGACATCCAAGTTGAATATTTTCGTCACATTTTCTCAGGAACTACATTACAAGGATTTCTGAAATTTGGTTTCAGGGTTTATATAAGTCAGCTATACCGTGTGATGCGTTTTCAGATTCATCACTCAACAACTTACTGTTTACCGTCAAGTATTGGGGCGGGGGTATCATCAGTGAGCAGTAGCTCACAGATTCACTTGTTAAAAATCATTTATCTTTTATTTGTTTTCTTTAACTATTAGCATTTACTTTTCCTTAGTGCTGGTTCAGTTAAACCGCATGCACGATAAGAGTAATACATTTTTTCTCATTGGTTCAGTGAATTTTACATTTTACCTAGCGGGTCCATTTCAATAGGTCCTGCTTGTAATTTCTACTCAGTAAAGTTTTCCTTTCAAATAACTATATTCATAATGGTCATTCTTCTAATTAGTTTTATCTCTGAATAGGTCATAATTTTTATTTAGTTGGCACATCGATCAACTTAAATTTATAATTCTTGAAATACCTGCCCTGACCCAGCCCTATTTTAATTATATTTTTTATTCAGAACTTTCTCTCCCGTGTGTATACCAGGTTTTTTGAAAGATAGGTTTTTGTGTACCTTCTGTTTGAGTTAGTTACATGTACTTGTATTGTGACGGTCATTTGTTTTTGTGTTGTGTGTATAGTGTATGTTGCGTAGACCTGTAAGTTTTTTGAGATACTGATCTTAGCCTAATAAATGTTTTTACATACTCTTATTTTGTCTGAAATTTGACAGAGAGATTTAAAAGATTGAAGAGTAATTGATTTGAAATTGACACATATATATTATTTCAGTGTGATAACTTGAGAAAGCTTGATCCAATCCTTTTCAAATTCTAAAATGATGTTTCTGATGACAAAATGGAGGTCATGCAAATATTGATTATTTTAACTTTTGTAGTTTGGGGTCACACTAACATGTTCATTATGATGTAAACTATTTCCTTGTATGCCAAATTTGTGGTTTTGACACTGATATCACACCCGCAGTTCCCTAAACATGGACATTTGGTAGTACAAGTGGGGCATCTTGTCCTGTGGACTGATATCACAGTTCCCTAAACATGGAAATATGGTAGTACAAGAGGGGCATGGTGTCCCATGGACACATATACTTGTTTATATAAATATTTATTCAATTGGCAGATTGAACCCTCTGGGACTGATCGTAAACCAGTAGAGGTACAGACACATTGGAAGTAAACTAGTGGTGAAAACATTGAAAAGACTGTTCTCTAATGATATATATGTTTGATTGTAGACACAGTATGCTTTTATCCATGACTGTCTATCTGAAATAGTAGAAAGAAAGAGAAAATTACAGAATCCTGAAGTTAATGGAGAAGTCTCTATTGATAATTTAGCTTTTGGTAAGTAGGATGTATCATTTTGTCATTCCAGTAAAGATTCTGCCATTCAGACTTGTAAGTTACAAATAAGTTAAATAGTCATGTTCAGTCCTTTACCAAGTGGATATATTGTATATATACTTGTTTATTATTATACCCCCACTATAAAAAAGTGGGGGTATACTGTTTTACCTCTGTCTGTCCATCCATCCGTCAGTCCATCTGTCAGTCAGTCCGTCCATCTGATTCCGTCCAATGAATAATTTTCATCACATCTTTCTCAGGAACTACATTACAAGGATTTCTGAAATTTGGTTTCAGGTTTTATATGAGTCAGCTATACTGTGTGATGCGTTTTCAGATTCATCACTCAACAACTTCCTGTTTACCTTATACTTTTAGCGGGGCGGGGGTATCATTAGTGAGCAGTAGCTCACAGATTCACTTGTTAAAGATCGTATGTTGACCTCTAGATGTCTTTCAGTTTGTTTGTAAAGTTGGATTGCTGTCTAATTGATTTGTGTCCCACACTACATTTTATTCATATGATGTATTCCTAATTCTGTATTGCAAATAAAAAAGCATATACAAGTTATCTTGAATTTGTTTGAAAGATATCTTTCTTCTACAGGCATAGATTGCCTTAGCTGTATTTGTCACAATTTTTTGAAATTTTTGTTTTTTTATGGTCTTCAACTTTGATTTGGTCTTCTTACTGTTTTGATCCAAACACCACTGACGAGCCTTGCTTTGACAAAACTCGTGTCTGGCATACCAAACTATCAGCTTTGATGATTTTTTTATGCATACCCTCATTCAGGCATATAGATTTCAGTTACTGTAAATTCAGAAATTATTGCGAGGTTTTTATTATTGCGAATAATGCGACTGAATGACTATCGAAATAATAAGAACTCACATTCTGATGTCTGTTACATATATCTGTATGCAGATTTTCATGATATCGAAATAATTAATCTCGCATTTTTGTCCATTCTTGAAAAATCGCATTAATAAATGAACGCAATAATTTCTGAATTTACAGTACATGAAATTCATTAGTGTATTCCATCTCCACAATGCTGTGTTTAGTCTATCAGAATTAAACCCTAAGGATATGAAAGTCTTATTGTCCTTATTGAATTATATTTAACTATATCTTTTTCTTTTCAGAACCTGATGACCTGTATGAAAATACCAAAGTTGGACAACTTCAGACAGAATTATGATGAATTCATTTAAATTTTCATTACTCATTCCAGTGTATATAACATGTGCTAATCAAATATGGTGCAACAAATCAAAACATGCTTTTATATGCTATGTAACTCCAGTGTGCTACTGTAGGTCAATTAGGTGGAATGTAACTTAAAGTCAGTGATGCATGAGATGTATGTCACTGCTGACAGATACATCTTTACATTAAGTTATTGTATATTAGGCAGGTATTTATTATAATCACTGAAGGTATGAAAATATGCATATAAAATCTGCAGTTTGAACAAGTAGTGTTATTATGGGAAGGTAGTTGTTTAATATATCCAGTCTCTTCCAATACAGAGGTGCTTAAAGATGCCAAATGAGCACAAATGAATCAAAGAGCTTGATGAAATATAGAAAGTATGTCAGATGTGGGTATGAATGTAAACATTTTTCTACTGTTAGTTTTCATTGAACTTAACAGAAACCTATATGAAAGGGTTTTTTTTTTTTTTTATAGCTTTATATTTGTTATAGCTTTATATTTGTTAGGGCTTTATATTTGGAAGGGCTTTTTGTTCATAATGAATCTAATGATTTAATATGATTTGGTTTGATTTATGTTTAAAATTTTGTTTTTACAATTGTCCTCTTTTGTTTGTGAATTGTCATATTGTTGATTTGACATTTGTGATTGGTCTTTTGTCGAACTTTAAAAAACATCAATAATCTCTCACCATGACATAGCCCATGTTTGTTGATTCAGTATTAAATCTATATCAATCCATATATCCAGAGTCCTTTGAAACTTTGATAAAGGTAATTGTATTTTTAAAGCTTTAATGTTAGATATTGAGGTGTTATCTTTACGATTAATAGTATCAGAACTACTGTAGAAACTGAATTCATTGAAAAGTATGAAATTGACAGAACTGCTTCCAATTAGATAGGCTGCTTTCATTTCTCCATTTGAATTTTACAACTTTTAAAATTTATGAGTTATTGCCCAGAAAGTTTGGTATGAGTTATTGCCAAGAAAGTTTTGTATGAGTTATTGCCCTTGTAAATTGATTTTAACGGTCTGTTGGTTTGATGCATGTGAAATTAATTCAGAAAGCTAAGCAATCTGATTTGAAAGTCTTTCTTAGGATTGATGTCTCATACAAACAAAATTGTAAAATACTGATATTTTTGTTAACTTAAGTCAAATGATCTAGTCCACTAAAACCAGAGACTTCAATCCTTGAATCATCTATATTTATTAAGTGTTGACGGTAAAGTAACATGAAAATTCTGGTTTCTTGAATTTTGAGGAAATCTGTGTGCTCAAAAACCTTCTTCAACTTATTTTGAATAAAAAATCAAACATGCAGTGATTCTAATTAAATGGAAAAGAAATTTCATTAAATATTATATTTAAGTTTTTGAAGTGTTGTCTTGTAGATAAGAATTTTACATAGAATGTGTGTAACCACCGAAAAATTTTGTATGAGTTAAACTACTACATGTACATGTATCAACAAACCTGAGCACAATAATATACTTCATGTTTAATTTTCATCTAGGCATACAATATCTCCAATTCAATAGCAAAACATCTCTAATGTTTAATTTGAAGAACAGTTTTTACTTCGTCAGTATCTCTAATATGATGTCACCAGCAAAATGCTTTTTAGCTGTTGTTTTTATTTATGGAAAGTTTATTGATCTCTTTAAATTCATGCAGAGTTTCTAAAATTACAAGTTGCTGCATATTTAATGTTTATTTAAAAAATCAAATTTTTTCATTAAGTTGGACACATGGTATTATGATTTGCTCTGATAGCTTGTGGAAACAAAGCAGCTTTTATTTGATAGCCAAGATTGTTTTATAATTGTGTTGTCTGTATGTTTTTCTATATGTTTATGTATATGTATATGTGCACATTGTTAAAGCACCACAACTTTGTAGTGGTAAACCAGCAGTGGTAGTCAGTTGATTGTCTGCTAATTCAAATGCTTTTAATTTAATTGTAACCAAACTTAATACCAAAAGCAGTTTGTTGTGCATCAGCTATTTCAAAGAAAAATATTTCATTAATTTCATTTTGGAAAATGTCCATAATGACAGCAATATTAAAATACCATTTGATGTTTTTACATTGTTGCAGAGAGGTTGAAACAAAAAAGAATGGCCTATAAAGTAGACTCGTGTTACAGCCAAGTTTATTTTGAAATTATTTATTATAAGAGCAGATCTAGAATTAGATGTGTTTATCTTGGTCCTGGGCAACACTTTCTCATGACTTAAATCTTCTTAAATAACACTTGTTATTTGAGTGAACAAGATGAGCTGTTGTCCTTTTCATTCATTCAATTATTGCTAAAATTGGTGAAAGTTTACTGTCAATTTTACCATTATTAATTGTGTATAGGCTAAACAGATGTAGGCTTCTATGTTATCAATTAAATATATATTTATATATATATGTGTGTGTGTGTACATACAAGTTAGTATTTCAGATTTGCTTAAAATTATTTGTAATAGAGTTTAATTTATGATATGCATTTTTTTATATGTATATACTGTTATTTTGAAGCAAATTTGTTATTATATCTCCTAACAATTATGTGTGCATAATTTATGACTTTGTAAGTATGTGTATTTTCAAAAATTTTGCGCCAATTAGCAATGTTAGTTTACAAACAAACAATATACATAGTTTTCTCCAAATGATCTGCACATTTTTCGAAATTTTAGACCATTTTCTTCCAAATTGAATTATGAGAGGAAAGCTATCTCCCTTGATGTATGATCTCCACAATGTATTTTTATATTCAATTTTGAATTTGCATGGTCTGTTTCTAAATATTTTAGTTAGCACAGTACAGATAACATTTTAAGGACATTGCAGGAAAGAGATACATTTAGAACACAGATTAGGCATTGTAAATACGTCAATTTTTTTTTATTTCATGTTCTGTGATCCTGTTGAATTTGGTTTTCACTTAAAATTTATATCAGAAAGCAAATAAGACACAAGAAGACGTCACTAAGTTGAAACTTTGTGTCTAATCCATTTGTCCTTCTGATTATTAAAATATGTTTAAACTAAGCAAGAACAAAGCCATACTGTACTTTTTGATTTTGTCCACACATGCTTTTATTATCCACTGACTGATAGTAACTGTTTGCTTTTAATGTTTGCACTTTTTTCCTTCTTAATAAATACACTTTGCTGACAAATGGTTTCAGTGCAACCATAGTGGTGTTTGTCACAATACAAGTGAAAGATTAATTCTATTTTTTTTTAACATGTGCTATTCTTTTTTAATTTTATCTATAACCAGTTTGTTTACCTGAATTAGTCTGCACAGACCAAGTTTACTGTTATAAAAAGTATTTTTTTCGATGAACATGGGAGACACAGTTAATTCTTCACAATATTCATTTTAATTGAGTGATATTGCTAAATCTATGTAAAACTATATTATCAGGTAATGTTCAGTTTCTTTACTTAGTTTTAAAAAGGCTTGAAAGACCTTTCTGTCTCGTCTCTTCTGGCACTAAAGACTGGTATTAAGTTGTTGAACATAAGTACATTAATTACATATAAATGTGTCTCAGACCCAAATGGGCTTTCAACAACTAAAAGTTGACAGCGTTTAGTTGTATTATGTCACATACAAACTTAAATAAAATAATCAATTTGTAATATTCACTTATTGCGTGAAGGGACCTAATTTCGATTTCAACAGTTTTTGTCTGTTACATATTTCATATTTAGACCAATACTGGATAAATTTTTCATAGACTTTGTGAATTATATTGGTCACTTTACAGACATTTGTCCCATTAGAAATAACACAAAATACGAGAATAATGTGCGCCATGTGCTTATTTGGCAATACCTTTCTCATCAATGGTGCTTAAAAAATGCAGGAAATTTTAAAGTATTGAACAGTGAAGACCAATGAACAGAAATAGCACCAGGAAAGGACACCACAACCAGTCAATTGATTTCTAAAGTATGAAAGTTATATCATGTCAGTACAAAAGAGATGTTGACTTTCAGTCCAGTTATACCCTTCAAGCATACGAGCAAGAATTAAAATCTACATATGTCTTAAAGAAAAAATCAAAATTGTATATGATCATCATTGCATCACATATGCTATAATCATTGTGGTGCTATTTGATGAAATTTCAAAGAAGGTAATAAGATAGATTTTCCATTGCTCACAGAATGCAAACAAAGGTTTATCATTAAAGAAATTTGTAGTGTGGTTTTTCTGAAATATTATAAATCAGAAAATACATGTCATATTTTCTAATACATTTAGTCATATGTAATTGTGGATCTGATGCTTTGGAAATAACCAATAATTTGAAAATTAAATATTTTTGCTTGAAATTTGTAGAAAAAAAACATCGCCCACCTGCCAAAATATAAATTATGAAAATATAGAAAATAATATTTATTTCGGGTAACTGATGTTTTGAATTGCGTTAACAATTGAGTTAACAATTGTAAAGATCTGAATAATTATATTTTGAGTATTTCTAATGTCAAAAAGATATGTTTGTAATTTAGGGAAAACTTAGAATGTAACATTTAAAAAAATGATTTTAAATGTTGAAGAGAAAATTTGAAAGGAATGTCAGTAGTATTGTTTTGAAAATAGTCAATCAGTAATAAATTTACTGATGTAAAGCTTTAGAATTTTATTTCTAGGATACATGTTTTTTTTTGAAACGAAAATTAAAATCAAATATGTAAGAATTCAAGTCAAATGTAGTGAATAATTTAAAAAAAACCACAAAGTTGAGCAATCATCAATTAATACATCAATTTAAAACTTTAAAGAAATCAAACCGACCATGTTGAATAATTTATACATTTCAATTGTAATTAGAAACCCAAGTAAAATGAGTTCACTTTAAGTTAATCCAGTTATTTGCTTAGAATGGCCAAGCAGTTGTTTTGTTAATTGTAAATATGACATATTTTGTATTAATATGATAATAATATACCTTTAAATTTTGAAGTCACATTTTTGTACATACTGTTTTCTGTATGAATGTAAATGATTTTTATATTATGTATTTGTTGATTCTATTAACATAGTTTATTTATATATTTTATGAAGTTTTATTTTTTTGTATCACATTTCAATACATTATACAGACTTAGTATGAATTTTATAAATTTAAGGTTACATATGCCACTTCTGAATGCATATAAGACATTGCTCTAGTATTTTAGGCATATGTTATATAGGTCTCATTTATTATTTCCCTGCTTACTTGAGCAGGTGTATATTGTAAAGAGTGTTTATTTGTCCAACCCAACTTTGTATCAGCTACTTATCTCACCATATTTTCTGAAACTTTTTCTTTCGATCTATAGTATGTAATGGCATTGTACACCTTTTTAGCCTGATAAATTTGGTTTTTGATCCAAATGTGATTTGGGTTTTCCCATTGCAAAACATACAATTTACCCAACTGCAAGCATTGTTGACATCTTGACCATTTTGATACAAAAGCTGGACATTGGGTGTGAATTTATTAACTCTATTTACAGTTTTTTTTTGTAGTTTAAGATCTGGAAACTAATTATTTATTAGTACGAACTGTCCTATGGCATAGTTTCTGGTACAACTACAAGACATCCAAATCAGCTTCAATCAATTCTAAAGATTTTGGTTTGAAAAATAAGTTCTAACAGTAAACCTGTAAGACAATCTGCATTAAGGTCATTTCTAGCTTTATCTTCAAATTTATTTCATGCAAAGCAGTTAAAACTGCAAAAGATTTTAATAATGATATCTAACAATGATTTTCATGGCTATTCTTTTCAGCTAGGAAATGGAAAACACTATATTACAACTTGTGCAATGCAGTGTTATGTAGTGTTAACTTTTAAAGCGCAAGAAAAAGAAAAAAAGGAACATGTAAATTTTGCTTGTATTGATGCCCTATTTAATACATAGGAATAATAGCTAGGAACTAACAAATAATGAAGAGTACAATTTCAGATTTCACATGCAAAACTATACACGAGCTAACTTATTTACTTGTATCTTGCCAATTCTTCCTGAAAATTGGGAAGAGCTGTTAAAAAATTTGTACTCAAGACTGAATTTCTGAAGTGAAACTCTGTTAAACCTAAGGTAGAGTCACATTAAGCAAGCTGTTTCATTTCACTAATATTGATATCATCAACTGTCAAATGTTAAAGAATATTGATATCAGTTCTTTACATAGGTTTACAGCTAAAATTCAAATTGAACTAACTAGTTTCAGGAAAATTAGATAATACCTTTATAATTTTTGAGGGTGAAAGGTAAAGTAATACTGTTCGATTTAACATGATGATCTGTTAACTCTGTTATTTTATAAGTTGATGAATTGTAGAATAAAGCTTGAAACTTACGATTTTGATTGTTTTTTTATTTCCATTTGTTCTGGATGGTTATACACTTGTTTAAGGGGGAGATGCTTGACCTGTCGAGGCACCAGTCTAACTTCATTTGGAGTATATGCAATTCCCTCAAAGTTTTGTTTGTTACCTTGATTTGTATTTTCATTCGATTTATGAGATTTTAACATCAATACACTACTGTTTCATAAAAGAGGAGGTATGATTATATATATAAGAGATATTATTTGGGCCTGAAATTGCAAAAATAAGTAACTATTGAAAAGTATGGTTATTTTATTGATCAATGAGCAGGTTAATATTATCTGGACACTTTAGTTTAGAAATGTCACTTGTGATGCCATAATGACATCATAAACATTTAGAAATTCACGTATTTGACTCAAAATGGCCATTTCACGAATAGTTTTTGGTCAAAATATACATGATCAACAGCTTTACCCAAAAAATATTTTCCACTCATTAACATCTTTGTGAAAAGAGGCGAAAGATACCAGTGGGACATTCAATCTCACAAGTCGAAAACAAATTGACAATGCCATGACAAAAAAAAAAAACGAAAAACAACGAAAAGACAAACAACAGTTCACAAACACAACAGAAAACTCTAGACTGAGCAACACGAACCCTACCAAAACCGGGGGTGATTTTAGGTGCTCCAGATGGGTAAGAAAATCCTGCTCCACACATGGCACCCATCGTGTTACTCATGTAAGTACAAACCTGCTTATAAGTCCAAGTCGGCGGGTCACATTCAAAGACAAGAGGACGAGATTGTGATTACGACAATTGGAACATATCTGTTGTCATATTTGAAACAGATATTCCATAAAGGTCAACCAACTCGTGATGGCATCTTTAAAATTTTCGAAGGGATGACTTCAACTTCACCACTTGGAACTTTCGGTTCAATAGCTCTCTTGTAAACAGCAACCCTCTATCAAGGAAAACATGATAGGAAATGCAAGCTCTGGAATATCGTATTAACAGGGAGATGTATACTCCATATGCAGGCGCTGCTGGAATGTTACCCCAAAAATATCTTAATATTAATGACATGATCTCAAAATGAGAGTATTTTAGCAGTTTTATCTTAAATGTGAAAAGTTTGAACCCCTAATGCAAATATCCAAGACTCAATAAAAAATATTGATGCTCATGATGTACGACAGGCTGATGTCCAATACACATCTGAAGGATGTTATTTTACAGATTTATAATACTTTTGATTTTCTAATTCAACAGGCCAAAAAGTGATCTCATCATACCTTCTCCTTTAAGTTCATATACTAAGGATTTCCTTCTCCTTTAAGTTCCAATACTAAGGATTTCCTTCTCCTTTAAGTTCACATACTAAGGATTTCCTTCTCCTTTAAGTTCACATACTAAGGATATTTGTCAACTGAGAAAGGACACTCAACAAGTTGTATATATAAAATTTGAAAACACGTTATAAATTTCATGCGTCCGACGCGCTTTTCTGGATTTACCTTCATCAGGAACGCTCAAAGCCAATGTTTGAAAGCCAACGATGTTTAAAAACCGAAACAGCTGAAGAGCTTTGTGACCAAAAAAGGACACTAAAACAGAGTCAAAACCATCTAAGGTCAACTTTGCCTGAGGGAGTTGAAACCTTTGTTTCTTTATAATTTTGAAAATGTGTAAACATACAATTTTAGAAAGGTTTGTTATAAGTTATGTCAGTACCGAAGTACTGATACTGAGCTGATGATACATTCGGGACTAATAGTTCACCAGCAGAGGTAACAACCCAGTGCTGTAAAAAATAAAAACAACACGTTATAAATCTCATGCGTCCGAAGCGCTTACCTGGATTTACCGTCATCAGGAACGCTCAAAGCCAATATTTAAAAGCCAAAGATATATAAGAACCGAAACAATTGAAGAGCCATGTGACAAAAAAAAAAAAAAAAAGGACATAAAGATAGCCAAATCCATCTAAGATCAACTTTGCTTGAGAGAGTTGGAACCTTAGTTTCTTTATAACTATTAAAGCTTTCAATTTGACTTGTAGTATGAAGTTCTAACTATATGAAAAAAAATCACTAGTTATAAATTTAGTCAAAATAACTTTTATAATAGATTTTTATAGAAGACCGATATTTAAAAATATATTTAAGTAGAATCCCTGACTGAAGTCGATTTTATCTATTGATCATCAAAAACAATGATAAATGATAATTTTTAGATTGTGTAAGTTACTCCTCCCCATTGACAATTACGGTTTTTCTCGAATTCTTAGAATAGTATTTGCTATTTTTATATTTTTGTATCAGATTGTATAAAATATAACAATGATAGTTTAGATATGAACTGTAAGTATGCCTTTCTTTACAATGAATGTAAATGTTTAATGAATCGTGATGCTTTTTAATCATTCAATTTTAGGGGATTTGATATTTCTTTCTTTCAATAACACAGTTGTATTAAAAAGTAAAATAACCAAAATACTGAACCCCAAGGAAACTTCCAAACGGAAAGTCCCTTATCAAATGGCAAAACCAAAAGCTCAAACACATCAAACGAATGGAAAACAACTGTCATATTCCTGACTTGGAACAGGCATTTCCTTATGTAGAAAATGGTGGATTAAACCTGGTTTTGTAGCTAGCTAAACCTAGCTCTCACTTGTATGACTGTCACATAAAATTCAATTATAGTGACAACAATGTGTTAACAAAACAAACAGACATAATAGGTAAAAATGTCAAAAATAGGGGTACAGCAGTCAACATTGTGTAATAATCTAAATCACTATAAAAGCAAACAAATATGTCAACAAAGAAAAACAAAATGGTATATAGACAAAGCACATAAGCAAAAATGAAAGACAAGAATACAAAAAATGACCATAGCACAATAACACAATGGCGGGATGTATTTGTACCGAGTCACGCCAAAAGGATATAATCAAAAATGGACTAAACAGTAAAGGTAAATAATTTACAAAGACAAATAAAAGAACCCTATAACACGTAATTAAGATGATAAACAACGTCAGTACCTAGAATCTATACTTGAACACCATCATGTATTATTTGCGAAGTTGATACGGAATACTTATCAATAGGGTCTTGGTATCTTCCGATGAACTTTTTTAGAAAAAGGACGAGACGTTCTTTGACATAACCTTAGTTCATCAACTTTTGCTCAGACACTGGTGACGTTTTATAAAGTCCGAGTAGCAGCTGCAAGCTCTTGAATACCGAATGAGTTGGGAAATGTATATCCCATATGCAGGTGAAGTTGGTATATTGATACTAAGGTGGGGAAAATTGATAATTTCAAAATTAAAATCGTCTCGTTTGTCATAGATTCTGGTACTGAGATGTCAAATTCGAGGTATATATACATAAATTTGTCTTATAAAATATATATAAATTTCATGCAAGATTTATCAAAACAGACCAGATGGTTACACATATGATAACTCGATGGTGCTTTTAATACGTTGTTATGGAATATAATGATATAGATTTGGTTGACATATCCAGCTGTTCTTAATGTTAAAAACGTGAATATTGGTGTTAAATGAACTGCTTAAAAAGCCCAAAGTATCCTCCGAGCAGTTCAGAGCTTCCACGTAAGAATAAAAATAAATATATGATACCATGTACAATATTGCAGAGAATAACATACAAATAGTCACTTGTAAGATTTCCATCAAATGTTAAAATGTTTAATTACAGAAATTCAGTAGTAAAATCGACGTTTGCATGATGATGCATAAACATTTAGAAAAAAGTAAAATAACAAAATACCGAATTCCACAGAAAATTCAAAGCGGAAAATCCCTTATCAAATGGCAAAATCAAACACATCAAGCGGATGGAAAACAACTATTAATAGTATGCTTAAGTTGAGTTGTAAAAATGTAGTGACCTGCAATTATGTAGATAGATGTCCAAATGAGTTGGATGGCAGCTGACGTAGATTTCATTTTTAGATTATTTCTCTGGTACACTTTTACTTATAATTATGCAATAAGACAACTTGGCTTTTATCATAGCAATTGCTAAAAATAGGGTGGCTTAGTAGTGTCTTTTCCCTGTAAATGTTAGTTTCTGTATGATAATTGTGAACATTAATTAAGATTGGAATACAACTAGATATATAGTTTCATCTAATGGAGGAAAATGTTCTGTCAATTTTGATGTCGACTCAGGAGCGGATCAAGCCATTTAAAAAAGGGGGGGTGTTTCCAACCCAGGATAAAGGGGATTCCAACCATATGTCCCCATTCAAAAGTATTGATCGTCAAAAAGGGGGTTCCAACCCCGGAACCCTCCGCCACTGCGACTTGTTGAAGATCAATGACTCAGATACTAAAAAGACAGAATAAGTGTAAGAAAAGGATTTCTAGATGTTTACTTTGGATTCTTTGTTTGAATTTTAAATCAAACTTTGATATACGATTACTGCGGAGCTTTATCAGGGTTTAAGTCAAACTTAAAATATTGGGTCAGCTAGCTATGAATCCAGGTTCAAGATCCAAAGGTAACAGCTGTCGTCAAATGAACGGTTTGTCCGACTAAGTTTGTTTTAGTACATTCGATGAATAAAAGGATCAATATGCCTACATTTTAATTGAAAATGAGTGAACAAAATTTTAAAGATAAAAGCCAGTGAGAAACACACTAAAAGTTGTTAACATTTGTAATATCTCGAAGCTATTTTATGTTATTCAAACACACCTGCTGTGTTATAATGACTCATTACAAAGTTTTTTCACTTGACCTATATACATCATATGTACTGTGACTTTTTAATGCTAATATATCAACATGTAGCCTAAATATATAAAAATGATAAAATATAGAGCAAGATGATATAAAAATGTCTTGTTTAATACGTTTTCAGCCAACTCAAACACGCCTGAACCTAAAAGATGTGTCCAACTTTCTCCTTGCTATTTTTAGGATTTTCCCCAAAAAATGTTGTCGGAGGAGCAGATATGCAAATAAATGCTTTTAAAAGACCAAACTTTTATATGTCCGTGGCATTTTTATTAAGTATAATTTATGTTTATGCATCTTCAAGATCTAAAGTATTTGCACCTAATAGGGTGTTGTAAAAATTAGTCATAAATTTTGCAGCTACATTAAACTTTTAAAGGATAAAGAAACAGATGTAAACAATTGAAATATAACAACGTGGCCATTTTACCTTCTCTAATAAAGAGTTCCTTTTCTATTGTATAGGAGACAAAAACATGGTGTAGGTTACATTCTTACAATTGGTATAATACATCCATTGTTCAACTGACTTTTCATATTTTCTACAATTGATTTGTAAATAACATAATTAGTTGTCGATACGACAACTTCTCTTTTGCTTACCTATGGACATTATGTTATTGTGCTTGTTTCTTTTAGACGCACCTCTTTCAGTAGGAGAAATAGCAGGTATTGTTATCTGTGCATTGGAGTTGGTCACTGTTTTTGTACTTGTTGGCATCATTGTCTATCGTAAAACGCATGGATGGGAGTAAGTATCTGAATGGAATCCTAAGCATGTCAAAATTAGCCATAAAGCTATAGAAAGTAAATCTCTTATTATCTATCATTACATAACGCATAGTATGGATATATTAAGGCTATTTTTGAGAATGTGTGTAATGTAATTGTTTAAAATTAGAATAACTGGATTTCTAATGTGAAATACAGACTTGTCAGGGCTGTTTGGGTTCGATAAGAAAAATGTCAATTTTTTCATTTGTTTTTGTCTAATTCTGATATGGATTTTTCTGTGATTTCCTCAATATGAAAATTCCTGTATGTACTACTCTATCAGATTTAAGTTAGCTATAATAGTTTCTTATTGTAAATACGGAAAGGATAAACAATCACCATATAACATGATATTAGGACTTTTCTGTCATTTTGGGCAGACATTTTTCGCCATCTGTTGGCAAAATTTTTTTGTTCATTTTTGATAGCTCATATTGTAAATGAGCGGTAAGTATCCACAATTTTAGGTTTTATTATTATCTAAGTCTAATGTTAATGTTTGTTGAATTTAGGAATTCCTCATTAAATTCCTGTCTAAGTTTCCTTTCAATCAGATTTGTGCTGTCTTGTCCATACTAATTGTTCCGTGTTGTGTATATTCATTTTAACAGCTTTACAGAAAAAGGAGACTTAATTTGAATGTCGAAAAAAAAATTGACGCATGTAAGATACTGACAGCACAGTAAGACTTTTTTTATGTCAAGATCCTGAATAATGTACTGAAGTTCATGGAACTATGTTTGTTCGGTACTGGATATTGTTTTCTGTATGTTATTACTTTCTTATGATTATGATTTTGTTTTAAAATTAATTCATGATGGCTCAGGGTTCTTTTATTTAATTCTATTTCATGTAAAGAACGATTTTCTAGAATTTACACTTTTTTGTACAATACCAACTATGTCTAACATGCAATGAAAAGCAGAACAGACGAGCTAGTTCTGTGAAAGTTGGCACCACCATCTCTTAATTGTTAAAAGATTTCTGAAAATACACTTCATTTCCATGGAAATTAATTAGCTCTTCCAGTCAGTCATGGTTCATGTCTCTCACCAGCAATATAGTATATCCATTGGATCCAATACCCTGTCTGAACAAATGATGGATTTCAACAACCCTGCATAATCTTTTAGGCCAATCGCCTTGTATTAGATATCTTGAATGACAGATGATTGGTTTTCAAATTATATCATTTCTCTTTTGGTAACTTGATTTAACGAGGGCGTTCATAGTTAATAGTCTATAAATATTTCCATATAGAACTATAGCTTGTGATACCATTAATTATATATATTTAAATGATATATATGTATATGAATACAGTTTTAGATGTATAAAAGGATATGAGCCAGAGAGCTCCGGGCATGAGCCAGAGAGCTCCGGGCATGAGCCAGAGAGCTCCAGGCATAAGAAAGAGAGCTCCAAGCACGAGCCAGAGAGCTCCAGGCATGAGCCAGAGAGCTCTTGTCATGAGCCTAGGATAGACAATCGACGATCAGCAATCAGGTAATATTCTAACGCATCTATTTTTCAGCGACCTGATTGTATAGGGTTTTTTGCAAATGATATTCTGTTATGTTTACTAGAAATGGTATTCAAGCCACAGCAGAAAACAAATATGTTGGAATTTCTAACTGAAATTTGTGGGAAACGATCCAAGTGGTGAAAATAATTGACTTTTAAGATTAAGTGTTATAATTAGCCAGCGTTAATTGGTACACTTTGCAGCATCTGTCTTTTGGAACTACTCACATTGAATTTCCTCTTAAAACTGGTTCCATACATGGTATCTTACATTTTTGCGTGGAATCTTATATCTTGTTTTGTGAAAGTCTGGTAAAAACTAAATCTCATAGTTTTAGATTTAACAATTTGGCTTTTTCAGCATCTAGAATTTAAATGAATAAAGTCTGCCTGATTTTGCATGTACGGCTGTCATTATTTCCAAGATGCAATGGATCAAAAAGGCATACAACTTTTATTGAGACTTTTGGTTGTGACTGCTGGTGGAGTGTTTGTCCCCGATGTTTATAATCATTTCAGTAGTCAGTTATTTGGTACTAACATATTTTTTAACAAATTTTTCTTCAATTTTTGATGATAAATTTAGAAATTATTAAGTAACTTCGGTTGCAACTCCTTTATGCAAAGTTGACCTTAGATAGATCTGTCTAAATTTGCATGTCCCTTTTTGTCCTAAAACACTTCACCTGTTTAGGTCGTATACATCATTGGCTTTCAGATGTTTGCCTATGAGCGTTCGTAATGAAGGTAAATCAAGAAAAGTGCACGAAAGATATCAAGTGTTATTTGTATTTCATATGTCATGGTATATTGCTGTCTGTTTGTCCGACGCCCGCTTGGTGTGTCCTTCCAGAGTAAAATGACTTTAACCATCGTATTAAGGCAATTTTTGACATATTGCAAACTTATTTAAGTATGCAATGATTCATTTACTAGAAACTCTCTGATAAAGTATTAAGGAAAAGTCAGCGTCCTTTCGATTAAAAAATTTTGGGTTTGTCGTTTCACAGTTATAAAGTAAAATACTTTCACATGTACTTGGCTTGTTCATTTCAAACATTGATATACTCCCATAAGTGTTTGTGCAGGTTCATTTTACTGACTTAATATGTGATGCATGAAGATTCTCGTGTTCTACAATATTCCATTTTACTCTAGCAACAATTTTAAGATGGTGAAGATGTTTATTTTGTTATAATCTAATTTTGATATCTTCTTTTCTTTATAATTAGTTCATATTTGTAAGAGCATCAAACATAACACTAAATTTTGATCTACCCACAAGCCTAAACATTTAAAACAAAGCAACTGTATTTAGCCTTTCTACCTGCCGTTAGGGTTTAAAGGACGATAACTCTATATTTTACAGGAAGTTGAAATGCGCAATGCAATCACAACATATCACGTGGCACAGACAGTTATCCTGAACGGACCATAAATCTTTGCTTATTTCCACCATTAATTCTGTTAATAGCATCTATTTGTTATAATAGGTACAGTCATTGTATTGAACAAAATCATACTTCTTTGTCGCATAATTTATATATAATGCATAGTGATGCACGTTGACTGAATATGAAAGTGCATATGTAGTTGTCTCCCTTACTAATATAATCAGTTTCAGAATGTGCATATCTGGAATCATGATAAAAAAGTATTTAATAAATTAATCCAAGCATTACACAACGAAAGACATTAAACATTTACTAAAAATAATAAATTTGGCTTGAAATAATATTGCCTTAACCTCCCCTCAAAAAAAAAAAAAAAAAAAAAAAAAAAAAAAAAAAAAATTGTATGTGGCAGACATGATTATTATGTAATTGTTATTTCCCTTGTTTAAAACTATAAGTTTCATATTTCTTTATTAAATGATTTACATGATGCTTATTCAGTTCATATTTGTAAAATTGAATAGATATTGGTATTTTGAATTCATTGGTTAAAGATATTTATTTATATTATAAAGTTTAGTATTTGCATCGTCGCAAATCATTTATAACCTTCTTTGAAAGACTTAGGCCTATGCTCATATTGAATTGTCTGATGATTGAAGTTAAGTCCCACCAAGGAAAGCTGGGATTTTCCAAATCTTTCTGGTATAGTTAGTGCATCTGCCATATGCCTTCTTAATAAGGGCAATTTTAGTAGTCATTGAATGCTCCAATTATTTTCTTTGAACTACATGATAAAAGTTGCACTTATTGAATAAATTATATAATGTTTTCACTGTTTTTGGATTTCATTTACTGAGATATTTAGATAGCGCTTTTACATTTGGCATCCGTCGTCTCCGTATAAATCAGTTCACAAACTAGAACAAGCTGTGGTCCGCATCCCGAATCTCCAGCAGAATTGTTCCTGCTACAGGTACATGCCTTACCACATTATTCTTCTAAAATAAGCAATATGACATGTCACATATTGAGCACCTGCATTGTGCAAGTGTGATGATCTTCCACTTTTTGAGTGTTTGTTATTTGGCTCAGAGTGTAAATCTGTTGTTTTAGTGTAGAGTACATGTAGTCTCAAAATTCATATCTCATTAGATCATGTTCTCATCTTGCATTTAATAAGCCACTGAGTGTTAAACAATGGTTGATGCATCAGTTCAACTCAATCTGCAGTGTTCTATGCTTAGTTCGGTTTGGTTTACATATATAAGTGCTATTGTGCAATACTGTGCTGTTGCACAATACTTAGTTAACCTGTTATATATTTATAGGGTTCATAACGAGTGAGAATCGGATATCGCTTGATATATCAACTCGAGTTATTTAATTGCAATATAATAATACATGACATGGACAAAATGCACATTGTCATAACCTTTGAAAGTAATCAATGACATAACGAATAGCCAATGGAAAAATAAAACCCAGAATATTATGAGAAAAAAGACCCCCTCAAAAAAAAAAATTTTTGAAATTTTGATTAATCTTGAAGAAAATAGAATGACCCCCAAAAACCGAAAAAAAAAATCACCACAAAAATCGAAAAAAAAATCCCCCTAAAAAAACCGAAAAAAAAATCCCCCCCCCAAAAAAAAAATTTTCTTGGTTTATTATTTTAAAATTTCAAAAAATATGAATCCACCAAAAAAATTGGACATGATAGAATTTTTTGAGGTCGTATAACAAACATTACAGAGAAAATGATTTCGTTCTTTGCCAGATAATTGATGAAACAGACTTTATTGTTGATATTTACCCTTATGTATCTAGTGTTAAATTAGGTATTTATATGACAGACCTTTCTTGGTATTCCTAATTATTGAAGATTTTATATAGACAGAAAAAGTATACCTAAAACGACAAAGTTATTTTCATTTACCTGTATATATTATGAAAACTGGTTTTTCAAAAGTGATTATTTTCTAAGGGTTAAATATTTCGCGGTGGTGTATTGCCATGGCTTTATTTGGACTTGTTTGTTTGCTTTTGGCCTTGAATGTTTGTCCCTAATATTTTATTAACTATTTATTTACTTTCAGGTATCACAGATCAATTTATTCGTTCATAGTGTGTTAATTTTAGTTGTCGTTTGTTTATGTAATTGATACGTGTTTCTCGTTTCTCGTTTTTATATAGACTAGACCGTTGGTTTTACCGTTTGAATGGTTTTACACTAGTACTTTTGGGGCCCTTTATAGCTTGTTGTTCGGTGTGAGCCAAGGCTCCGTGTTGAAGGCCGTACATTGACCTATAATGGTTTACTTTTATAAATTGTTATTTGGATGGAGAGTTGTCTCATTGGCACTCACACCACATCTTCCTATATCTATATACAGAATAAAAGTAGTGAGTGAACATTGAGTTGTATTACTTAATGATATTGATTTCTATTAGAAGAAAGAAGGAAACATTTATTACTTTAGTTTATATTATAAGCAAGGTTTCACATGTACCATATTCGATTTATGTTTTAGTCGTGCTTCATTAAAAGTAAGGAAAAGTGTACGAAAAAGGTAAGAACTGTAAAACCCTATTTCAAATTTCTCCTTCCATCTTAACATTTTGCACTGTAAGCAAATCTGAATATTTTGTTTGCTTCATTCGCTTAAACTATATAATAGTATTTGTTGATTTGTTTTACTTTTCTTCTGAAATGCTGTCGCGTGTTTGATTATTCTCTATCCTAAAAATATTTCCACTGTAAGAAATAATGACAGTTTTCAAAGATTCTAATATATTTCTTTGTAGGACATACATTGAAGGTGCTTTTCTCGTTAACTCCCACCATTCACATAACACATATAGAGAATAGCAGAAATTATAAAACCAAATTGGACGATACAACTAACAACATCAATCATCAACACTGGACTTTTCCGAAAAAAAGACATTTAAACGAGACATGTAATAGTCATTCACATAATACATAAAGAGAATAACACAAATCATAAAACCCAATTGGACGATACAACTAACAACATCAATCACCAACACTTGAATTCTCCGAAAAAAAAAAACTTTTAAACGAGACATACAATAATCATTCACAAACTTGCAGTGAGAAGAGAGTTTTTTTTTGCTCCGTGCTGAAGGCCTCCTTATTACTTTGAGATGAAAAACAGCAATAAAAACGTTGTTCCTCTTCTTTTTGTGTGTTTCTTGCTGTGCGTGTACTGATTTTGTGTCATGGATGGATACCCTATTACTTTGAGATGAAAACAGCAATAAAAGTATCCCTTGTTTTTGTGTGTTTCTTGCTGTGCGTGTACTGATTGTGTGTCATGGATAGATACCCCGTATCCCTTGTTTTTGTGTGTTTCTTGCTGTGCGTGTACTGATTTTGTGTCATGGATGGATACCCCGTATCCCTTGTTTTTGTGTGTTTCTTGCTGTGCGTGTACTGATTTTGTGTCATGGATGGATACCCCGTATCCCTTGTTTTCTATTACATAATACATTAAAAGAATAACAGAAATCATAAAACCAATTGGACGATACAACTAACAATATCGATCATCAACACGTATCTTCCGCCTCTCGTTTATGTTTTTTTTATTATGTTTATTTGACTGCATTTTTTGTTTATTGTCAGCGTACCCTTTATTCACTGATAATATCAAGCAGAACTTGCTGTTAAATTCTTAAGTTGTTCTTTTCAGACCTATTGTATTGAACGCAATCGGTGAATTATTGAGAAGATACCATGCAGATAACAATAAACGTTTCATTAGAGATTATAAAGTAAGTTTTCCTTCCTTTCCTATAAGTATTATACGTTTATTATTATCAGAGTTATTATCTTTTGAATAGGAAGTCATGAAACTTTTTTCCACACTACTTTTTAATATCAAAATTCACCATAATCTTAAATGTAATTATTGCTTATTTGCAACATTTCTGTCTCTGAGAATACATCTTTTTGTACCTAAATTTTGAGTCCAATTTTGTTTCTAGTAACAGGTTAAGAGTGTTAAATAACTTTCCTTGAAATTATGATATCATTACAGCCATTTAATTGGGGTCTTCTTTCAGGATTTGAAGCAGTCGAGTCCAAAACATAAAACAAATGCTGCTAAGCTTGATAAAATAAACGAAAGAATAGATACACCAACATATTACCTTGTAAGTCATTATATATGTCATGAATTAAAAAAAATTCTGGATAACTTTTTTCAATATAAACAGTTATACTTCTAACCAAATTTATTGAAACTACTTAATTGTTTCAATATAAATTATACCAAGAACTGATTTGACAAAAGATGAAATAAGTACAGTATAAGGACCAGATTTGGAGCAGAGGCCGCAGAATAGTTTAATCCCTACATGATAGTCGTTACTTTTTGAAAATAAAACATACAATTGTATCTAAAGTAATTGATTACTTATTCTAATTAAAAATTATATCAATTTCGCTGGAAAATTTGATTCCGGCTCCTTAATATCTAATACAATGATGAGTTAAGAAAATGAAAAAATTTCCGTTATTTGCAACTGAGCTATACATACTGCTTGATGTTTACTTGATCACTGTTTTTACTCTAGTCTTTACCTGCACCACCCATGAATGTGGTGGGCCTCAGTGAACACATGAACCATTAAAGTGCTAAACTCTGAGAAAAATAGTTTACAGAATTCAAATTCAAGATAAAGTTCCATATATTGTCCCATTTGTTGGTTGCAGCAATGACTACAACCGATAGCAGTTTTTCCTGAAGCATAAAAAGTTTTAACATCCTGAATAGTTATATTCCCGTGAGTGAAGGTCCATTTCGAATGTTCATGACCATGTAATGTGTGGACCAGACAGTCCCTTAACCATTTTGGCTTTTACTCCGGTTTCAATTTTCAAAGTTTCAATTTGGGCCGAAATTCCAACTGCACCGTAAAAATTCATGAATTCCAGGTTAGCATTTTTGAAATGATTAGTTTTGCAAATTGTTCACTTTTTCATATGTGCATATAATATGAAGTTTTCTGGTTTAATATACAATGAATTAAAAAGATGCAAAAGTAAATGAGAAATAGTAAGTAGACGATTTCAGTTTCAGAAAGCAGTTTATATGTAATTTTAAAACTTTCCAGATGACCACAGTAGAGTAATCTTAACTACAATGGTTGACAAGGAAGACTCTTCGGATTATATAAATGCTAATTATATACCTGTAAGTAGTACATAGTTATTTTGATCTTAGGTTAATGCCACTTGAATTGTTTGACGGCTTAATTAGACGGAGGGCAATTTATAGTTGAAGTGTTTTATAGACACTTGACTATTATTGAAGACAATATTTTGACCTCTTTTATGGTTGTTGCATGTTGTTAATTTGTGTTTTCATTGAAAATACCTTAAATCACATTTCCTTGTCTCTCCTGCGACGAAAGCCATCGATTATGTGATTTACTGGGTGGCTTACTGTATGAAAGCATATACTGTTTGTATAAAGTTTAAATGTGAAGTGTTGGATAATTCAAATCTTAAAGAAGATATGCTTGCGGTTTCAAACTGGCATATGTCCATTGTCCTTCGCCTCATTTTCATGGTTCAATGAATGCTTTGAAAAACTGTATGGATTTTTATCACTTGATTTTTCTCAATTATTAGGAGTATTAAGACAACTATACAACAAAAGGTATCCTGCTAGATTACTTTACATAATTGGTCAAATATATTACCTGTATAAAATGATTGTCAGATTTACATGTCAGACTGTTTGGGATCATCTGACCGTGACTATTTTCATTGATCATTGATAATATCAAATTTATGTGATATATGCAGTAAGACCTTGTATAACATAAAATTCAATCATAATCAATAAAGCAGGAGAGACATATCAATGTAAACACTCTTGTATTATGATTTGTTTACTGTCTCGTTGACACTCATCCCTTTTCGCTTTATTACTATAATTCCTTTTAGGGGTATACACATGGTAAGGAGTTCATTGCCAGCCAGGGACCATTACCAAGTACACTTAATGACTTCTGGAGAATGATCTGGGAACAAAGTGTGTCCATCATAGTCATGTTAACAAAGTGTAGTGTAAAGAACAAGGTAGGTTCAACTGATATTTGGATAATATATGATATGCAGTTGTATAGTGAAGTGTTATATACATGTATGTAGTTTCCATTTTATCCTGTTTTTCTGGTGTTTAGAAAAGCTTTTGATCTGACAAAAATATCATAAACATTATAATCATGGAAACTTTTGTTGTTGAGAAACTAATTTACTCATAATAAGTCTATTTTAGCATTCTACATTTATTTTGTTGCTTTTATTGAATAATATATCTAACTATACCATTTGAAGAAATTCAGCTTAGTTATTTGTTATGCATGTTCAAGTAGTATGCTTAGAATACTTGACAAAACAACAAAACGGCACATAAAGCACAATGTAGAAGCATGGTATTGTGAAAATTCATAAATCAACTACTAGTAAGTTAGTGGAGCAAGGACTGGTTTTTGTAGATTAAATGGAAAATAGTTAAAACTATTCATATACTTGAATTTCCTCTAAAGCTGATGGAAAAAAAATCTTTCGTTTTTGTAGGAGCTCATTAGTTAAAAAGTAAAATAAAGGGAACGGGATTGTAGTTACGACATTAGGAACATACCCGCTATCATCTGTGAAACGGAAATTCCATAACGGTCAACCAACTCGTGATGGCGTCCGTAAAACTTCCAAAGGGATGATTTCAACTTCACCACTTGGAACTCTTGGTTGAATAGCTTCCTTGTGATCAGCAACCCTCCATCAAGGAAATCATGATCGGAAATACAAGCCCTGGAATATTGTATCAACTGGAAGATATATACAGGCGCTGCTAAAGTGTTGCTACATAGAAATGGAAAGTTCACAATTGGGAAGCTGAAATCATGTCTTTTGTCGTAAAGTTTTGTTTTCAACCGACCCTCATTGTCAATTTCTAGATGTAAGTCAAGATATAAGGCAGACTTAACTGTACATGTTGTATCCTTTATCTCAAGTTCGATGGGGTAGATGCGTTCAACATAGTCACCAAATTTTGAATTATTAAGTGAGAGAATATCATCTATATAGCGGAAAGCAAAGTTAAAGGATACTGCTAGAATAGGTAGTTTCACAATAACTTTGACCATTTGAAAGTTCGACCAATTCAGTCATCTTAAACCTATAACTATTTGATTTTTTAACTGCAAACAAATGTATGGAGGTGGTATATTTTTTTTGTCGTTCAACGCTTTAAAAACAGATCAGCAATTCCTTTCTTACTTTGAAAGAGCTATGAGACCCATGACATAATCTGATAATTTGAATGCCAGTGTTAGATGATTGAAATATCTGATGAAGAAATTAAAATTTGTTATTTATTTTTCAGGATAAATGTGTACATTACTGGCCACATGCAGCCAATGAACCAAAGTGTTACAATGATCTTATGGTGAATGTTACCTCGGTATCAAACATGGGAAAATATGATATTCATATCATTGAAGTGTGTCTGGTATGTTGATTTTTAGAGGTCTGCTAATATTGTACTGGAATCATGGCCAAAATGTCTGGTATGATGTCAAATTACATGTTACTAAAACCTGCTTTAGAATCGTATCAAATATACCAGGCTGATTATTTGTTCACCAGACATCTTCATAAGATATCGTGCATTAATATATCACAATAAAATGGATATTGTGATTTCATAGGTAACACATGAAACCTCACCAACATGGCCTATCGATGAGTCAGCCAAAGAAAGAAATTCTAACGGACCAATCACATTCAAGTATTTATTAATATGCAAATCACATAATGATTATTCTGTACTATATTGATGCTTACCAATTGATTCATTTTCATCAGTACACTGCTTGAAGGGGCATTAGCTGTCAAATTCATGTTCACCAATTTGACTCAAATTCTTATATTTGATTTGTAACATACTCAAACGTATATTCAAATTACAAAAAGTATGAAATAAACAATTAAAATTGCACGGACTCGATAATATGCATTAGAATTTCGTGTGTATTTTAGTCCAGACGCCATCCATTTAACCACCGAGATGACCTCCGAAGACTGCCGATGGTCATATAACCAGATGTAAACATAAATATAAATAAATATAAATAGCAAGCCCTTGCAATTGGATTTTCTATGTTTGTTTGATTTCATGTTATAGGTTAAATAACATGTTAATCATCGTTTTTACATGTATAAGAAGAATTTTATGGATCAAATTAATCAACAAAATGGTTCAACCTCGTTTCAATTTCAATGTTGAAATTATTTTCCTTTTAATAGTTGAGCACGCCTAGTACATAAGTAATCCATCTCCAGATAAGGGGTTTAATTGAAGGTCACATGCATACGGATTCAACTGAGGTGGGATTATTGACTTGTAAGTCAATAATACATCAGCGATGATGTTGGGCTCATTTTGACAAATTTGGGCCAAACTGACTGCTTATAACGAAATATTATTTCAAAATTCCGCTTTTAATAATACGTGAAACTAAAACATATTTTTATTTTTTGTCCAAATCGTAGATAATGCCTCTTTAAATTAATCCATACTCAAACTGAATTTTGTAATAAGAATGTGGAAGATGTCTTTATTGTGTGTTGCATTTTAGTGTTGAGTTTCTGTTGTGTCGTTGTTCTCCTCTTATATTTGATGTGTTTCAATCAGTGTTCTCCTCTTATATTTGATGTGTTTCAATCAGTTTTAGTTTGTAACCCGGATTTGTTTTTACTCAATCGATTTATGAATTTCGAATAGCGGAATATTACTGTTGCCTTTATATATGGAATACTTTGATAAATACTATTTTTTAAAGTTAATATCCTCATTTTCTTGCTACACAATAAAGAAGGAAAATTCACAGCACATAAAATTGAGAATGGAACAGTATATTATGAAAGTAAATGTATTCAAGTTATATCAATTCTTAATAAAAATTCTTTTAATTTTTGAATCTGTGACAAAGTTATAACCATAACAATTTAAAAAAAAATGAAATGAATGCAATTTCATGCAATTGAATTGTTTTTCTGTATTACAATTCATTTCTTTGAAAATATATATCACTCATATGAGATCTAAACTGGTCACTTTATTTTTCTAGAGAGATAAAGGATACAACAGATACGGTTAAGTCTGCCTCATATCTTGACTTACATCTAGAAATTGACAATGAGGGTCGGTTGAAAACAAAACTTTACGTCAAAAGAGATGATTTCAGCTTCCCATTTGTGACCCTTCCAATTTTGTAAAACCAAGAGTTCCAAATGGTGAAGTTGAAATCATCACTTCGTGTTCCTTATGTCGTAACTACAATCCCGTTCCCTTTTCACGAATGTGACCTACTGAATTAGACTATTTACCGGCTTTGTAATAACATGAGCAACACGACGGGTGCCACATGTGGAGCAGGATCTGCTTACCCTTACGGAGCACCTGAGATCACCCCCAGTTTTGGTGGGGTACGTGTTGCTGTTGTACCCCTATTTGTGACATGTTTACCTATTGTGTCTGTTTGTTTTGTTCACACGTTGTTGTCAATATAATGGAATTTGATGCGACTATCATATAAGTGAAAGGTTTAGCTAGCTTTAAAACCAGGTTTAATCCACCATTTTCTACATAAGAAAATGCCTGTACCAAGTCAGGAACATGACAGTTGTTATCCATTCGTTTGATGTGTTTGAGGTTTTGATTTTGCCATTTGATTAGGGACTTTCCTTTTTGAATTTTCCTCGGAGTTCGGTATTTTTGTGATTTTACTTTTTCATACTCCTTGCCTGTGTTTGACCAAAAAATTCGTATAACTAAAACTGATCGTAGGTATATTGAATTATATATGACTTACGATTATTTTTTTGTCGTAAGATATTTTGTAAAAGAAAGGCCTGCACTACCCGAAGTAGCTTTTAAGAGTATTTTTGTCTTTTTAAAGCCAGGTAGAAAAAAAAACCTCAAAATTGAAAAAAAAAAAAAATATTTTAATGGAAGTTATCTGACAAAACATCCAACAGTCTTAAGTACAGTCACACATATAGGTTGATATGTAGGTCACAATGAGCTAAATGTCACACTTTATTCAATAGTTTCAAAAGAAATACCGTAAATTCAGAAATTTTGCGCACATTTCTTATTGTAGTTGTTCAACAAAAGACAAACATGTGAGATCAATCATTGCGATTACAGAAATGGTTGTTAACAAATAATGCTACCAAAATTTTAAAAGGCGACTTTTTATTTTGGGGAAACCTATCCTGCACAATTTTCGGAATAATAAAAATATTGCAAACAATTTTGAATTTACCGTACATTGTAAGTAGGTATGTAGCTAGCTTACCCATTCAAAACGCTTTTAAAGGCCTTTTGGAAAAATGTATTGTTCAGGGTTGATTTATTACATATAAATTTTTGTTTTCGGATTGACTTTTTATATTTCACAGACACGTTTATTTTTGCAGGGAGATGAGAAAAGAGAAATCACACATTTTCAATATCTAGAGTGGCCTGATTTTTCAGCCAATGTAGAGACAACAGCATTACTTGATTTCATTGCTACAGTGCGACAACAAATCACACCCTATATAAAATCGCCTACAGTCATACATTGTAGGTTAGTATGTAGGTCGCAATGATCTAAATCTCACACCTGCTTCTAAAGGTCAAAAAGTAAAACATTGTAAATCAGTATTAAGTTCACACTTATCTTATTCTAAAGGTCGTTTAGTCACACATTGTAAGTACACGGTAGGTATGTAAATCACTGTTATTTGAACCCTAATTATGATTTTTAAAACCCCAACAACCACACATTGTAGATAGTGCATTGTAGTGCCTAGAAATAAAGACTGTTCAGTCCCATCGTGTAGGATGGTATTTAGGTTATATTGACCTGATGTTTGTATCCAAGATTCCATAGTAGGTCATTTCATGCATATGTATATACTCTCCCGGTTTCCGTGGGTGCCTTTTAGTTTATTTTTAAATTATCCCTGAAGGCCATGCATTCACATGACAAGGATGTCAAATATTCCACCTAAGAAATAGTTTGTTATTTTCTCCTTCTATAAAATTTTTCTTTAATATTATTTTTTTGGTATCTAAAATTTACTACATATTGTCTAAACATTGCTTACACAATACAAAATACTCAAAATACATAGCATTTTGTTTTAAGTAATTTGTTGGTCATTAGATTCATTCGTGTGTTCATTGTAGAAATATTTTAAACATTAATATGCAAAAGTAAGATAAAAAGCTATGTGAAACCGGTTCTATAACAAATTTCCTTCAAAGTCAAAGAAAATTTTCTAGAAAATGATCATCAGACTTAAACATAAAATGTTTTAAAAGTTTATACTTATGTTACGTATATATTTGACAGTTAACTTTATCTCAAACTTGATGTTTGGTGTTTTATAGTCACATATTACAAGTCAAATAAAAGATAGAATCAATCTGCATGGTATATGTTACAAACGTGGCATGTGTCACGCTTATGATAATGTCCGATTTTCCATTGTCCATTAGTCGCCCTAAAACTTTTTTGTGATGATGTGACTGAAGAACTGAGACAATAATTTTAAACTCATGTTTTTAAATTCATACACCATTATTGGTTTGTAGCATTTCGATGCATTTGTTAATCTTGGATTTATGTCTATTTATTGATGCAATAATTCCTGAATTTAAAGCTTTTGATGTTGATTGTAACAAGGTATGTCCATGACTCTTGACTTTCATGTCACATTAAGTTAAGTTTAACATTCTATAATTGATAATGATAATGATAAAATAAAAGTTCTTTGTTTTGAAAACGCAACAGTTAACAATCTCTCTTGTGAACTTCATTCATAAGACAAAAATAGGTTACTTCAAATATATTCACATCATTATTATAACACACAACATGAAATACAGAATGTATAACTGTAAGTTCGTACAATTTAAAAAAAGTATATAATCTACAAATACACAATAACTCATTGATATTCAATGTCTTGATAAAATTAACAGTTTGTATGATTGAATTGGAAAAGTTTAGGTGAATTTGAAAGTTTAAGAACAGCGAATAATTATATTTTCAGTGCTGGTGTGGGCAGGACAGGTACATTTATCACCGTAGACTACTTAATGCAGTATGTTGAAGACCATGATTTGTCGTCCCAAGTAGACATATTTGATTGGGTGTTACAGATGAGAGACCATAGAACAACAATGGTGCAAACATGGGTTTGTACTTTGCTTGTATTATTTGCGTGTTATATTGAAACTTTCAGTGACGTTGACGAATTGGCTGTTTCAGAATCTAATACATTCTGGGTACAATTTTCAAAAGCGTTCACTGAAACGTTGTTTTTGCTCAAATTAATCAATATATTGTTTTTCCCGTTTTAGCGTTCAAGCAATAAATTACCCATGATCCTTGAGATTTTGAAATCTACAATAATGATTAGATTACTAGAAAGGAAAATAACAAAAATACCGAACTCCAAGAAAAATTCAAAACGGAAAGTCCCTTATCAAATGGCAAAATCAAAAGCTCAAACACGTCAAAAGAATGGAAAACAACTGTCATATTCCTGACTTGGTACAGATATTTCCTTATATAGAAAATGTTGGATTAAATCTGTTTTTATAGCTAGCCAAACCTCTCACTTGTATGACAGTCACATAAAATTCCATTATATTGAAAACAATGTGTAAACAAAACAAAGAGTCATAATAGGTAAAAATGTCAAAAATAGGGGTACATTGTACAACAGTCAACATTGTATTATAATCTTAATCACTAAAAACAGACAAATATGTCAACTAAGAAAAACACAATGGCATATAGACAAAGCACATAAGCAAAAATGAAAGATAAGAATACAAAAATTGACCATAGCACAATAGCACAATGACGGGATGTACAAGTACCGAGCCACGCCAAAGGGATATTACAAATAATGGACTAAACAGTAAAGGTAACAATTTACAAAGAAAAATACAAGAACACTATAACACGTAATTAAGATGATAAACAACGTCAGTACCTATAATCTATTCTTCATGACCATCATGTATCATTTGTGAAGTTGATACGGAATATTTATCAACAAGGTCTTGGTATCTTCCGATGAACTTTTTTAGAAAAAGGGCGAGACTTTTTTTGAAAAAAAATGAAAACAACATGTTATAAATTTTATGCGTCCGACGCGCCTTTCTGGATTTACCTTCACCAGGAACGCTCAAAGCCAAATATTTGAAAGCCAAGGATGTACAAGAAACGAAACAGTTGAAGAGCTATATTACCAAAAAGGACCTAAAAAGAAAATTAGCCAAATGCATATAAGGTCAACTTTGCCTGAGGGAGTTGAAACCTTAGTTCCTTATAATTTCGAAATTCATTAACGACAATTTTATAAAGGTTAGTTATAAATCATGTCAGTACCGAAGTACTGACTACTGGGCTGATGATAACCTCGGGGACTGATAGTCCATCAGCAGAGGTATCGACCCAGTGCTGTAAAAAATGAAAATAACACATAATAAATTTTATGCGTCCGAAGCGCTTTTCTGGATTTATCTTCAGACATTATCTTTGACATAACTTTTATTCATCAACTTTCTGCTCAGACACTGGTGATTAATCGGCGCTTTCAACTGTGGTTGTCTTTTAACATATATTAATTTTTCTCGTCTGGGAATTTTTGATGATAACGGAAGACATTTGATAGTATCTGTGAAATCGTTTTTGAAACTTTAAGATTTGGGCGGTTAGGAGCTGGGCTTGAATTGTATACATACACTTTACTTATTTTGAGACCATATGATTGCCGCTTCATGTCTTTTGGTGTTTTGTGTTGTTTGATGGACGACTGCCCCATATTTTTCTTTCTTTTTACATGTATATCAAAGCATTGGACGGATGATACCCTCGGTGACTGACAGTGAAACGGCAGAGGTATAGATACAGTAATTGTAAACGAGTGAAGAAATACATTAAAACAGTGTGCTTTCTAATAATACATATATTTGATTGTAGACACAGTATGCTTTTATTCATGACTGTCTATCAGAAATAGTAGAAAGAAAGAAAAGATTACAAAGTCCTGAAGTTAATGGAGAAGTTGCTATTGATAATTTAGCGTCTGGTAAGTAGGTTATATCATTTTGTCCTTTTATTGTTCCGTCTAAAAGTAAGATTTTACCTGTTTCCGTTTGTAAAATGCGGTTACTTACAATAAACAAAAGTTTGATATTCTTTTAAATACAGGGAGGTCTACATCCTACCAGCCTACCACCAAATTTTGTTTTGCTTTTTGTATCATTCCGATTTTTGCCAATATGACAAAAGTGTACTTGATCTAGTCCTTATTTGTTAAGAGATTGTCAACGGCAAATGTGTTTTGTCCAAACATCCATTAGCCACCACCAGTTTTGTGTATTTCAATACATATAAATTTGTCTGCCATGGAAAAATATAATTCTATAGGAATTGAGATTTAACCATATACTTTTAAAGGTATATCTTATAGGTTGTTCAATATTGCACTTTTTATTTTATCGTATAGAACGTTGTGTCACACTAAATAGTCTTGTTCAAGCCTGTTCCAATTCAGGAACCTTGTCTAGATGTCTTTTAGTTTGTTTGTAAAGTTTGCTTGAGTCTGATTGATGGTTGCGCCGCATTTCATCATTTTCTTCATTTGATGTTTTCCCTACATATGTACTACAAATGAAGAACATATACAAGTTATAATATGTTTGCAACATATTGTATGTATACTCTCGTTTAGGCATTTAGAATTTCCGTTATCAAAAAGCATCAGGATATTCCACTTTTTACTTTTATGCGCGTTAAGTCCGTCAAAACTAAAACCTCATGAAATTTAAACACCAGTGTATTTCATCTTAACAATAGTGTTTAGTCCATCAGTAATTAGTGTAAATATGCCATGTAATTTTTACACTTATTTATTCCATCTTCCCACTAGTGCATTTATTCCGTTGGAAATGAAACCCTAAACTAAATTTGCCACTTTACACTAATATAAGAAAGGATAACACTGTGTGAATAGATTTACTGTTACACATAGAATTTTTTGGGAAAAATTGTGAACATTCGGATGTAAAGCTATCAAAACCTTAATCTTTCACTGTGTATTTTTCTTTTTCAGAAAATGATAATGTGTATGAAAATACCAAACGTTTTCAGCTAGAATTATGATGAATTATTTTAGATTTTCAATACACATTCCAGTGAATATGACATGTGCTAATCAAAACTGCTACAAGAAATTCAGATATGCTTTCAAATGCTATATAACTCCAGTTGTCTGTTATTGTACGTCAGTTCGATTTTTAGCATTAAACAATGGAAAGAAACTTAATGTCAATGATAAATGAAATGTATGTCACGGCTGTAAAATGCATCTTTATATATAATTGATGTAGATTTGTATGTTCTTTAATATAAACAATGAAGGTATGACTTTATGCATATTATAATGGTTACTTAGTTGATTTATAAATGCAGTCTCTTCCATTACAGAGGTGCTAAAAATGTCAATTCAGCACAAATTGAAACAAAGAGCTTGACATTTATATATAGAACAAATGTCAAATGTCTGTATGAATGTAAACATTCTTTTATTGTTAGTTTTGAATGGATTTAACATAAATCTAGATTAAACTTTAAAAGCTTAGAGCTTTCTTTTGTTAGGGCTTAATATTCAGATTGAAATCTAATGATTTGATATAATTGCTCTTTGTTTATATTTTAATTTTTGTTTTTACTTTTGATCTCTTTAGTTTTAGAATAGCCGTATTTTTTGTTTTATCTATGTGATTGATCTTTTGGTTAAATTTTAAAACATTAATAATCCCTTGCCATGACATAGCCCATGTATGCTGATGTATGCTGATGAAGCAGTTACTCACTATTGATATGCATCTATTGAAATTATGCATAGTTGATAAACTTACAAGTTGCTGCATATCTAATCTGTATTCTTAAATAGTACGTTGTTTGGTTAATCTAAGCAAAGTTTATTTTATAGCCAATATCTGTTATTGTGATCACTGATGTTTGAATATGTTATATCTATGTATATGTATTATATCAAGTCATGGATATTGTAAATTTGCTTTATTTGATCTCATAAAATTCTGCAAAAAATGTTTAAGCACTGGAAATTTATAGCGTTAAACTGGCAGTGATCTGTTGATTGTCTGCTTATTTAAATGCTGTTAATTTTATTGCTATCAAACTTATACCAAAACCAGTTTGTTTGTTGACTCAGCTGTTGCAATAAAGGAGTGGTTTATTCAATTTCATTTTGAAAAAAGTCCACAATGACTACCATTTGATATTTTAACACTTTTTAGTTTAGCCATGCAATTTATTAACAAATGTTATCGTCAAATGATCTGCACATTTCTAGAAGTTTTAAAACATTTTGTAGTAAATTAAATAAAAAATGAGAGCTGTCTCCCTTAATTCTTATCTTTACAGAGTAATCTTTGAATAATTTCACAAGTGTAGCAATCTGAATTTTTTAAATTTTCATCATGGTTTGTTTCAAGTTAGCTCAGTACATATTACTTTTTGAGGACATTGTAATTACGTTGATTTATAATCTGTGATCCCTGAGATTTTGAGTTTTCACTGAAAATATATGTCAGAAAAAATAGCAAATCTGTCCTGAACCGTTAGAATTTATCTCGACATGTGTATATTATTCAATATAATTGAAAGTAGTTGTTGGCAGTTTTTACATACACAATTTTTAATTTTCGGTACATAAACTGTGTTGACTGACAAATATGTTCCGTTTTTAGTGTTTTGTGACAATACGAATGAAAAGTAAATTCTAAAAGAGTTAAGGTGTGCATTTCATGTTAAACCATTTACCAGCTTGTTTACTTGAATTTAATTGCATATAACTTATAATGTTTACTGTTATAAAAATATTTTTTGGATGAATATGGGACACGCAGTTGTTTCTTCTTAATATTTGCTAAACCTATGCAAAATGTATTATCTTGAAATGTTCAGTCTTTACTTTGTTGAAAAAAATTTGAAAGATCTTTTAAGGTGGCTCTCAAATCTGGTATAAAGTTGTTGAAAATAATTTGATAACTTATATCCAAATGTGTTTCAGACCCTTATGGGCTTTCAACAAGTTTTCTAACAGTCGACAGCGTTAATTGTAATCTGTCACATACAAAAGCAAACATTAATACAACCTCTTATTTTCTACATTCACTTCTTTAGTTGGCGGTAATTTATTGGGGTCTTCCTAGTGCTTAAAATTTAGAACATTTTTAACACTTTTCCCATTAGGAAGTTTTGTGTAAAAACAGTAAACATATAAAATATTCAACCATTTTTTGTCTGTAACATATTTCATATTAAAACTAATGCTAGGAAAGTTTTGCCATAGACTTTGAATTAAATCGGTCACTATTCAGTTGTTAGAATCAGCAGTAAAAATACATAATACAAGAAAAATGTGCTCCTGCGCCTTTTCGGGAAATCATTTCTCCTCGACGGTGCTTATGAAATACGGGAAATTTAAAAGTAGCACACATAATAGATAAATAAACCAAATAACACCAGGAAAGGCCGTTCCAATCAGCCAATTGATTCCCAATGGAATGGGAGAATAACCTTAGAATTTAACAATTTTACTCTGTTTTCTAAACTGATAATTTCTGAAATATCAGTATGAAAGTAATTTGATAATGATAACCAATAATTTGAAAATGAAAAATTATGTTTAAAATCTGTCGAAAAAACATCACCCCACATCTGCCAAAATATGAATTATAAAAATAGAGAAAGAGAATAGAATGTTTATTTCAGCTAACTGATAATTATAAATATAATTGAGAATGAGTCATAGATAATACCTATATATTTCGGATTGAAAGGTAAAATATTACTATTCGCTATGACATGATATGTAAATCTTGTTATTTCATCAAATGATAAAGTTTAAAATAAAGCTTGAAGCTGTCTATTTTATTGTTTTTATATCCATGCGTTCTTAATGATAATATACTTAACATAAGTAGGAAACACCTTCCTTTTTGACAAACAGATATGTTCCTTTCGGAGTTCATCCTATTTCATCTGTTTTTACCATGATTTTTATCTTCACAATCGATTTATGAGATTTGTACTTCGCTAAACGTCTGTTGTCTGCAGGATGAGTAATAGAAGAGAAATTTTTTGGTCTCTTAAAGTGCAAAAATAGTAAACATATTCATGCTTCTAAATTACTGTAGCTGTATTATCAAATGAATATGTTCATATAATCTGGGCACTTTAATGAAGTTGTGATGCAATTATGAAGTCATAAATTGTTGAAATTTATACATTTGTTCTATAGTTGTGGTCAAAAAAATATGAAAAAAGTATAACATAATATCGAAACTCAAAGGGGAAGTCCAAAATCAAACATTATCAACCAACGGAACGAGTGGAAAACAACTGTCATATTTCTGACTTGGTACAAGTATTTTCCAAAGAACATGGTGGGTTAAAACTGGTTGTTAAGCTAGCTAAACCTTCCATTTGTATGACAGTTGTTTATAGTTGTTTATGAGGAACAGCTTTACGAAAAATGTATTTTAAACACACTAACGTCTTTGAAAATACATTGTGTAGCAAAATATCATTTTGGGTAAAGCAGTTGCTCATATGTGACCCTTAATGACAAGATCTCAAAGTAAGACTATTTTAGCAGTTTTTAAGGTTTTGCACTAAATGTAAGATGTTTTAATCCCTCAGGCAACTATGTAATGCAAAAAAAAAAAAAAAAACATATGAGCTGCGTCGGATAGAAATCGACCTTGCGCAAGTGTACGTATTCATGTACATGTAAAAGACTCTGATTTATTTTGGAAAATTCAAATAGTCAGACTTTGCATAGAGATTTTTTCAACCCGAAATTAAGTTAGTAGATAATTTGATATTAATTTGCATCAGGTCGATTTCTATATATATATATATATATATATATTGACACTGATGTGAACACACTAACGAAAATATAAAGGATGTCATTTTGTAGGTTTAAAATACTTTTTGATTTTCTTATTCAAGGGACCAAAAAGTGGTCTAATCATACCATCTCCTTTATTTTTGCTCGTTTTATGTCTTTTTGATCATACAGAACTTCATGTGTTTATGTTTTGTATATTAGTGGCTTACACAATTTGAGGTTGAGCGTTTGATAAAGGTAAATTAAAATTATTTTGGACGAACGATTTTTATAGTGTTATTTCCATTTACCAGCAATGGGTTGATACCACTGCTGGTAGATAAACAATTAAGTAGGAATGTTTTGCGCCGTCTTTTATTCGAAAGTTGTCGATTGAATTTAAAAACTCGCCACCTTAAATTCGGAAATTCTGGGTGGTTTTTATTTATGTTCCGTCTTTATTCAATAGATTATGTTTTCATGACTTATTCGCATTCGATCAATCTTCGCATTAACTCTTACCACGAAAATTGCCAAAAAAGGAATTCCTGCGACGATTTTCATGTTTACAGTAGATGGGTCAATATCCCTATTGCACCTCCAAATAAGGAACACAACTACATGTATAAATAGTGTTGGACTATTTTTAATAATTGACTGAGCTTACCCATTTGTGATTTTTTTAAAGAGCAGGAGACGGTACAATAAAGATGTAAAAAACTTTGGAGTTATTAAATGTTCTGAAAGAACTGAATTTTCCGAGAATTTAACTGTGTGAAAATAGGGCATTTTTACTTGCTTAAACGGAATCACATGGGGCCTAATTTGTAAACAAATGAATCACACTTCGTACCCCGAAATTTAATCACATGTCTGGAAATGTGGAGCTTCGAAAAGACCAATCATTCATATCTAAGTTTACAATATGGACAGAGAAATTGAAGAAAAGACTACCATTGCCGCCTTACTGAAATGCTTTGCGCATATTGACCCTGTTCTCGAGGGTATCATTATCCCTATAGTCCGTGCTTTGTTTCGACAAAATTTATAACAATTTTCCTAAAATTTTTAATTAATAAATTTAAAAGTTATCTAGAAACTACGGTTCCAGCCCCCTAAGTCAATGACAACTTTGCTTGAATTTTGCTATTTCTTAGATCGCATTAGGTCTGAAGGACCTTACGTGTTTAGGCCTTATACGTCCATGGTTTTCAAAAAATAAAGGTTTGGGCGTTCCTGATGATGATACAAAAGTGCTTTGGGCGCGCGAAGTAAATAGTGTTAATTTCATTACGTTTAAGTTGTATCGATAGAAAATATACACTCATTTACGAGTTTTAGCTCTGATAAAGTACTTGATTGGTGTTTTAAGAACATACTTTTATAAATTGTTATTTGGATGGAGAGTTGTCTCATTGGCACTCACACCACATCTTCCTATATCTATAGGTGTTATTCCCACTTCAATCATTATAACATGCTCATTTTCCTACTTCAACTTGGTCGGTACCGCTGCCAGTGCACTTTATTTCTCCAGTTAATCATTCACTTTTAAGTATATTACAACGATATGTTTGCCTAAATCATTAGATTAATAAATTATGGAATATCACTATAAGGAAGATTGAACTTCATCTAAAAAAATAAATTTTGGCCGTTTCAACAATATCAATTAGGAATATTTGGATTTGGGGCTCATACACGTATTATGTATTTAGTTTGATAAACATTAAGTCTTCAGCTTAAAAGCGACGAAGGATATTCAATCTATACATATAGTAAGCACTGGTATCGTATATTTTTATTGATAAACATTGCATTTATTTTTGTTAAGACAGCTGGTCAGAAAGATACAATATGGGAAAAAATACTACACAATTTCCGACCTCTTTGGTTTTAACTATTTGGTGTAGTTCTGTCAGTTGTATGTGATGCTCGTTACACTTAACACTAAACAATTATTTTTTAGAATTCCACGAGACATTACCATTCAGAACCTACACTACCTGCAATTAACTACACATCGTTATGATTAAATGAAGTCAAAACTGTCATTAAAACATCCACATTTCCCATTTCTGCAACAACTACAAACACAAAAAATAGACCATGGACAGATACATAAACAAATAATCAACTGTTTTTTTTTTTACTTTCGGCACCTTCTGCAAAATAAGGAAATGGAAGTAGGAAGAGGACCAATAAAATCATAAACACATATATTGTTATGACGAAGGGAAGCATGATAACAAATATAGTGTTCACTGCCTCAAAATCATTCGGCAACACTAATGTTTACTCTCATTGTACAGTTGTTCATGCTCCGTTCACATAAATACACATGCTAGAATCAAACACTTTTCAATGACGGCTGTTTCCAACTGATCTGAAAGAAAATAATGGAAGTAGTAGTCAGTAAGCAAAATCAAAGAAATTTGTTATACAGTATAACATTTGTATGTAATTTCCACCTTTATAATTATTAAATGGAAGCGATTGTCGTCAAGTTTACAAGACTAGCTATAATTGATATTAAAGTTTATGGAATTTAAATGCAAATACATAAATGTCTTTTTTTTTCGTTGATTGATCTGGTTGGTATTAGAACAAAAGTCTAAATAAAACTGATTATATAAGGGTAGGATGCAGTGGAACATATTTTCTCGTATAATCATCTTCTATAATAGACAAAATGGGATAAAAGCAAACAGAATCATATGAACTCAAAATAGAATAAGAACAGCCTATGCATGAGTGATAATAGCAAAATTCAACAGTCGATTCCAAAAGCAAATTCCAAGAGCATTATACAATGGCTAAAATGTCAAATTGATATTAGTGGTTCGTTCCTCCGCTAAACTTCTCTTTAATATTTATCAAAGTTTTCTTGTACCAATATTAGTGAAATTGTCCTACCAAGAACAGACATAGCATATAAAACTAAAGTTTCAAGGGGATAATTAAAAACATTGTCGGAAAACAAAAACAAAAGAGATGATGAAATGATAAACATCTGTCCATTAACCACTACAAAGAAAATCAAAAGTTCAGTAGCACCAACTCCATCAAAATCTGAGGTGAACCTTATTGGTCTGGAATGAAAAAAATTACTTCACTAGGACCCATGAAGTGCTTATTTAGATAAAGTGTCAAGTTTTGGTTCATCTGGCTCGCGCTTTACCCTTTTCTGGTATAGTCTTCAACTGAATTCGTCATTGACTTGAAGTTCTTCCAGTCGATTGCCTAGAAAATTCGATATTCCAGGCTAACAACTATAAGATAGTCATTGTTTATCAGTTAGGTATCTAGTTATAACATCACCAGTGGGACTTTATATATGCATGGGGACAAAGAACAAGAGTAATACGGAGGTTTGGATTCTACATTCCCGAGGGTAGAGGTTTCATATACCCTCTTTTGGTTGAAAATCTTTGAAGCAATATGTTTAGTGTAGGTAGTTGTAATGACAGTTGTAGTTTTTTATTTCCCACACAGATTTTTGGTGGAAAATATTGTTTTTATTGAAAGCATCCAAAATTTTATTAGCAAACACGTTTTAATCATCTTATAAATAGTTGTCACTAGTAAGAATAGTCTATGGGATATAACAAATGCTTCTATTATTTTAACATTAGATGAACATTACAATGTCAGAATTGGACTGCTTAATTATTATTTGGTGATAACCTCGGGAACGAAGTGGTATAATTGAAAATCAGTCACATTTTCTTTACAACATTTCACAAAAAAGTCTACTGAAGCTCGTCTTTAAGGGTATCTGTCATAAATAATTGAGTATAATATACAAAAAAATTAAGGTTTTAGAACATAACTTGTCTAAAACATAAATGACCGTTTAATTTTTATAGTTGAATAAAAAAAAAACCTGTAGATTGAAATTCTTCGTTTTGACTGCGAAAATTACAAAAAAGAATTTCACGACGCCATGATATTCATAAATCAATATCTAAAAAAAAAATCTACAAATATCCCTGAAACTTTATATTTTAAATTATTTGATCACTTTTAAATGTCTGAACCGAATCATACATCAACTATTTTGACAATTTGATAAAGAGATATGGTAGGGCTATCAATGAGAAGACAATTTATCATAGTATCATGCTCCAAATTTTTAATGACCGGAATCAAGTTGATTATTGAATATTAAATAAATGAAAACAAAACAATATAATATTCATGCGTCCGATGCGGTTTTCCGGATTTTCATTTATCAGGAACGCTCAAAGCTGAATATTTGAAAGCCAAGGATTTCTAAGAACCGAGACAATTGAAGAGCTTTATAACCAAAAAGGACATAAAAATAAAAGCCAAATCCATCTAAGGTCAACTTTGACTAAGGCATTTTGAAGATAAGTTTCTTAAAAATTTCTAGATTAATAAACGGATTATTGAAGCAAGCAAGGTTTTGTTATAAATCATGACAGTGCCGAAGTACTGACTACTGAGCTGATGATACCCTCGGGGAAAATTGTACGACTCCATATTACTTAGTCTTATTAGCTGAAGTCCAAGGCAATAAAGAGATCAAATATCTAGCACTATATATCTAGGTTATTTGTTAATTTTTAGTTGCCGCCTCTTTGATTTGACTGATCTCCTTTTGTTTGCTACTTCGTAACTACATTTTCAGTGAAGGCATATGTTACATGTTCACAGATTCAATATAATGCAAGATACGATGGTTAAGTTAAATAGAACAAAAAATGAAACACAAAAGATATGTTTAAATATAAAAAAAAAATACATTCTAATATGATGACCAATCGTCAACCAATGTAATCACAGTATATCTACCTTTAGCGTAAATGCCAAACCTATGGTTAAATAAAAACAAATCTACGGCTGCCATGAAATATTTCTTAATTAAACGCAGGGTTTTTGCTATATGTATTACTTCAGTATTATTTTATATCATTTTAGCAACTTACAGCTTATATCAAACGTTGCCTTTTCTGTGTTATGACTGACTGTTGCTACAACTTCATCGCTCTGATTCTATAAGGCGAAATGTATAAGAGCTTGATTTCCAAATGCATTCGATTGAGTTGCTTGTTTTTTTTTTTAATATGTTGGCAAATGTCTCAAAAGCACAAAACAACCAGAGTTTTTTTTATATATTATTAAGAAATACTATTACTTAAGAAAAGATGAGTCTATTTTCATATTGAAAACTTTTGTTTCTAAATAGCAATAGTCACACCTTAATATGAACATAATTCATATATGATTATGGTGCTGTAAATTTGGTTTCGTTAATGATTTTATTAGGTCTCCTTGCTTATCCGATGTTTTATTTAGTTCCTTTCGTTTCCTTAAAGCCTCGGTCACACCTTAACGGATATCTCGAACGGATGCCTAACGGATAACTTTTTTCAATCCGTTCATGTCCGTTAGACGTCCGTTCTTATCCGTTAGACGTCCATCCATATCCGTTGCATGTCCGTTTAGCGTACGTTTTATCCGTCGACGTCCGTTCTGTCCGGTGGAAATTTTGAGCATGTTCAAAACTTTGAACGGACGTCCAACGGATGAAATGTCCGTTGAACGTCCGGTAGGCGTCCGTTTTTACGGTACTCGTCCGTTTCGTTTCCGTTTTGTATCCGTTACGTGTCCGTTATACATCCGTTGGAGGTCTGGAAGATAAATTCACCAACGGACTTTAACGGATAAAACGGATGTTGAACGAATGAGAAACGGACTTTACCGGACGTATAACGGATAAAACGGATGATGAACGGATCTGAAACGGATAAATGCCAATTGAAAATTTCGCGTCAGAAATGCCAATTATTGGCATGTCAGATTTCTTAAGGTTCATGAATTCTTATTATTCATAATCGATCTTAGAGTAAGTGCACGTCTTCACAATCAAGCAGCTCTTATTCAGGCCAGACACTGCCCTTTGGCGACATTTTGAAGAACAAACCAAAACCAGTTACACAGAAACATTTTGAATATTTATGCGATTTACATGTATTATTATTGTCGCCTTAAATTTTTCCGTATATCTTGTTCATCCGTTTTATCCGGTACGCTTCCGTTAGGTGTCCGTTTTATACGGTACTCGTCCGTTGGATGTACGTTCGACATCCGTTCTGTCCTGTACGTTTCCGTTTCTCTACGTTGCATATCCGGTGTGTGTCCTTTATGCATTCGTTACACGTCCGTTTTATTCGGTCAGTACATCAACGGACTCCCAACGGATAACAATTTTGTCAACGGACAACTTTTATTTTCATCCGTTAGGCGTCCGTTCGTGCTATCCGGTAAGGTGTGACCGAGGCTTAATAGACCATCATGATCACAAATATATGAAGGAAACTCTTTGGTACATAGATGTCATAGATATCTAAAAGAAGAATGTATAAAATGTGTGTGATATTTTTTTTAACTGCTCTTAGAAATACATGTACTGAAACAGTTCATCTGCATTGTATTCAACAATTGAGAAAATAGTTAGCTTATTTTCACAAAAAAAAAAGGAAGGAGCAAACCTCGATATGTTACGTTGGTCATTCATCAAATAATGTAATAATAACTTTTAATAGCATATTTAGACACAGTTATGGAAATCAATGGCAAATGGTGGTTTGAATATTATAATTTTGCGCTTTTAATACTCAAATTACTGAAAAGACTTACCATTATTGAAGTTTCGGAAGAGTCAGACTTGAAGTGAAATAACACTTTCATATTGCCGTCACAAATGTCATATTGCGAGAGTAAATTAAACCTCCTAAACCAAAAACAAAACAAAGAATAAAATCAGTCAATCGATTTGATTGAAAGAATAATCAAATTAATAATAAAAGACGCAACAATAACAAGATAAATATCCAAAATTTGCATAAAATGAAAGAATTAAGAAAGGGAATCATAATTTTAACAAAATTATTCAGGTTGATAATTGCGACATGCACAATCACTAAAGCACACGAAATACACCATCAACACAATTAACTCGATCGATAAAGCACTGATCCAAACTTAATGTTTAATATAGAAATACGAAGACGTGTTATGATTGCCAATGAGACAAGTCTCAAGCAGAGCCCAAATGACATAGAATTTAACAACTGTAGGTCACCATATGGCCTTCAACAATGAGCAAAACCCATGCCGTATAGTCAGCTATAAAAGGCATCGAAATAACAAATATAAAACCAATCAATCGAGAAAACTACGGCCTGATGTCTATACAAAACAATCAACGAAAACAAATATGATATACAGCAACAAACGACAAACGCTGAATTACAAGCTCATGACTCGAGACAGGCACATATAGAATGTTGCGGGGTTAAACATGTTTGCTTGCTTGCCAAACCCTCCCTAACCTGGTACAGTTGTGAAATAGTAAAACATAAGAACATTACGACTGTGTTGTACAGAAAGTTTTTATTTCAATTTGGCGATCTTCAAAACGTTTTATCATGATCATAAAATTGATAGCAATATATAATACATAGTTATCATATACATTTTTTCAAATTGAAACAGATTTAGTGTGAGTTTTTCGTTGTACTCCGTAATTACAATGAAACATCATGGTCTGTCTGATAAAACGGATGTTCAAGCCGTATCATTTGTAGACGGACCATGCATTTTCAATAAAACGGGAAGAAACCCGAAATAGCAATTAATTTGGTTACGTAAATTAGAATTATCATTATTCAAATAATTTTGTTTTATCTCAACTCGTTAACAAGACTTTAAGGACGCTCTATATATAACAGTTAGCGCGAACAGATATAGGAGTCCCAAGAGCAAACAGGGCAAATTTCATGTTTAACGATACCAACAACTTAAGTGTTACATCGAACCGCTAAACATGTCTATTTCATCTAAAAATTAAAAAAAAAAAAAGAACTCCATAAGATAAAGCACTATTTACTAGGAATAGATTTATATGAAATGAACGATGACTTAGTGAGGCATACAGATTGCAAGTTGTTAAAATAAATTTGAAATACATTTCTTATTGTTTATCATTAGTGTTGGTGTAGAAACTATATAATGTATCGCCTCACTTCGAACGATCCTGGAATTTAATTTCTCATATTGTCGACCTCTGTTAGTGAATTTATGCAGTTATATGAACGTAATCTACATATTACTGATAAATCATTAAGTCAGGGATTTCGTTACCAAAAATCATTTAAAACCTTTACTAAATTCTCCCTTACATACAAATATTTGGTCTGCAAGTTTTGCTGTACATCCTAATTTTTACAGCGATGTTGTTTACCGAGCCTATAAAGGACAAGGTTCTTTTAGGCCAAATATGGCATTGAATTTCAACTTAATCATAAAATTTCAAAATGGCCATAATGTGGTTCTTAAATGGATCTTTTCAAAAGATTTACTTCCTTGTTAAAAAATTTCTTCCTAATAGATATAGGAAGATGTGGTGTGAGTGCCAATGAGACAACTCTCCATCCAAATAACAATTTATAAAAGTAAACCATTATAGGTCAATGTACGGCCTTCAACACGGAGCCTTGGCTCACACCGAACAACAAGCTATAAAGGGCCCCAAAAGTACTAGTGTAAAACCATTCAAACGGTAAAACCAACGGTCTAGTATATATAAAAACGAGAAACGAGAAACACGTATAAATTACATAAACAAACGACAACTATTGTACATCAGATTCCTGACTTAGGACAGGTGCAAACATTTGCAGCGGGATTAAACGTTTTAATTGTACCAAACCTTCTCCCTTTTCTGAAACAATAGTATAACATCACAACATAGAAAACACACGATAAAACATCAATTGGAAGGCTTAACTCAATCAAAAACGTAAATTAACACACTATGAACGAATAAATTCGATCTGTGATACCTGAAAGTAAATACATAGTAAGTACATTTTTGGCTTCAAAATCAGCGCATTTTGGATATATTGTCAAAATACGATGATTTTGTGCATTTTCGGACCTAAAAATTGAGGAAACCCTTGGCCGCAACCTAGGATCCAAAATGTTCTGTAAGGTGTGACCGAGGCTTAACAGACCATCATGATGACAAATATATCAAGGAAACTCTTTGATAGATAGATGTCATAGATATCTAAAGAAGAATTATATAAAGGTGTGCGATATTTTTAACTGCTCTTAGAAATACATCTGCCGAAACAGTTCATCTGCATTGTATTCAACAATTGAGAAAATAGTTAGCCTATTTTCACAAAGAAAAGAAGGAGCAAACCTCGATATGTTACGTTGGTCATTCATCAAATAATGTAATGATAACTTTTAATAGCATATTTAGACACAGTTTAAAAACAATATCTAAAAGATGGATTCCGTTGTATGTATGGGGAATCAATGGCAAATGGTGGTTTGAATATTATAATTTTGCGCTTTTAATACTCAAATTACTGAAAAGACTTACCATTATTGAAGTTTCGGAAGAGTCAGATTTTAAGTGAAATAACACATTCATATTGCCGTCACAAATGTCATATTGCGAGAGTAAATTAAACCTCCTAAACAAAAAAAAAAAACAAAGAATAAAATCAGTCAATCGATTTTATTGAAAAAATAATCAAATCAATAATAAAAAGAGGCAACAATAACAAAATTAATATCCATAATTAGCACAAAAAAGAAAGAATTAAGAAAGGGAGTCATAATTTTAACAAAGTTATTAAGGTCGATGCTTGCGACATGCACAATCCTAAAGCACACGAAATACACCATCAACACAATTAACTCGATCGATAAAGCAATGATCCAAAATGTCCTGTTTAATATAAAACAAGAAGACGTGTTTTAATTGCCAGTGAGACAAGTCTCCAGCAGAGACCAAATGACATAGAAGTTAACAACTGTAGGTCACCATATGGCCTTCAACAATGAGCAAAACCCATACCGTATAGTCAGCTATAAAGGCACCAAAATAACAAATGTATAACCAATCAATCAAGAAAACTACAGCCTGATGTTTATACAAAACAATCAACGAAAACAAATATGATATACAGCAACAAACGACAAACGCTGAATTACAAGCTCATGACTCGAGACAGGCACATATAGAATGTTGCGGGTTAAACATGTTTGCTTGCGCGCCAAACCCTCCCCTAACCTGGTACAGTGGTGTAACAGTAAAACATAAGAACATCACGACTGTTTTGTACAGAAAGTTTTATTTCAATTTGGCGATCTTCAAAACGTTTTATTATGATCATAAAATTGATAGCGAGATACAATGCATAGTTCTCAAATACAATTTTCAAATAGAAACAGCTTTAGTGTGAATTTTTGTTGTTCCCGTCATTGCAATGATACATCATGGTCTGTCTGATAAAACGGATATTCAAGCCGTATCATTTGTAGACGGACCATGCATTTTCAATAAAACGGAAGAAACCCGAAATAGCAATTAATTTGGTTACGTAAATTAGAATTATCATTATTCAAATAATTTTGTTTTATCTCAACTCGTTAACAAGACTTTAAGGACGCTCTATATATAACAGTTAGCGCGAACAGATATAGGAGTCCCAAGAGCAAACGGGCAAATTTCATGTTTAACGATACCAACAACTAAAGTGTTACATCGAACCGCTAAACATGTCTATTTCATCTAAATATTTAAAAAAAGAGAACTCCATAAGATAAAGCACTATTTACTAGGAATAGATTTATATGAAATGAACGATGACTTAGTGAGGCATACAGATTGCTAAAAATAAATTTGAAATATATTTTTTATTGTTTATCATTAGTGTTGGTGTAGAAACTATATAATGTATCGCCTCACTTCGAACGATCCTGAATTTAATTTCTCATATTGTCGACCTCTGTTAGTGAATTTATGCAGTTATATGAACGTAATCTACATATTACTGATAAATGATTAAGTCAGGGATTTCGTTACCAAAATCATTTAAAACCTTTACTAAATTCTCCTTAGATACAAATATTTGGTCTGCAAGTTTTGCTGTACATCCTAATTTTCACAGCGATGTTGTTTACTGAGCCTATAAAGGACAAGGTTCTTTTAGGCCAAATATGGCATTGAATTTCAACTTAATCATAAAATTTCAAAATGGCCATAATGTGGTTCTTAAATGGATCTTTTCAAAAGATTTACTTCCTTGTTAAAAAATTTCTTCCTAAGTATTTTTTGGCTTCAAAATCAGCGCATTTTGATATATTGTCAAAATACGATGATTTTGTGCATTTTCGGACCTAAAAATTGAGGAAACCCTTGGCCGCAACCTAGGATCCAAAATGTTCTGTAACCAAGTGTTGCCCATGATGATATTGAATCCCTAGACACAAAACTTTCTGCATCCTAGGTGGCGGCCAAAGTAATTTATGGTAAAACTATTAAGAATTATTGAAAATTTGACCAAAACTAACGTTACAACTCAAATAATGCATACTTAAAGAGTCAATACTTCGTCATTTTTGATATGATGTGCCAACATAAAGTTGTTTTGTATTAATAGTAATATCATTACTATTTCTACGTGAAATTTGTAGTATTATGGCCTGATTAAAAAAGATCAACAGTAGTATACCGCTGTTCATTAGTCATAAATCGATTAAGCGAAAACAAATCCGGGTTACAAACAAAAACCGAGGGAAACACATCAACTATAAGAGAAAAACAACGGAACAACAGAAACACTGAACTTCAACAAAAACAAACAATTATACATAGGAACCGACTATTTGATAACAACTGCCATATTCCTGACTCGGTACCGGACATTTGAAGACAAAATAGTAGGTTGAACCTGGTTTTATGGCTAGCCAAACCACCCGCTTATATGGCAATGTTAAAAATACCGCTAAAATGACAACACTACGTGACAGGAATACAGTTGAAACAAACGCAAGAATACTCAGCGCAGAGAAATATATAAATAAATAATATAATAGTACATAACAACATGTAAACCGCAGAATAACAACGGAAATCTCCCATGAATCTACGACAGCACACCAGGACACTACAAACGAAGTATAAACTGCGCGTCACATGAATGAATCAACGCCACAAAAAGTGACGTATTTTTGTGACATTTATATTAAAACAGGCAAATTTCTAAAAATGAAATAGATTTATTTTATTGACACGTACAAGAATTTTAAATTGGGATTGAGTTTGAAATTGTGTTATTTTATGTATTTCCTAATCATGACAAAATATTTGTAATGGTGTTATTATTTGTATTTTCTAACCATGTCGGTTTTTTCTTCTAAATCAAGACTGTGTATAAACAAAAAAATCCTGTGCATATATTTGCTTTAAACTTGAATTGATATAAACAAAATAGCTGATTTTTTATCTTAACTTTTACATACATATAGAAAATAAAAATGAAATAACTGTTATATAAGGCAAGATCATGTAAGACCAAACGGTAAACGAATATGAAAACAAACAACATGAAACAAAAACACTGTAGACGAACCGCGAGTAAGTCGACTATACTGACAAATAAGACATATGTGAAATGTACCGAAAATACAGAATTCAAACCAGAAACGATAAGACATAACACAATATCTAACCGGACTTACAAAAGAAACGTCATAACTTAATACATGAATTTTGGATGTATAAATAAAGAGACACGTCGTATACCAATGTGAATTAACACTTGGCAAAACAGTCATATTCGGGATTAGGTCACGTTCGGTTCTTAGCAGACCAGACAACGTAGATGGTAAACCACAATCTAATAAGGCGTGGTAAAATGTCGTTAGTTAGTTTAGACACAGACACATTGTATAGATCAGCAGATTCGTAATGGTGTCCATAAAATTTACGGAGTGTCATTTTTAATCTTTCCTCCTCATAACTCTGTTTGAGCAGTTTCTACTTAAGGGGCACACTCCTGTATATGAAGTCCGTATAGTTTGAACATGCACGAGCATAACGTATCAACTGAGATATGTAAACACAATACGACGGGGCAGAGAGTATGTTATTGCTGAGAAATGGGAAATTGATTATTGGAAAGTTGAACTCATCCCGTTTGTCATAGATTTTAGTGTCAAGTCGTCCATCTGTGTCAATATTGAGGAAAAGATCACGGTATAAAGCAGACCTTCTAGTATCAGAAGTATCCTTAATTTCAAGTTCACTAAGATATATGAGATGCAAGTACTGACTGAAATATGGGTTATTCATTTATAGGACATCATCAACATATCTGAAAGTAAAATTAAAGCATTTCGCAAGGTGCTTTTTCTTTTTGTCTTTTAGAAGGTTCTGGATGAATTCAGCTTCATATGAGTACAAAAACAAATCGGCCGGTAGGGGTGCACAATAAGAACCCATTGGAATACCGACTGCCTGTTGAAACATCAATCCTCTAAACTCAAAAAATATATTGTCGATCAAAAAGTCCAGCATTTTGATAATATCATCTTCAGTTTATTTTCTGATCGAATCAGTGTGGTTCTTCACAAAATAAGAATTATTATAACCTAAAACAAGAAATTTATATCTACGATTACCATTTTTATAGAAAAAGCTCTGTTTAATGAGATGGTGATGTCCATTTTTTCAATTGATCATGGGGAATAGTTGTGTAAAGCGTAGAAAAATCAAAGGTCTAAATGTTGCTTCAAAATTGCAGAGATTGTGATCTAAGATTTAGCAGTCGATCTTTAGAATTTTTAAGAACCCACATCTGATTGACACCACTGGCTGAATATATCTCATCACAATATGTTTGAAGGCCATCTTTTACTGTAGAAAGAATAGTAGTCAGCACTTTAGAAAGATGATTAGTGGAACATCTTGATAATCCAGCTATGTATCGTTCTTTATAAGGAGTTTTGTGAAGTTTTGGTATCCAGTATAATGACGGTAGATTTTCTTCGTTTTCTATGATATTAACACCAAAAGAACGAAAGACAGATTTGTGATTTTCTAAAATTTCATTCTTTGTAAACGATGTTAAAGTTTTGCTGTTTATTCCAAGCTCTTTCGTGAGACATTCCAAATAATGTTTTTCACATATGAAGACAATATTATTGGAGGCATTATCTGCTGGGACAACGACATATTTGTCATGAAAAGAGGATAAAGCATTTTTAACATTGCCATATAAGCGGGAGATTTGGCTAGCCAAAAACCAGGTTCAACCCACCATTTTTCTTAAAATGTCCTGTACCAAGTCAGGAATATGGCAGTTGTTATCAAATAGTCCGTTTCTATGTATGTTGGCGTTTGTTTTGTTGCAATTCAGTGTTTCTGTTGTTCCGTTGTTTTGCTCTTATAGTTGATGTGTTTCCCTCGGTTTTGTTTTGTGACCGGGATTTGTTTTCGCTTAATCGATTTATAACTATTGAACAGCGGTAAACTACTGTTGCCTTTATTTAGAGAGTTGTCCCAAATCTCCTTATTTTTATTTTTATCTTTAAAACATTTTTGCTTTAGATATTAGAAAATATATGACGCTTATCATGGGTATGTTTCGTAACGCAAATACAATGATAATGTCAAGTTATAATTGTACCTTTTTCTCACACTCCCCATCTCAAACCAAGCCGGACTATACACTTTCAGAATATCGCTAACACAATTTTTACTTTTACGTTCTCCTTCAATTAGAAGCATTCCGTCACCAGCTTTTAAACAAATTAACTTATCTGTAGTCAGTGCATAATCAGCTGAAACAAAGTCCCGATTATTATCATGTTTGGTCAATACTTTGTTAGAGAAAAAAGCTACTTAAAATCTAGTCCGGATAATTAATTGATGTACCGTACACTAAATATGAAACTGGTAAGAGCAATTATCCTATACAAAGAGACGAACACGTGCATCGTTCCTGAATTATATGAATAAGAAACAGTCCACACCGATTTTTCTTTTAAAAACCGAGTTTGTAGGGCACTGGGGCCAATTTTTGGCTAAAATTTTAATTTAGTACAAATTTAAATTATTAACACAAGATTCTAAATTTACTTTAGGATGACTGTCATAAATATCAAACTTGACATATGATCATGGAAACTAAACATGAAAAATAAAAATAGATATAAGAAGATGTGGTATGAGTGCCAATGAGACAACTCTCCATCCGAGTCAAAATTTATAAAAGTAAACCATTATAGGTCAAAGTACGGTCTTCAACACGGAGCCTTGGCTCACACCGAACAGTAAGCTATAAAGGGCCCCAAAATTACTAGTGTAAAACATCAATTGAGATATGTAAACACCATACGACGGGGCAGAGGATATGTTACTGCTGAGAAATGGGAAATTGATTATTGGATAGTTGAAATCATCCCGTTTGTCATAGATTTTGTGTGAAGTCGTCCATCTGTGTCAATATTGAGGAAATGATCAAGGTATGAAGCAGTCCTTCTAGTATCAGTAGTATCCTTAAGTTCACTGGGATATATGAGATGCAAGTACTGACTGAAATATGGGTTATTCAGTGATAGGACATCATCAATATATTAGAAAGTAAAATTAAAGAATTTCGCAAGATTCTTTTCTTTTGTCTTTAAAAGGTTCTGAATGAATTCTGCTTCATACGAGTACAAAACAAATCGACCAGTAGGGTTCACAATTAGTACGCATTGGAATACCGACTGTCTGTTGAAATAGCAATCTTCCAAACTCAACAAATATATTGTCGATCAAAAGTCCAGCATTTTGATAATATCATCTTCAGTGTATTTTCTGATAGAATCAGTGTGGTTCTTCACAAAATAAGAATTATTATAACCCAAAACAAGAAATTTATATCTACGATTACCATTTTATAGAAAAGCTCTTTTAATAAGATGGTGAAGTCGATCTTTCAATTGAGCATGGGGAATAGCAGTGTAAAGAGTAGAAAAATCAAATGTTGCTGCAAAATTGCAGAGATTGTGATCTAAGATTTAGCAGTAGATCTTTAGAATTTTAAGAATCCACATCTGATTGACACTACTGGTTGAATATATCTTTTCACAATATTTTCGAAGGCCATCTTTTACTGTAGAAAGAATAGTAGTCAGCACTTTAGAAAGATGTTTAGTCGAACCTCTTGATGATCCAGCTATGTGTTGTTCTTTATAAGGAATTTTGTGAAGTTTTGGTATCCAGTATAATGACGGTAGATTTTCTTCGTTTTCTTTGATGTTAATACCAAAACAAAGAAGGACAGATTTGTGATTTTCTAAAATTTCATCCTTTGTAAATGATATTAAAGAATATGTAGGATTACCAGGTTTGCTGTTTATTCCAAGCTCTTTTGTGAGACATTCCAAATAATGGGTTTTACATATGAAGACAATATTATTGGAGGCTTTATCTAATGGAACAACGACATATTTGTCATGAAAAGAGGAAAACACATATGTAAATTCAAGGTCCTAAAATCTTCCGATACCTATAAATTGGCATTGCACAAGGTAATGTTTTTCACTGACTGTTAATTACGTCTTTACTCTGAATCCATTGAAAGTTGGATGTGTACTGATTGCTATCTAAGTCTTATATACATGATTTTTTTTTTCTTAATTACTTTTGGCTTTGAAATCGATTTCAGTAACTGCGAGTACTCTCAGATCTGTACACTGTTTTTTTTTTGTGTTTGTTAGGGTTTTTTGTGCTTTATATCAATTTGATGAGTTAAACCATTTCCAAACTGACTTGTATAGTGTTTTCTTATGTTGTACTGTAACACCACTGTCCAAATTTAGGGGGAAAATTTAGCGCCATCAAACAAATTTCTTTAACACCGCCACATTCTGTAATTGCCTGTCCCAAGTCAGGAGCCTGTGATTCAGTGGTTGTCGTTTGTTGATGTACATCATATTTGTTTTTTGCTTATTGTTTTCTACATTAACCAGTCCTTAAGTTTTCTCGTTTGAATTGTTTTACATTTGTCATTTCGGTGCCATTAATAGCATTACTCTGCGGTATACATTTTGATTATTGTTGAAGGTTGTACGGTGACCTATAGTTGTTAACTTCTACGCCATTTGTTCTGAGGTTTACATGTTGTAATGTACTATTATATTATTTATTTATGTGTTTCTCTGTCCTGAGTGTTCTTGAGTTTATTTATACTGTATTCTTGTCAAGTAATGTTATCATTTTAGCGGTATTTTTAACATTGCCATATAAGCGGGAGATTTGGCTAGCCAAAAACCAGGTTCAACCCACCATTTTTCTTAAAATGTCCTGTACCAAGTCAGGAATATGGCAGTTGTTATCAAATAGTCCGTTTCTATGTATGTTGGCGTTTGTTTTGTTGCAATTCAGTGTTTCTGTTGTTCCGTTGTTTTGCTCTTATAGTTGATGTGTTTCCCTCGGTTTTGTTTTGTGACCGGGATTTGTTTTCGCTTAATCGATTTATAACTATTGAACAGCGGTAAACTACTGTTGCCTTTATTTAGAGAGTTGTCCCAGATCTCTTTATTTTTATTTTTATCTTTAAAACATCTTTGCTTTAGATATTAGAAAAATATATGACGCTTATCATGGGTATGTTTCGTAACGCAAATACAATGATAATGTCAAGTTATAATTTTACCTTTTTCACACTCCCCATCTCAAACCCAGCCGGACTATACACTTTCAGAATATCGCTAACACGATCTTTACTTTCACGTTCTCCTTCAATTAGAAGCATTCCGTCACCAGCTTTTAACAAATTAACTTATCTGTAGTCAGTGGATAATTACCTGAAACAAAGTCCGATTATTATTATGTTTGGTCAATACTTTGTTAGAGAAAAAAGCTACTTAAAATCTAGTCCGGATAATTAATTGATGTACCGTACACTAAATATGAAACTGGTAAGAGCAATTATCCTATACAAAGAGACGAACACGTGTGCATCGTTCCTGAATTATATGAATAAGAAACAGTCCACACCGATTTTTCTTTTAAAAACCGAGTTTGTAGGGCACTGGGGCCAATTTTTGGCTAAAAATTTTAATTTAGTACAAATTTAAATTATTAACACAAGATTCTAAATTTACTTTAGGATGACTGTCATAAATATCAAACTTGACATATGATCATGGAAACTAAACATGAAAATAAAAATAGATATAAGAAGATGTGGTATGAGTGCCAATGAGACAACTCTCCATCCGAGTCAAAATTTATAAAAGTAAACCATTATAGGTCAAAGTACGGTCTTCAACACGGAGCCTTGGCTCACACCGAACAGTAAGCTATAAAGGGCCCCAAAATTACTAGTTTAAAACCATTCAAACGGGAAAACCAACGGTCTAATCTATATAAAAACGAGAAACGAGAAACACTTATGAACCACATCAACAAACGACAACTACTGAACATCAGATTCCTGACTTAGGATAGGTGCAAACAAATGCAGCGGGTTTAAACGTTTTAATGGTACCAAACCTTCACCCTTTTTCTGAAACAATAGTATAACATCACAACATAGAAGGACACACTATAAAAAATAAAAATACTTTGTAAAAAGTATAAGAAAAGTACCGAACAATACAAAAGATAAATAAAAAAGGGAAGCCTATAAAACATGACAAAATCAAACGTTAGACTTTATAAACCAACGGCACGAACGGAAAAGAAATGTCATATTCCTGACTAGGAACAACCATTTTTCGAAGAAGATAGTAGGTTAAACCTTGTTTTAAAACTAGCTAAACATCCCACTAGTATGACAGTTGTTTATAGTTCTGTTGTATTGACAAAATAGGCTGAGGAACCCAATAAGACATAATAGGTTATTGGGACTATAATTTGGATCCAGCATTTTCCGTCTTTTAAATTAACGTTTTGGTATATTTTCAATCGACAAAATATGGATGCACCAAAATTTCAACTTAATATTTAGAGGAGTTATGTACTATTATGCTGTTATTTTGTTGTGATTGATTTTTTTACATGCACGAAGGTAATTAAAAAAAAAAGACTTGTAATGTTGTGACGAAATCGTGACGTACATTATAAATTTTGTTAAATTTGTTGATATCTTTTTATTGTTTGTATTATCCTATATCATCCGAAATTGAAATAGAATGAACACCAAAAGCGCTTTGACATCGTAAATTCACTAGTTCACTCATCTCGGGTTCCCGCGCGTTGTTTTAGGGTTACCGATTAGGTTGTTTTTACAACTGGCACGAGTTATATTGATGGACATACAAAGAGTACACATTCCTACGCTGAATGTTGATTATTATTAAACTTTCAAATATTTAAGTATTAATAAGTTTTCTTGCTATAAACGATGTATTTAAAACATTTTCAAAAACATCTATAGTTCCAATTTAAAAAAATGGTATGATTGCACTGTTACAGGGTTATGTTGACATAATAACCTGACAAATTATCGTGTGTTTCTGTATTTATGGATAAATATAGAATCTATACAGCTACGGTAACGGTACGAATCCAAAGTATAAGAGGACAATCATTCAGTTATACCTAGGGGTCAGGACTAGGAAAATTCGGAAATAGTTGAGCATAAAAAAATCATGAAGCACTGTCTGAATTGGGCGTCCTAATATCAAAATAATCAGTTCAGTTGTAAATAGACCACATTGACTGGGATTACATCCTTCATTTTAAATATTTCAGGAAATAATAAATGTTAAAAAAATAAAAAGATTTCAACTGTGTAACTTTTAGGTAAAAATATAAGTTATTTTTTTCACGACAGAAATGCAACTGAATCAGAAGAATGAGAAAAACCTTCAGTCCAACCCAGTCGACAAGTACCTGACGAAAGTGCGTTTGACATCTGATCTAATATAATATTCAACTTGGTTGTTGTGGTCCGGTCCATTTTAACTTCAAACCAACGGGACAGTTACATATAAGCAAACACTTTCAATTTGACTGTTTTACATAACCTTTTTAGTATTTTTTTGTCATGGAATAATTATTTCATGGATTTAATGCCTTTGATTATTTACATCGCTGGGGTGCTGTCTCATTAACATATACCTGCATTTCCTTTCTAATATTCTACATAAATCAAAAATTTAGTTACGTTCATTAAACTGTATTATTAGTCATTTCTCATGAAAAATTTGAGCCGCGATTTATGATCGCACAAAACATCAAATTACCTTTTTCTCACACTCCCATCTCAAACCAAGCCGGACTATACACTTTCAGAATATCGCTAACACAATTTTTACTTTTACGTTCTCCTTCAATTAGAAGCATTCCGTCACCAGCTTTTAAACAAATTAACTTATCTGTAGTCATTGCATAATCAGCTGAAACAAAGTCCCGATTATTATTATGTTTGGTCAATACTTTGTTAGAGAAAAAAGCTACTTAAAATCTAGTCCGGATAATTAATTGATGTACCGTACACTAAATATGAAACGGGTAAGAGCAATTATCCTATACAAAGAGAAGAACACGTGTGCATCGTTCCTGAATTATATGAAAATACGAAACAGTAAACACCGATTTTTCTTTTAAAAAACCGAGTTTATAGGGCACTGGGGTCATTTTTTGGCTAAAATTTAAATTTAGTACAAATTTAAAATTATTGACACAAGATTCTAAATTTACTCTAGAATGACTGTCATAAATATCCAATTTGACATATAATCATGGAAACTAAACATCAAAAACAAAAATAGATATAAGAAGATGTGGTATGAGTGTCAATGAGACAACTCTCCATCCGAGTCAAAATTTATAAAAGTAAACCATTATAGGTCAAAGTACGGTCTTCAACACGGAGCCTAGGCTCACACCGAACAGTAAGCTATAAAGGGCCCCAAAATTACTAGTTTAAAACCATTCAAACGGGAAAACCAACGGTCTAATCTATATAAAACGAGAAATGAGAAACACTTATGAACCACATCAACAAACGACAACTACTGAACATCAGATTCCTGACTTAGGATAGGTGCAAACAAATGCAGCGGGTTTAAACGTTTTAATGGTACCAAACCTTCACCCTTTTTCTGAAACAATAGTATAACATCACAACATAGAAGGACACACTATAAAAACAAAAATACTTTGTAAAAAAGTATAAGAAAAGTACCGAACAATACAAAAGGTAAATAAAAAAAAAGGGGGAAGCCTATAAAACATGACAAAATCAAACGTTAGACTTTATAAACCAACGGCACGAACGGAAAAGAAATGTCATATTCCTGACTAGGAACAACCATTTTTCGAAGAAGATAGTAGGTTAAACCTTGTTTTATAGTTAGCTAAACATCCCACTAGTATGACAGTTGTTTATAGTTCTGTTGTATTGACACAATAGGTTGAGGAACCCAAACAGACATAATAGGTTATTGGGACTATAATTGGGATCCAGCAGCCAAAATTTGCAACTCTTTTCATTTTCCGTCTTTTAAATTAACGTTTTGGTATATTTTCAATCGACAAAATATGGATGCACCAAAATTTCAACTAAAATATTTGAAGGAGTTATGTTCAATTATGCTGTTATTTTGTTGTGATTGATTTTCTACATGTACGAAGGTAATTCGAATATAGAAGACTTGTAATGTTGTGACGAAATCGTGACGTACATTATAAATTTTGTTAAGTTTGTTGATATCTTTTTATTGTTTGTATTATCTTATATCATCGGAAATTGAAATAGAATGAACACCAAAAGCGCTTTGACATCGTAAATTCACTAGTTCACTCATCTCGGGTTCCCGCGCGTTGTTTTAGGGTCACCGATTAGGTTGTTTATACAACTGGCACGAGTTATATTGATGGACATACAAAGAGTACACATTCCTACGCTGAATGTTGATTATTATTTAACTTTCAAATATTTAAGTACGAATACGTTTTATTGCATTTTAATACTACAAGTCTTGCTATAAACATTGAATTTAAAACATTTTGAAAAACATCTATAGTTACAATTTAAAAAAATGGTATGATTGCACTGTTACAGGGTTATGTTGACATAATAACCTGACAAATTATCGTGTGTTTCTGTATTTATGGATAAATATGGAATCTATACAGCTACGGTAACGGTACGAATCCAAAGTATAAGAGGACAATCATTCAGTTATACCTAGGGGGCAGGACTAGGAAAATTCGGAAATAGTTGAGCATAAAAAAATCATGAAGCACTGTCTGAATTGGGGATCTAATATCAAAATAATCAGTTAAAGTGTAAATAGACCACATTGACTGGAATTACATCCTTTATTTTAGATATTTCAGGAAATAATAAATGTTAAAAAAATAAAAGGTTTCAACACAGTATAGCTTAGAGGAAACTATAAGTTATTTTTCACGACAGAAATGCAACTGAATCAGAAGAATGAGAAAAACCTTCAGTCCAACCCAGTCGACAAGTACCTGACGAAAGTGCGTTTGACATCTGACCTAATATAATATTCAACTTGGTTGCTGTGGTCCGGTCCATTTTAACTTCAAACCAACGGGACAGTTACATTTAAAGCAAACACTTTTCAATTTGACTGTTTTTACATTACCTTTTTCTGTATTTTTCTTTGTCACGGAATAATTCTTTCATGGATTTAATGCCTTTTGGTTATTTCCGTCGCTGGGGTGCTGTCTCATTGACATATACCTGGCATCTCCTTTTTAATATTCTATATAAATCAAAACCTTAGTTACGTTCAATAAACTGTATTATTAGTCATTTTTCATGAAAATATATGAGCCGCGATTTATGATCACACAAAACATCAGAGTAAATCTTGCACCTAAACGGCCGGATTAATATGATACTTAAATGATATTTCAAGGAGTTAAATTCTGCTAGCATAATATATAAATGTACAAGCAAAGTTGATCGTTGTTGTCTTCAATGTGACTTCATTTGTTTTTGTTCAAACAATTATCTAGGACCGAGGACTAAATTTAGTTTTACTGATCCAGGTCCGGGTAATCTTAAAACATATGACACCGAGGCGATATTTTTTCTTCCATTTTTCTTCTGATATTTCTTTTAACTTATTTTGCTATTTTTTATTTCATATTTCATGTCTGCTGGTTTTGTTATCAATGTGCCTCCCCAAAAAAGTAAAAAAAAAAAAAAAAATGAAAAAATAGTGAAAATTTCAACTTACAGTGTCGAAAAACGTAACCCGTATTTTGTAAATAATACCAAACCAGTTACCTTTAACTGTAAGTGTACACATAATATATCTATTTAAAAATCAAAACTTAGATAGCACGCTAACAAAAATTTTTAAGTATTCAATATTAATCAAATCACAAGGTTTTATATAATTACTTCTGTAGCAATTTTTCGATTTATTTGTTTTAGGCGTTGGTAGACCTTTGGTGACCCCATGGTTTAAATGTCCATCGTGAAAACAACGTAATAAGTGGGATTAACTGATAAACGTTGAGCTGATCTGACGTAGACAATGGATGGCCATTTCCACGCTGTTATGGCTTTGATAATATTCCCGAAAACTTCATTTTCATGGATCAAAAACGAGCTATGATGGCCCTTCATTTTCACAAAGATACATCTTAAAGCTAATTTTGAAATAAAAAAACATTAGCCCACTGAGAAGAGTAAAAAGATCACACCTACCAGCACTCATAGTCGGTATGCTATTGTAAAAATTGTAGCTGTGTCGATTGGCTTAATCAACTACAAACATATGAAAATCTTACATACTGGGCTCACTTTCTGTAACACTTATTGCCTCTTCTCCATCGGTGCAATCGTATTCTATTGTATATGTTCCTATAAGAAGTATAATGTATAGACTTAATTATATTTAACACTAGTAAACATCAATGAGAAAGTAACCAAACAATACTTCCAATAAAGAAAAAGTATGACTGTTAATAAATATAGGAAGATAGGGTATGAGTGCCAATGAGACAACTCTCCATCCAAGTCACAATTTATAAAAGTAAACCATTATAGGTCAAGGTACGGCCTTCAACACGGAGCATTGGCTCACACCCAACAGCAAGATATAAAGGGGCCCAAAATTACTAGTGTAAAACCATTTAAACGGGAAAACCAACGGTCTAATCTATATACGAGAAACACGTATGAACTACATAAACAGACGACAACTACTGTACATCAGATTCTTGACTTATGACAGGTGCAAACATTTGCAGCGGGATTAAACGTTTTAATTATACCAAACCTTCTCCCTTTTCTGAAACAATAGTATAACATCAAAACATAGAAAGACACTCTATAAAATATCAATTGGAAGGCTTAACTCAATAAAAAACGTAAATTAACACACAATGAACGAATAAATTTGATCTGTGATACCTGAATGCAAATACATAGTTAATAAAAATTATAAGGGATAAATAATTAAGGTCAAAAGTAAATAAACAGGTTTAAACAAAGTTAAAGTATGTATGGTTCTGAACAAACTTTACAATCGTATCAAATACCAGTTTTCATATTTAATGAAATGATCATTTGAAAATTCTGTGTAAATTATTTTTTGCTGCAACTCATATGATCTTTTCTTCAATACTAAAAAATGCAAATATTACATATGTACTTACTTGAAGTGAGAGATGTACACTGTCATCTTGTCAACATCTATGTACATTTCGGCAATGTAGCTTGCACCAATTTCAACCCGAATGACAGTTTATGGCCAAATTCAATTAAGCTCCTTCTTATATCCATTTAAATGAAAAATTCAACAACACCTACTATACCTTGACATTATTTTGCGTTACAGAAATTTAGAGAAATACTTCGCGTAATCAGTAAAAGACAGGCGAAGGATAACAAGGGACATTCAAACTCAAAACTCGAAAATAAACTAACAACGCCATGGCTAAAAAAGAAAAAAAAAAAGACAAACAGACAAACAACATTACACAAAACACAACATAGAAAACCAAAGACTGAGCAACACGAACCCCACCAAAACTGGTAGTGATCATAGGTGCTCCGGAAAGGAAGCAGATCCTGCTCCACATGTGGCACCCGTCGTGTTGCTCCTGTTAGTACAAACCCAGTAATTCTATATTTTGCAAACATTTTGGAACTAATGGATCTAATCTTAAATACACCAAATAAAAACAGTAGTAAATAAAGGAAAAAGGCAACAGTAGTATACCGACCGTGCAAGACCTCATGGGTAGTCAAGGTCGTTAAAAATCCCTCGTCGCTGTTCAATAGTCTTAATTCGATTACGCGAAAACAAAATCGGGGTAACAAACTAAAACCGAGGGAAACACATCAACTATAAGAGGAAATCAACACTGAACTACAACAAAAGCAAACGCCAACATACATAGAAACGGACTATGTGATAACAACTGCCATATTCCTGACTTGGTACAGGACATTTTAAGAAAAATGGTGGGTTGAACCTGGTTTTATGGCTAGTCAAACCTCCCGCTTATATGGCAATGTTAAAATACAGCTAAAATGATAACACTACGTGACAGGAATACAGTACAAACAAACGCAAAACACGCAGCACAGAGAAATACATAAATAAATAATATAATAGTACATTACAACATGAAAACCGCATAAGAACAACGGGCACCTCCATGAATTTACGACAGCACACCAGGGCACCACAAACGAAATATAAACTGCGCGTCACATGAATGGATCAATGTCACAAAAGTGACGTATTTTTGTGACGTTTATATTATCACAGATAAATTTCTAAAATAAAATAGATTTGTTTAATTTATAGACACGTACAAGAATATAAATTGGGATTGAGTTTGTAATGGTATTATTAAAAGAGAGGGAAAAGATACCAAAGGGACATTTAAACTCACAAATTGAAAAATAAACTGACAACGCCATGGCAAAAAGTAACGTTATGTATTTCAATCAACCATATCTATGTATAATAGTCTAAATGATTAAGTGAGAATTTGTCACCACAAATTACTGAAATTAAGGAAAGATTGTTCAAGTCTCAAAAATCGATACCAAGGAAACATACAAATACTGAGGAAGTCATAATGATAGAAAAGGGACCGGATGGGTCGACAGTGTATGCAACTACTGCTATAAATACATCACTCGTAATGAGAATCCATATTTAGCGAAATGTCACAATCAGGAATAGGACACAATCGCTAAAATTACAGACCAGACGACTGTACTGGTATCAAAATTGGAGATACGGAAGATACCAAATTAATTTTTAAACTCATAAGTCGAAGATAAACTGAAAACCCTATGACAGAAAAACGACCATCAGTTTACAAAATACAACATAGAAAACTGAAAAGTGAGCAACACGAGCCCTACACAAAACTGGGGATGATTTCAGATGCTTCGGAAGGGTTAATCCGTAAATTTAGATCCGTTCCGCTAACACTTATCGATCATTTACACAAGAAAAATTCTATTTCAACAACTGACAGGTAGTTATTTGTCACCGAGGGTATTACCCGTCAAGTATTCATCATTTTGGTGTTGACATTAAATCTCATTAATACATTTATTTTCTGTACATTGACTGATTATAAACTGTTTAAGTACACATGTATACGAAACACTAAAGTTTGTCAACACCAGGACATGAATACTCTTAGTAGACCCATTGGTGGCCTTCGGCTGTTTTCTGCTCTTTGGTAGGGTTGTTGTCTCTTTGACACATTCCCACTTCCATTCTCAATTTTATCTTAGTCGTAGTTGTCACATTGTTTTGAAATTTATGGGTTCAATACTTTTCAATTTCGTATTTGATTTGGTTTTCCAAATGGTATAATTCGAGCGCCACTGACATTTTCCATAAAGACGAAACACGCGACTGGGATAACACATTATAAGCTTGGTACCTTTGATCAGTTTTTAGTTAATTAAACCTGTCATAAGATCTTTGAATATATTTTTTTTTCGCTTCTTACTTTGGTTGTGTTATTTACGAATTAAAACATAACTAATTAAGTATTTTTTTCTACACAGTTTTAACACTTACGATCCTTAATCATCAGGGCTGTCGATACTTATAGATTTGCACTACACAAGGGCACGTTTTTCTCGGGCTGTTTAAGACGTCTTTATAATAAATCTATTGTACGTGTCCTAATCGATATTTTAGTCTTGGAAACACAATTCTTTTAAATAGTTATACTTGAAAATCCTTAGTATTTCGAATAATTCAAAGTTTGTTATAAAAAAAAGGAAATCACGATTATTCATGTTAACACAGAAGTGCTGACTACTGGGCTGGTAATACTCTCCGGGAGGAAATCTTTACCATCGACACAATGGTTTTAAATAATGCGAATCACAGTGCAGGAAAACATTTTCCTCGGCTTTTATTAAATGCCAGGTGTCTTCCTGTATCACGTTATATCAATGAAATATATACTTAGCTAATTCTTATGGACTTGTTACGAACTTTATATGCGTTACCGGCGCTATTATTAATATTTTTGGATAAGGAAATAACACCAAGGCTCTCGCTCCCCAAGTTTTTGCGTTTTACCTTAATGGGTATCGTTTTAATGGATACGTGCGATTTCAAAATTGGCAAACTACTTCTGCCTCAAACTTAACCATTAGATAACAGTAATCCCTACAGATTGTTACCTTGTAATCTTTAGTGACGTTGATATAAGTTTGATATCATAAAATACAGAAAGACCTTTATATATTATGTAAATCTTTTTGATATCGCTATATTAAAATGAACGCATTTTCATCGACATTACCTAATATTCAAAAGTAAAAACCATCAAAACAAGTAAAAATACAGTTCTATAATTTTCGTTATTGCTGTTGAAATTTTAGCCTGTAGATTAAGACAAGATAAAAATTTAAAGGTTTTCAAATCAAACTAGATAATAAAACCCATACTCTAAAGTTAAGCCAGCTTGCAGATGACACCACTTTATTTTTAAATTCAAAACAAGAAGTTTCATTAACTTTGAACATTATCGAAATTTTCGGATCACTTTCAGGCCTAAAGCTTAATCGAAATAAAACAGAGGGATATGGCTCGAAATTTAAAATCCTGTAAAGATAAAGTTGAAAACATTAAGTGGACACAAGAACCGATAAAAGTATTAGGAATATATTTTGGACTTAATAAAATGAGTGTAAAAATTAAACTTGCAAAGACAATACGAAAAATCGGAAAAATAATTAAAGATTGGAATAAAAGAAAATTAACTATGTTAGGTAAAATAACTCTTGTTAAATCACTAATCCTACCAAATATAACCTATGTTGCATCAGTAACAGAAATTGATAAAGAATATCTCGCAAAATTTAAAAATAATATTTAGTTTTATATGGAATAATAAACCAAAAAAGTTAAAAGAGCTATAATAAGTAAGAATTATCTTGCCGGCGGGCTTAAAATGATAGACATAGATAAATATATAGAATCCATAAATATTAATTGGGTAAAAGACTCATTGATAATGAAGACTCATCACCCAATTGGAAAGTCTTACCAAAATTTTACTTAGACAAGTTTGGACAAGAATTCCTTATATTTAAATGGACTTTAACAATATTAATCTAATCAATAAACTAAAAGAAATTGTTCCAGAATTTTACTTAAAAATAATTATATCATGGATAAACTCAAAATCTGAAAAGAATCAAATCGACTAACATATAAGCATATCAGACAGCAAATAATATGGGGCAATAAGCATATCAAATTAAATGGTAAATGTCTTATTTTCAAAAATTGGATAAACAGCAAAGTTTTATTTGTAATTGACATAATTGATGATAAAGGAAACATTAATCAAAATAAGATTTTAGATAAACTATCTTGCCATGCTAATTGGTTTTCGGAATATACTAAATTGATGAAAGCAATACCAAAACAGTGGTTACAAGAGCTCATAAAAGAAGAGTCAATCAAAACAAAAGTTGCTACCGACTCCGAATTTAAATTCAAAGATAGAGAAGGAAAAATGGTACCAATAAAATATTTTCCTCGAAAGATATCTACATCTCGCTTTTAAATAGATATTATGAGAAAGCAATAGGATTTCAAAATGGGACAGAATTCTAAATTTAGATAACAATACAAGGAAAAGAGAACAAATGTTGTACTTCATCTTTAACTATATCCAAGATAATAATTTGAGAATGTTAAGATGGAAATTTCTACATTACATTTTACCAACCAAACAATTACTTTTCTCTTGGAAAATAACTAAAACTCCTCTATGTAATATATGCAATGTCATTGAAGATTATGATCATTACTTTCTGACATGCAAATATCTAAAATCATTTTGGGATCAAACAAAACTAATACTAGACAAACTTAAAATAGGACATCATATAATATCACTGGCATCACTTTTGTATGGATATAAGATAAACGATACAAATTATTACAATATTAACGATTTTCTAACAATCATACTTTTTACTATATATAAAGTGTATTACATATCCGAGCAGAAAACAAAACAAATTAATGTGTTTGAAATTTTAAAAGTGAACTTCTCAAACATTACGAAATATTGACAAATAAACAAGGCAAATATAAAACTTCTACAATTTGGTTGCAGAAAAATTAATTTTTCTTCTTAACTAAGATTTATAATATATCATAGTAATATCTTTTATTCTGTTACACAAATAAAAATACAGTTATTAGTATGAAGTGACATACCTTGAATCTGACTTTCTTCTAAGGCTACTGTAAATTAAATTAAATAATAACATATCTTAGAAAAAAAAAAAATTTCCAAAAACTTATAAATGTATAAATAGTTTCATTCAAATCCACACGATAACTTTTACCAGAAAACTAAGGACGAAAACTACGATGAGCAAAAACTTCAAATGATCATAGTTTATAACTACAAGTGTAGTTGTTCTTAAATAATTTATTTATACAGTCTTAATACGATTTAGAACTTGAACACAGAATACAAAATATTTCTTTTTTATTACATAAGATTGTTAGTTTTCATCTAATTGTTCATGTTAGTTTTATTTGTTGTTAGGTTATTGGTTCATTGACAAACACTTCATATTTCCTTTCATTTGTATTGAAGTAAATTTTAAGGTTCAAATTAGTTATATAGCTTCATGCGTAATGAGGTTTGCCTACCGCCTTCGCCTTTGATCTAATGCTTTTGGGTTTTCCTGATTAAAGAAAATCAAGAAATAAAAAATATTATTTATTGAAAGTTTTAACTCCAAATGATTACATAATATATACATCAAACTGATAATTCAACGCTTACATAAAATTGAATCCAGCAGACAATAAACTATGCCGTCTTTAAATTTGTTTTGAGATCGGATGCAGCAATTAACAAAGGATAAATAACAATTAAGAAAAATTAAAAAAAAAAAATCAGCTATTTTCTCTTTTCTTTTACATCTGCCTTAAACTATGGTGCGATTAAAATGATTTTTCTGTCTTATTTACATTTGACTGTTGCTTTAATATAGAATAAAATGCTGGTTTTTTCATTGATGATAACGTAAAAGCAAGTGACGTTCGAAATGTGTTTGAAGCCCGGAATCGTCACGTCACTTGCTTTCATTTCGTATAAACAAAAAAAAGTTATTCTTATTTTATCCTCCATTGCCGACTTGTCTTTTATTCATATGAGGCTGACTTCATACAGGATGAATAACTCATAGTTTGGTGACTATGTTAAATACATCTATCCCATTGAACTTGAAATAAAAGCTACATCAGAAATAATTAAGTCTGCCTCATATCTTGACTTGCATCTAGATAGTGACATTTGAGGGTCGGTTTAGAACACATATTTAGGACAAAAGAGATAATTTCTGCTCCCCCGTTGTGAACTTTCATTACTATGTAGCAACATTCCAGCAGCGCCCGCATACTGAGTATATATCTTCAAGAGCTTGCATTTCCTATCATAATTTCCTTGATAAAGGATTGCGTCCTGCAAGGAAGTCATAAAACCAAGAGATCCAAGTGGATCTCTTCGACCATTATACGGAAACCATCAAGAGTTAGTTGACCGTTATGGAATATCTGTTTCACTAATGAAGACGAAAATGTTCCAATTGTCGTAACCACCATCCCGTCCTCGTTTCCTCGAATGATCTATCGATTTAGACTTATCTCCAGCTTAGTACTTACATGACGAACACGACGGTTGCCACATGTAAAACTAGGTTTGCTTACCCTTCCAGAGCACCTGATATCAAAACGTTTTTGGTGGTGTATGTGCTGCTTTGTCTTTAGTTTTCTAAGATGTGTTTTTAATTTTTTTTGGTCCTTTTCCGTTTTTTTTTGTTTTTTTTTTTGCCATGGCATTATTTGATCGTTTTCGAGTTTAATTATCCTTTGTGTAGCTTCCGCCTAGCTTCTACTGTAAATGTATATATGAAATATTTCTGACGAGTAAGTATGAAATACGATTATGGTTGTGGACGCATTTAAAAAAATGTTTTGTGTATTTATTTCTTCTTGACATATCGGCAAGTTTAAGAAAAATGAAAATGAAACATTTTAAAGTGAAACATCCTTTTTTTAGTAGACTTGTGAATCATTATTGAAAAGTTCTGGAGCTCGAAATAATTATATTCTTTGTAACAAATTTTGCATTGATTAATACCCTTGAATTAATACTGAAAAAGAAAGAAATAGAGTTCAAGCTCTTAATTCCAAATATATACCAAACTTGCTGTATTTCTTGTCTTCTAATGGTCTTATACTCTAGAGTCATTTCTTCCTATAAGCTTACAGTTTTGTTTGATGCTAATTTTATTCAACCTTTGGATATGCTGAATTATCTCTGGAGTTTTCTGAAGACTGGCATGCATTCCGATTGATCGTGCCAACTTAGCTGTAACTATAGATAAAGCATATGTTGATACAGACTGACTTATTCATTTTATATCGAATTATTAGAGGAAACTGTTTTACATATCATTTCAAGTGCACAACAATCTCAATTTAAGGTCATTGAGACACCACAAAGACGTATCTTTTCGAAACATAAGTTATAAAAACAAATTTATAGATAAAGTTCACATTGTAGCAAGAACTTTTAATGTATAATAAAAAGGCGTAAGACGTACCCATGTAAGGACATTGTGACTAAATCATCAGATATTTAAAATGTCATTATCAGTAGCAATGCTAATTTTATGTACAGGCATAAAGACTAGAAACTCAGCATAGCTGAATTGAGTCTACCGATTGAACTTTTGTTTTGTGTGAAAGTTCTCACAGTGAGATGAAGAACATTAATGAAGGAAAAAAATGAAAATATTTTTTAAAGTTTCTATCGAATGGTAGGAAAGTTAACAGAAATGTTATAGTTGGATTATGTGATACTGGTGGACAAAAAATGTCTCACATTGAATACTTCTGTTATGTACTGAAAATGACATGAATGAATCTGTCTCCTTGGAAAATTATATAAATGAAACATACAGAAAATATTGTGCAGATAAACAATGGGTGATGAATAGTATTAAACAAATGTCATATAAAAGTAACAACATGTGATATGATTGTCAATGAGACAACTCTCAAACCAGACACAAAATGACATAGAATTTAACAACTATAGGTCACCGAATGGCCTTAAACAATGCCATACCGAAAACCATACTGCATAGTAAGCTTTAAAATGCCCCAAAGAGACAAATGTAAAATAAACGAGAAAACTAACGGCCTGATATATGTACAATATAATAAATTTGTTGAACCAATTATTCATTTCCCTTTTGACAATGGATTTAGGTATTCGGTATGCTGGTGAGTATTTATACTGCTGACACCTCTCTAACCTAAACCTTAAACAATGATGAGACATTTGAAATAGATATGTCAAAGAGATGAACTACAACTCCATGACAAAAAACACCGTCAAATGACGAAAAGACAAAAGTAAAATCACAAAATACTGAACTCCGAGGAAAATTCAAAAGGAAAGTCCGCAATCAAATGGCAAAATCAAAAGCTCAAACACATCGAACGAATGGATAACAACTGTCATATTCCTGACTTGGTACAGGCATTTTCTTATGTAGAAAATGGTGGATTGAACCTGGTTTTATAGCTAGCTAAACCTCTCACTTGTATGACAGTCGCATCAAATTCCATTATATTGACAACGATGAATGAACAAAACAAACAGACACAATAGGTAAAAGGTCAAAATAGGGTACAGCAGTCAACATTGTGTTATCATCTTAATCACTATAAAACAAACAAATGTAACGAAAAAGCACAAAAGGCATACATCAAATTTAACATCCTCATTTTGCTTTATTATTATACGATTATATTTATCTATGTAAAATCCACCACTAAAGGATGGAAGGTTTTAAGGACTGGCGTAAAATCGCGCGTTTGAAATTTGCACAGGTAGACATAAAATAATATTGTCGTTCAAAGTATGACGGGATACATAAGTACAGAGTCACGTAAAATGGATTTCACAAAAACACAGACTTAACAGTAAAAGTAATATTAATAAATAAAAAATATTGTGGTTCAACGTATGACGGATTTATAACGATTTTAAAACGAGTTTAAAAAGAACTGCATTGGAAACTAAAAATTCGGCAACACAAATCCGTCTAAAAACCGGGGTAGATCTCAGATTCTCTTGAAGAATACACTAAACCTGTTCCACATTTGGCATCAGTAGTGTTGCTCGTGGAACAATGTGGTACGTAGCAACAGTTCAGAAGCACATGCATAGGTGTATATCTAGCTTTTGATACAATATGCAAGTGATTTCTACAGGCATATCCCTAAAACGTGTTGTAACTTACAAATAAGTTTTGAACAAAGATAAAAGTGGTATAAAAATATAAAAAAAGAACAATTATTGCTGTTTATATTAAAATCATTTTCTGAGTACATTTTGTAGGTTCCCTTAAGTAAATTTCTACAGTATTTATTAGATATTTCCTTATCATTACATTAAGGTAACGATACGTTTTGCTAAATTCATCAATAAAATGGAATTTAGATAAATATTTGGCCATACACTGTGAGTTATAAAATAAACTCATCATAGCTAGGATTAAAATTTGTACGCCAGACGCGAGTTTCGTCTGCAAAAAACTCATCAGTGACGCTCGAATAAAAAGTTAAAAAGGACCATAAAGTACAAAGGAACACGTCTACTATCAAATTGGCGTAATGTGAGCCAATAGAAAACCTACAACCTGTTTATTATCTTTATTGCAAAACGTTAGATATCGAGGTTGTCACGGAGAAAATTTACAACTTCAAGCAACCATTCACAATTCTCTTAAGTATATCTAACATATTTGCCTTCTTAATTATAAAAGGCCTTACAATTCATAGTTAAGCAAATTATAAAAAAGTGTATGTTCGATAAAGCTAAAAAAAAAAGCCCCTTTTCCTAATTTAATTCTTAAATTAGGAATAATGACCATAATCAAACTGTAAAATAGCCTTAACAATAACTAGATATGAAATAAGTAATTTTCGTTTGAAAATTTATATATCAGCATTCTTTTCGTGATTGCACAATTAACATACTTCCTAATTTTAAACCAAATTCAATGAAACGTGCAAGTTGCAATAGGTTTCTAAGACCGGAAACGTTGATTGCATGTGTCGACAAATAAGAATATATCACATTATGTTTGTTATATCAAATGAACTACTATAATATCTAACAATAATATCTAGTGTGTCGAGTCCTGCCAAATTATGGTTGAAATCCAAAGATTTTGTTAACTTTTACCAACATCTCTATTTTCGACCTAATTGATTTTAAACTGGCAAAGCTTTGTAAGAAATAACTCGACAAAAATTGATTCTTCTCACTTTCTCACACATTTATGCATCAACTTTAAAAACTGTTCATCTTTAAAAATAATTCACTTAAATTTTAGGGTAAAAAGACTCTTACCGAACCATCTCTTTTTCAAAGGGACATTTAATTAAATAAGAAAACTTATGTTTAATAAGATTGTAATATGGAAGTATAGTGTAGAAAGAAGAACAGTAATAACTATCCTACGAATTGAATCGACGTAATTTATCTTAAAAACCCAAAGAGTTCTTTTCCACTCCAAGATGATTAATTCCACAATTTGCATATGCTTAAGTATAAAATTAATAATAAGTTCTTTAATTGTCGTATTGCAATTGATAAGAAGCACAAAAGACTAGTTGAAAAACATTTACTAAAAGTCAAGAAGTAACAATATTTGACATGTTTATGTCTAAAATATGTTTCTCATACATACTTTGAACCTTCTAATGTGTCGATAATTTCAATTTGATTGGATTGCTAGTTGGTTACTCAACGTCCAATTTCAATATTATTACCTTTTCACTATATAAAACTTAGCAAACCTCATCATCTTATTTGTTAGAATTGTTACTTTTGTTATGTTGAATTTGGTCACAGATGGGGTTTTCTTTTTAAAACCGAGTGTTTAGATGTATGGTAATTTGGAATTAGAGTACAGGTTTAAGCTTGACACTACAGTCTAATCTTCAATCTGTAAATATATTTTTACTTCTAACATTTCTATTCGTTACTTCCGATGTTGCTATCAATGGTTTTATACTTAAATTGTTTTTTTCCGTACCAATTCAATTTTACAAACATTTTAACACCTGACTTTCAATTGGAATGAGTGGTCTTAACGGCCAAAATCTCTTTCATATCACAATCATAATATTTGAATTTCTCTTCGACAGTCATTTGTATATATTCAACATATAGCCTACCTTTATTTAGTGTCTTCTTTCTCCTAGAAACAACACAACAAGTATAATTCAAAATAAGTGTAGGCTTACCTATTCATCTGTATCTAACATCCATAAACTTTTGGTTCGTATAGATATAGCTCTGCTGAAATCCAACAAAAGATATAATATTGATTTCTGTTTTAAACTACTTTATATTTCTTAAATTAGGGCAGTTAAGCTGTTTTAATTACAGTTCTGTCAATTCTTTTTAAATACAAAATGATGATTAATCCTATATAGTTTCATAAGTTAACTCGTGAAAATGTCTCATGGCAGTACAGAAAAAAGGGCATTGTCTAGATATTTTATTTATGGATTCAACGAACGACTGAAATCACAACTACACACGTTAAACGGTCACAATAAAAAATTGTTTAACATATACGATGTGTACAAGACAAAAGAGATGATCTATGGCAGGACATAATTAACGTTAATCCCATTCAGTTCAGTGTTTTTATGGACAGTCTTTCGGCACATGAATTCACAACGACAATTCTCTCATGCAATACGACATATGAATTAGGAAATGACGAATTGACTTTTTTCTCCAAGATTTGTGTTCGTCATGTGGAAAAAATCTGCAGAGGTTTCCACAATCGATAGAATATGTGTCCGTTATCGCCGTTATAGACAGCGCTCATGTTTTCTCCTCATTAATTCGAAACAGTAACTTAAATTTTTTAATTTTCTGTTTTATATATTACATTTACACCAAATCTCTATCATAGAGGAAATAAAGTTATATATATCTGTACAGTACCGATTGAGTCATTTTACTTAATTTGTTGTTTTTACTGAGTGTCTATTATGAGGGTGGTAAAGGGTTATTTTCGTGCAACGTTTTCGGCCTTTTTATTTCACGTGTTTTCGTGTTTTGACGTTTTATTTCTCGTTTTCTCGTGTTTGGTTCGATGTGCGTGCTTCGTGTTTCCCCTTATTTATTTTCCGTGTTTCGTATTGGTACTCGTGCTTGTCCCGCATTTGATTAAAAAGTAAACTTGGACTAATTCAAAGTCAGCCGGGATATTGTTTTAAATTATGTATTAATGAACTAGTTTCCAGGATAGTAATTGTTCTCTTCATTAATAGCCTATAAGTTCTTAAATAACAGTATCAATAAGTTGAAATGGAGAAAAATTCAAAACACATTGTTGAATGCATTATTATACTTTCATGTCCATTAATAATGACTGCATGATCTCCAAGAACGACTGAGAAATAACTTCTAGTACTTTTTCCTTAATATTTACAATTTTATATCTCGTGCTTCGTTTTTCCCGATTTTATTTTCCGTGCAACGTTTTGCGATTTTATTTCACGTGTTTCCGTGTTCAGACCCCCCTCTTTACCACCCTCTATTATCATGGCGGGTTATGTCTATATAGCAGGCATGATTACCAAATTTACGCACACTCGGCGTAGCTCCTTAAGTATTTCATGCAATTCCTTCACTTTGTGTTTATATCTTGATGTATTTATGAGATTTGAACATCGTTAAACTACTGTAGCATCTAATTTCTAGTAAAAGAGTTTTGTCGTCAATATCTTTATAAAGGATGATTTGTTTACGTTTAATGGGAGAACATGATTTAATTATGCGTCCAGAAATAAGCTTATAAATGGCCTACTGTTATTCTAAGTATCCTTAGATTGGTACTCTTGTTATTTGTCTTTTTATTATATCTTTTTCCATAGTATACAGAGACAGGAAGTGGCACTAACACGTTACTATTCATTACTGTCAAGTTATTAGCTAAATGTTGATTCATTCTGTTTATTAGCACTTCAAAGGTGTGTGACGAAAACTGTAACTTCATTCAACATATTTGAAAAATTTCAGGTATCGGCAAACAGGACAAAGGTGCCTTACATACCTGAAACGAAAGTATTTATACTTTATAAATCATCAGTATCAAACTCCAGACTAAACAGTAGTTTATATTTTTTGTACAAATCTAAAAACAAAATAAATAAGAAGAGACTTATCAAGCTAATAAACAACAACTGAGGGAATCGCAGAACTCCAGATTCGTATACTGTGTTTGTTGGAAATACACTGATCGTTTGTTCATTCAGAAATAACATTGTATCTTATCAAAAACGAACACTGTATTACGTCAGATTTCATTGGTAGAAAAGTATAGATACAAATTAACACAATTGACTGACAGTGGAATGTACAATGTTTTCTATGAAAAGAAAATGAACTGAACGGGGGCCCTTTTACAGACTTTCAAAGAAGGCGCTCAAAATGAAACCGGCGAAGACAATGAACTTTGTAAAATGATCATGTATTGGATTATGAAAATTAAGAAGATAAGTACATGCACAACTTTCCCTTTCACATTGCTTGGATAGTACAAGCAAATCCAAGACTAAGATGATATAGTATTAACAAATTAAATTTGAAATGTCGAAGTTAAGAAGGAACCATATAATGCCTTTATATTAATGGGATGCAAAGTTAATTCTACAATGAACATAAAATGAATATAGCTGAAACTCGTGGAACATTGGTGTGTTTTTGTTGTTTATTTTTCATGTATATACAAAAAAGTGTTGGTGAAACTTCATAAAAAGTATCCTTGTAACACCCATTTATGTACTGTTTTTCTATAGCTCTACTGTGGCAAAGTCGTACAAATTGCGGTAAATTTTCACCAGTTAAAGATTTGTACATGTACATTTGTATCTGTCACATGTTAAATACTTATTTATGTGAGTATGCTTTAAGTTCCGAATTCCTTTGTACATACTTTCATTTGTATGTCTGTAAATACCGTTTGCTTTTTTGTTTTTATTGATTTTAATCACAAAGTTTATTAATATATTTTATACAGCTTTAACAAGTATCGCTTGACGGCAACAAGGAAACAACTATATCTAAGAAAAAAAAGTTACCGTTGACAGGTAAATTCCAGATTGCCGTGCTTTCTCAGCACTTGTTAGTTAATCACTACGGACGTACAGTAGTGACAATGATTTTTAATCATGAAAACTACTTATAAATGCATTATATGCATTAAACATGCACATTTTTAATGTATCCCAGCTTATTGAAGCAGTGGAATATTGTAATCGTTTTGTTTGTTCGTCTATCCTACTTTATGTCCACTACTCATAATGATTTTGTATCATCTGGTTGTAGGGTTTCCTCTTTGATGAGAATTGACTATCGATATTCTGTGTCATTTGTTTGTTTTCCCTTGTTTTTGTTTTCAACAAGTTTTACATCTTTTTAGGTAAAATTCATACTTGACATACCAGTCACTGTTGCAGGGAAATTAATTTAACACCTGTATTATTTGAGGTTAATATTACATTGGGATCTGTTAATTTTGTTTGTTTTTAAAATAAATTTAAGAACTGTAGAATAAAACTTAAAGGTTCTTTTCATTCTTATTTCCAGCCTTTGTTTGGTTCGTGATCATAGATTTGGTAACGATTGCCTAATAGGCAAGGCAAATTTTTATCACCTGCCTTGGCAAATTTGTTAGCACGCTTTATAAAGGTAAGGATAGCGATTGCTAACCAGTTACATGAAGCTGTCAAGTTGCTTTGTAGCATCAACTTCGCATGTGTTTACTTTAGTAAACGTTAAAACAAAAACAAAAGAGATCATTTTATAGTTCCTGTAAGGAATTTTATAGTAGCATTATTATTTTTAGCTTCCTATGAAGGATTGGCAAATCTCTACAAAGTATTCTCATTTGATTTTGATCGGATGGAAAACACTGTCGCCAGGGCAAATCATTGAAAAATTATCAAAATCATTCAATGAAACTAATAAGCGAATTATTTTGATAGCATTGCATAATAGATGAATTGGGCGGAATGGGTGGGATATTACACCTGATGATAGTATCAACCCAAGATTGCAGATGTCAAAACAGTAAAAAAAAAATCAAATAATTTAGTCAACATAAACTTATTACACAGGTCAAGAAATAACTAGACAAATTTAAAATGTTAAGAATTTGTTAAATAGATTAGAATATGAAGAATATGTTGAGACAAAATCAGATAATTTTCATACTTTTCAGAATAGACAAAATTCAAAACAAAAATTAGATTTATCAGAATCTCGTGACTTTGAAATGATTTCTAGAACCCTTGTTGATTGATTACGTTGAATCATAATAAATGTATATGAAATTGAAACAAGATGACATATTTTACCTGTTTTTTTTCAGATCTTAAGTCTCTGTCCTTGTTATGAAGCCTAACAGCAGAGCTAACTATATCGACACAAAGGTATCACTACTGTCGCCTTGTGTCGTATTCTTTCAAACTTGCACATTATTTACCGGACTCGTAGTTGAGCACCTGATATTTAAGTTTTGATTTCAGTGAGTGGATAGCTCCACGACGATGTTGTATTTCGAATACACTGCGATTCAATGTATCACAAAAAGGAGAAAAGGATCTTAAGCATTTAAAAATATGTAACATGAAATTTTGTGTTTTTACCTCAAACAATCATGATCAAACTGGTATATCTCCAAAAGAACATGTTAAAGAGAGGCAAAAGATACCAAAGAGACATTCAAACCAAGTAAGTCGAAAACAAACTGACAACGCCATGGCAAGAAATCGAAAAAAGACCAAAAAAACAAACAACAGTATTCAAATCACAACATAGAAAACTAAAGAATACGCAAGTTATAAACGTACATTTTTCTTTGCATATTAATATTAACCTTTTATCCAAATTTCCTGAAAAAAGTAAGATCTCTTCTGTTATACCCTTCAATGACATGAAAGATATTTTGATATGTTAGCAAGCCACGATAAAGTCGATATAATACTTCCATGGTCTAATCCGGGAATTTAATTCATGACATCTAGCACCTTGAGAGTATTACCAGCCAAGTAGTCATATTGACATGAACTATCATTGATATGGTCATAATTATAAATTGACTGTTTTCAAAACTGAATTTTTCGAAATACTAAGGACTTTCTACCCCAGAAATAGGTTACCTCAGATGTATTTAACAACACCTCTCAGAATTTTGATACCCAATGCTTTCAACTTCGCACTTTATTTGGTCTTTTTCACTTTTTTGATTCGAGCGTCACTGATGAGTCTTTCGTAGACGAAACCCGCGTCTGGCGTATACAATTTTAATCCTGGTATTTACGGTGAATTTATTAGCACAAAACCACCAAGACGATTTTCAATTATAAATGCATTCTAGTAATATATTTGTCTCATACGTATATAAAATTATGACAAGTCCCTTCAGAATTATTTGTTAAGTGAAGTGACAGTGTCATATTTTCAGTAGGACCTACTTTTTACAACCTCTCAAACTGAAGTTGAAAATTTGTTCAAAAAACAATTCTAGGTGAAAAAGTCTGCACTGAGCGACGGAGTTCTTTCTGTCTTTTATCATATCATTTCAATGGTTTTATACTACTACAATATGTACATAATAACAAATTAATGTCCTTAATGGTAACATATCTAAAGAGTGTCTTGTAAAACAGATAAATTCAGTTTTAAAGTGTGCTTACGTTTATTAAAATCATTATAAATTATATTAACATTTATATGTATGACGCTGAATATTATGAAATGGGTAATATGTATATATGGTTACATGTAGGTAAGTGGGATCTGACTAGATAGAAAAAAAATGAATAACAAAAATACCGAACTCCAAGGAATATTCAAAATGGAAAGTCCCTTTAAAAATGGCAAAATAAAAAGCTCAAACACATCGAAGCGAAGTTCAAATGATACAAATTGTCTGGTATGCTTGTGTGTCGTGGTCTTTCGAATGGTTAAAGCACTTTAACAGTTAATTTTGATTTAAAAACTATTATAAGGGGAACCAACAGTTTTTACAAATGGACTTTAATTCAAATAATAACTAACATTCCATTTATTCTGACATTTAATTAAATAATAAATCTTGTTCCTATTGCTATTAATTAATGAAACGTAGTTGCAGGGGTGTCATTGCAAGAAATAATAGATTTTAAGGGATAAGCTTGTATAAAGTATACATATATATATATATATTTTGATAAACTGTACTTTTTTTTGCTAAAAATTGTTTCATAAATTTGCTATTTCCTTTGTTCCGAAGTTTATGATTTAAAAACATTTTCATGATATGTTATTATTTCTAAAATATATTTCTATTTGATCGCATAACAATGCATTGAACTATAGACATATGTAGTTATAAACGAAATTTAAATTGGTTTTGAATCTTTACTGCAAACATTGTTACGTTTCAAAACGTTCTGTAGGATTCTCTTCAAATATTGGAACTTTTTTAATACTGTTCGTAATGTGCTTGATGATTCCTATAGTATTTTTTCGGTTGAATTCACATCCTTTTACAGTATACCCATCACTACCTGTATAGTCAGCAAATATTTGCAAGTAATGATTCGATAAGAAATTGTAAACAGGATAAAAAGAAACGAGTACTGAACGCTTATTAATATTATCTGCTTTATATGCAAAAGACCATCCCATATTTTTATGATTAAAATCAGCTGCTGTGGAAGTATCACAACAAATCGCAGTCCAGTAAAAATCCGGTACATTCACTCTGTTTTCATATTCTTTTTAGTTTTTGTTTTCCCCCTGACGTTGTTACTGTCTTTTCTATTGTCCGCGTAATAAATCGGTTGTTGCTAGGTTGTACTCCAATAATTACATAGCTTTTTGCTCCAGGAAAATTACATTTATCTCTTACAATGTCCAAAAGTCCATTCTCCATTATGTTCCATGTTCCCTGGTTGAATGGTCCATATTGAGGAGCAATATTAGTTAGCGTGTTGGTTGCATATCTACTATTGTCATCTTGTGTGTTGAAAATTTGGGGATTTAAATGCCCTCTGTCGTAACCACTGTCTTTGTAGTCCGTATCTAGTGCTTGCAATTGTCCAATTTTTTGCCATGCTCATTGTCCAAATTATGTAAACGGTTATCAACTTCGATCATATTTCCTCCGCCTTTACCTGCAAGGTTTGGTTCGATGAAAAACTTGTCATCGAGGCGGTGGTCATCTCTGTTTCTAGCCGGCGGGATTAGTTGTACTGCACTGTATACTGGAATTCTATTCTTTTGTCGTACAGAGTAGCATAGAAATACTTATCTTTGTACTGTTGACATATGTAAACCATATCTCCAAAAGGATTACTGAAACTTGGTCTTTGTTCTTTGTAAAAGAATCGACGACATTGTGAAAAGTTGTTTAACACCTTGGTTTCAATTGCTCCTAAATACAGACTAAACATAAACACATTTCTGTAATTCATCTTCTATGCCTGAAAATAAAGAACACTATATTTTTGACTGTGATTCTTTAATAAGGTAGTCTAATTTCCAATGATGAGTCTTCATACAAATATATATTTTATATATCGAAATACAGCACAAACAACATTTTCCCAAAGACCAAAAAGTGAAAAAGTATATTTTAACAAAACGCATTTGACTAGCAGGTCGAACAACGGATGTTCTTAAACCCTGCTGATTGCCATTGGCGATTGCCAAATAAAAGGATCACCAGGTGTAGCAAAATGGATCTTAACTATTAATTTAAAACCAAACAGAAAACAATAATTCAAAATTCAAGAGTCTATCCTAAATTGAGGTAAATTATATGGCCTTCCAAATACCGTTTCGATTCTTAACATCACTGAAGAGACATTAATTGTCGAAATCCGGATATGGTGTACTAATTTTTGCACCTTTTGTTTGCGGTATACCATCTTTTCTGCAAGTTTATTGTTTTCTGCTTGTTTTAAATTAATAGTTAAGATCCATTTTGTTACATCTGGTGATCCGTTTATTTGGCAATCGCCAATGGCAGTCAGCAGGGTTTAAGAACATCCGTTGTTCGACCTGCTAGTCAAATGCGTTTTGTTAAAATATACTTTTTCACTTTTTTGGTCTTTTGGAAAATGTTGTTTGTGCTGTATTTAGACCCCTGTACCACGAAATTTGTTTTGCATGCACACGTATAAAAAATTGCGGTTTTATCCAACGCAATCATAGGTTTGAACGTTGTTTCAATTTAGACTTATATATATATATATATATATATATATAACATTCGTCTCAAATTTAGCCCAACAATGTTATATCTTCAAATTTGCGTAAGCATTGCAAATTTGTGTTCTTCCCTCAGCGGGATTCGAAACCTTGCTTCTGTAACATCGTGGCAACACCGCCTGCACCGTGTCGTGCGCCCTAAACCACTCGACCACCTAGGCTTTATATATACAACTTCATGATTTTATGTGACAACTTTACGAACGACGTTCTCCAATTGATAACCTATTGCTGGGCTAAATTTACAATTGGATCTCACACTTTAGATTACTTTGCCAGAACATTTATTCAATGACATTGTTGTTTAAAATCATAAGATTCAATGTTAATTTCATTTCTGTATATTACTACTTTTCGGTATCTTAGAAAGAACTAAAACTATATTTTAAAAGACATACTCCGGATCTATAAGTTTTAAGGATCCATTTGGGGAAGGAGGTATTACAGGAGGTTAATTCTATATTTTACTTTCATTGTTTCGATCATAGTGTTGCACTTCAGTGACCGAAACTTTGTAAGTTTGCGTTTTATGTAATACTTTGGATTTATTACTATTCGTGGCGCACAACTTTTCGTGGATTTCGTTGGAAAAGTTAAACCACGGGTTTAAATGTCAAACAAAGCACACCTTTTCAATGAGAAATTCTTATTCCAGGAAAATTCGTACCCACGAAAATAAATGAATCCACAGTAGTTTCTGTATATGGTTTGCATGGAAAATGGAAGTAATTTTTTACTGCAGTAAACAAGAACTTAATCAACGGTAACTATAACATTTGCTATATACCAGTAACTTTTGGGCGTAGTGACAAGCGCATATACAACAATTCCTTAAGATAGTTTAAGGCAGTTAAGTCTGACTCATATCTTGACTTACATCTAGAAATTGACAATGAGGGTCGGTTGAAAACAAAACTTTACGACAAAAGAGATGATTTCAGCTTCCCAATTGCGAACTTTCGATTTCTATGTAGCAACATTCCAGCAGCGCCTGCATACGGAGTATATATCTCCCAGTTAATACGATATTCCAGGGCTTGTATTTCCTATCATGATTTCCTTGATAGAGGGTTGCTGCTCACAAGAAAGCTATTAAACCAAGAGTTCCAAGTGGTGAAGTTGAAAATCATCCCTTCGTAAGTTTTACGGACGCCATCACGAGTTGGTTGACCGTTATGGAATATCCGTTTCACAGATAATAGCGGATATGTTCCTAATGTCGTTACTACAATCCCGTGCCCTTTTCCCGGATGTGACCTACCGAATTAGACTTATTACCGGATTTGTACTAACACGAGCAACACGACGGGTGCCACATGTGGAGCAGGATCTACTTACCCTTCCAAATCACCCCCAGGTTTTCGTGGGGTTCGTGTTGCTCAATCTTTAGTTTTTTATGATGTGTTTTGTGTACTATTGTTTGTCTGTTGGTCTTTTTCTTTTTTAGCCATGGCATTGTCAGTTTATTTTCGACTTATGAGTTTGAATGTCCCTCTGGTATCTTTTGCCTCTCTTTTAATACTGTTCCCTTTTCACTTTGAACAATTTGAAGGTCATTTTAAATTTCATATAAGCAAAGAAAACATTAATTATAAATTTCATCTAATATTTTACTTTACTTTGCTATTCTGTTATGGTTTTCAAAATTAACACATATACAAACACACATTTGCATAGGTGAACAACATACGATCTTTAACAATGGACAAGTGTCTATAAAATGCGTTAAACTATTATTTAACAAATAATTCATGCACTGGGGCCATATGGCGGTTAGTGCATTGAATGTCATGTACAGAAGAGTAAATTCACAAGCTTCCTTATGGTCAATTAATTGCCATTTAATCCTAAGCTATATAATCTATCTGTCATATTATAAATCATTGTAAACAGTTCAAACCCACAACAGGTTTCATTTTTACTGTGAATTCGAAATATATCATGAACTTTCATTTTTTGTGGTTTGCACATTCCTGATGATATGAGGGTTAATCAAGATTAGCACTTTGAAACTCATCAAATTAATTAAGTGTTTTTTATCATTTTCTAGCACTGGGTCGAAACCACTGCTTGTAAACTGCTTGTTTCAAAGGTTATCATCAGCTTAGCCGTCAGTGCTTCGGTATTGACATGATTTATAACATATCTTTCATAACTTCCCAATTAATAAATCTAAAGATTATTATGAAACTTACGTTCCAACTATCTCAAGCAAAGTTGACCTTTGAGGATTTGGCTATCTTTGTGGGTCCCTTTATGTTATAATGCTCCACAAGTATTCAACTATCTAAGCATCCATGGCTTTCAATTTTTGGGGTTTGAGCATTCCTGAACAAGGTACATCCAGAAAAGCACTTCCAACGGACGAAATTAATAATGTTTTATTTTCATCTAAAATCATATTGAGAATCTGTGCTTTAATTTAACGCACCAACAAACTTTTTTTCAAAACTTGCAAATGCAATTGTTCTTCTCGAGAATACCTTTTGACTGGTATAGTTTTATCAACATCTTGGCAATATCTTAATGAAACGAAATTTAGTTTTTTTCCAAAATGAGATAACTATCAACCAGTAAACAACTATATATATGGCAATGTCCGGCTTTCAACAATGAGCAACACACATATCGTAAAGTAAGGTATAAAAGGTCACAAAAGACAAAATGTCAAACAATTCAAATGAGAAAACAAACGGCCAAATCTATAATGTAATAACAATATAACAGATAACAACCAACGACAAACACTGAATAACAGGCTCCTGTCTGGACATAAGAATAATATGACAAGGTTAAACAGGTGTTAGTGTGTAACAACACAAAATAAAAACAAACTATATAAAGCAGTTGGAACAAGCTTGACTACGCCTCATTCATTTGCAGAAAATGTAAAGCAATTTCACGTTAACACGAAACAACCGAATTGACTGCACACATACTTACCTAACTTAGAGGACGTGTTGTAAAGATTTTAATGGGCACATAATATGTCATTATTATACTCTCATGCGAGGAATTACTTTAACGTCTACATCCTGGAGCTAGTGACTCAATAAGTAATACATTGTCAATAAATATAAAAGATGTGGGAGTGATTGAATCAAGTTCAAACTAGTTAATATTTTTAATAGATGAGAGACATTTAACCATTTATATATGTAAAGTGTCTTCTTTTTCAGTTTCTATATAAACGTTTCGAGAGTTCGTTGTAAATATTTCATATATCTTTTCACTTAAAATAACACTTTGTAACTTTCGCGCGTCCGATGCGTTTTCTCGATATACCTTCACCGGGAATCCGCAAACCTACACATTTGAAAGTAAGGGATGTATATTACGTAGTTCGAAACGTTTGAAGCTTTATGACCAAAAGAGACGGAACAGAATTGTTTTATACTTCGAATCAATAATTCTGAGTTACTTTTAATATATATTATTCGATCGCGGAAAACAAAATGAAACATAACGAACAACACCTTATCATATGTTAACCTTCCATAGAATTATATATATGAGGGTCTGGATGGGGTTTACAGAATAGAGAATAATGGGCCAATACTACAGAATAACAATGGACCAACTATATAAAGAATAGAGAAAAATAGGACAAAAAATAAAGGATAGAGAAAAATAGAACAAAAATAAAGGATAGAGAATAATGAGGTGCTAAAATATAAAGAATAGAGAATAATGGACAAAATTTATAAAGAATAGAGAAAAATGGCTTGAAAAATAAAGAATACAGAATTGAAGGACGCCCCATCCAGACCTTCATATATAGGCTGCAGTTAGCTATCAAACGGAACACTTTTCGGCATACGTCAAATAATGCCCTTCGATTGTCGGTGAAAGTTTTAAATTGTTTTCATTTCAATCTGCTAATTAAATTTTTCTATATCTTTTGCATGTTGTCTCCTTAAAAAATATCATTTCACATTAGCTAATAGTCAAAAGTTACTTCTGATGAGAAGGTATTTCGCGTAAACATTGTAATTGCAACAGGTGAAAGTAATTTATAAGACGATTGATTATTGTAAACTATTGCAGTTGTATAACTTGTTTTCCGAATTTTTATGTAGTATCAATATAACCTGTTTGTCGTATAATTTATTACATCGGATATAAAATTACACCTTGAACTCATAACGTAAAACTCAGCGGTATGATTTATTTCGATTATCAATCACTGGAATGATAACACTGTTGGTATTATCTGACCTAAAGTGGCATGATGCATTGCATAAATGAATATTTTGATAAATGTAAATTCTGTCAATATTTGTGGATTGTACAAAAAACGTTAAAATCGGGGTGTTTATACCATATTAATACATGTCATCAACAAAATGTCTTTGTTCTTACTGTGTTATAAGCTGAATAATGCACAGCTAAGGTGTGTGGTAACTACCTCATATATACTGCACAGGTCAAATGCACTTTTGCATTACAATTAAAACATAGTTGATCAATTAACAATTTGGTACAACTTGATCGCTTCGAAATAAAGTAATTGTGATCAAATTGTTAGGGAAGGAAGAACGGTTCCTTCCTAAGACTGGGAACCTTTTTGATATTATTTTTACGATGTAAATCCTAAATCAATCCAAAAGCTAAGTGTAACTAGATCAATATCTTTTAATTTTTTAACAAATAATAGAGGAAAGGTTTAAAAAGATCCAAATAATTAGGTCTTTCCACGTTTCTGTGGAAAGACCTTTTGATTTTGTTCTGATTAGGTCTTTCCACTTTTCTGTGGAAAGACCTATTGATTTTGTTCTGATTATTAGGTCTTTCCACTTTTCTGTGGAAAGACCTATTGTATTTGTTCTGATTATTATTATTATTTTTTTTTTCTTCCGCCAAATTTTGTTCTTGCGATAAATGTTTGTTTCGCAATATGTCGCTTAAATATTTCTCATGTTGTATCGTATAGTTTATGCGCTTTTAAAATTCACCCTGCTAAGCCGAACCATTTTCTTTGTAAGAGTTATCACCCTATTCACTGTTTATCATATGTTTGCATCTCCTTCGTAACAAAAAAAGATATCGACAAAATTTCTCTTACAAATCGTTGGTTACATCCTCAGAAATTTTTGGCTAATTTGAATCGAAGCGATTCGATGAAATTTTATATGAGTTATCTACCTTTACGAAATAAATTTGTCGGTATGTGTTATTAACTCATCAACCGTTAACCGTATAACCCTGGAATGTTTTTATTTGAGGCCCCTAGGTCCTAACTTAGAAAAATGAGGTCAACGTCAAAGGTCAAGGTCAAGTTCTCAATTGTGACTTTTTTTTTGCATTTTCTCCAACACTTTAAAAGATATGTATAAAAGAACAAGTGCAAAATGATTGCTTCATTGTAATGAAGATATGTTACAGTTGGTCTGATACAATCTAATGGCATCTTATAGGAGTTAGTGCCCCTGAAATGTCTAATTATAAGGTTAATTGATTATTACTTCAACTTGGTTCATTATAAAGCCATATGACCTTTAACAAAAGGTTGGGTGAAATATGACCTTGAAAAATGAAAACCGGAAATGACCTTGAGAAAACCGGAAGTAGCCATGTTTGCACTTTTTTCATGAAAAGTACTTGGAATCCATATATTTTGTAATTTAGATACATTAACTTATCACTGAAGACTAGAAGTAACTTTAGATAAACCGGAAGTGGCCAATTATCTCCTGGTTTACAGGCAAAAGTATATAGAAACTATATATTTTTGGAATCAGTGTAAAAGAAGCTATCATTTGAGACCGAAAGTGAAATTTACTTCACCGGAAGTAGTTAATTATCTTCCTTATTTCACTCAAAAGTAAATAGAAACCACTTATTTATTGTATCAGTATGAAGAAACTTATAATTGGATGCCAATTTTAACTTTGAGTAAACCAGAAGTAGCTTCTTATCAATTATTTAGAAAATTGATGTGGAAAGACCTTCAATTGTTCTTTGAACAATTGGTTTTTAATTATTTATTTTTTTCTTCTTCCGCCAAACCCTTTCTTTGCGGTATAAAGTTGTTTCGCAATATGTCGCTTAGATATTTTGGATATTAAATTGAACAGTTATTGCACTTTAAAAACTCATTTTGTTAAGACGAAGACTTTTTTTATTGTAAGAGTTATCTCCAAAAACACTGTTTTCCTTGTTAGTGTATCTCCTCCGTAACCAAAAAAGATAAGGACAAAATTCTTTTTCATATTTGTTCGTTACATCCTCAGGATTTTTGGCTGATTGGATCGAAGCGATCTGGTGAAATCTTATAGGTGTTATCTACCTTTACCAAATAATTTTGTCGTTATGTTTTTGTAACTCATAAACCGCAAGCTGTATAAACCTAGAGTCTTTTTATTTGAGGTCCTTAGGTCCTAACTTAGAAAATGAGGTCAAGGTCAAAGGTCAAGGTCATGTTCTCAATTTTGACATTTGCCTGTTTTTGCACTTTCTCTGAAACTTTTAAAGATATATATATATAAAAGAACCAGTGCAAAGTGTTTGCTTTATTGTGATGAAGATATGAAACATTTGATCTGAAACAATCCAATGACAACTTATAGGAGTTATTGCCCTTAAATGTTTTATTTTAAGGTAAATTCATTATTACTTCAAATTGGTATATGATAAAGCCATAAATTCTTTACCAAAATGTTTGATGACATATGACCTTGAATAATGTCAACCGAAAGTGACCTTGAGTAAACCGGAGGTAGTCATTTTGCACTTATTTCATGGAAAAGTACCTAGAAACCATATATTTTTATATGGTCATACATTTACCTATCATTTGAGACAGGAAGTGACATTTTACAAACCGGAAGTAACATATTATCTCCTTATTACAGACATAAGTATATACAAACTATATATATTTGAAATCAGTGAGAATAAAGCTATCATATGAGACGGAAGTGACATTTTCTTAACCGGAAGTAGCCGATTATCTCCCTTTTACAGGCAAAAGTATATATTTTATGAATCAGTGTAATTAAAGCTATCGTATGAGACCAGAAGTGACATTTTTAAACCGGAAGTTGGCAATTATCTCCTTATTTCAGGCAAAAGTATATAGAAACCATATATTTATTGAATCAGTATGAAGCAACCTATGATTGGACGCCAATAGTAACTTTGAGTAAACCAGAAGTAGCTTCTTATCAATTATTTAGAAAATTGATGTGTAAGACCTTCAATTGTTCTTTGAACAATTGGTTTTAATTATTTAATTTTTCTTCTTCCGCCAAACCCTTTTCTTGCGGTATAAAGTTGTTTCGCAATATGTCGCTTAGATATTTTGGATATTAAATTGAACAGTTATTGCACTTTAAAAACTCATCTTGTTAAGCCGAAGACTTTTTTTATTGTAAGAGTTATCTCCCAAAACAATGTTTTTCTTGTTAGTGTATCTCCTCCGTAACCAAAAAAGATAAGGACAAAATTCTTTTTCATATTTGTTCGTTACATCCTCAGGATGTTTGGCTGATTGGATCGAAGCGATCTGGTGAAATCTTATAGGTGTTATCTACCTTTACCAAATAATTTTGTCGTTATGTTTTTGTAACTCATAAACCGCAAGCCGTATAAACCTAAAGTCTTTTTATTTGAGGTCCTTAGGTCCTAACTTAGAAAATGAGGTCAAGGTCAAAGGTCAAGGTCATGTTCTCAATTTTGACATTTGCCTGTTTTTGCACTTTCTCTGAAACTTTTAAAGATATATATATAAAAGAACTAGTGCAAAGTGTTTGCTTTATTGTGATGAAGATATGATACATTTGATCTGAAACAATCCAATGACAACTTATAGGAGTTATTGCCCCTTAAATGTTTTATTTTAAGGTAAATTGATTATTACTTCAAATTGGTATATGATAAAGCCATAAATTCTTTACCAAAATGTTTGGTGACATATGACCTTGAAAAATGTCAACCGAAAGTGACCTTGAGTAAACCGGAGGTAGTCATTTTTGAACTTATTTCATGGAAAAGTACTCAGAAACCATATATTTTTTGAATGGGCATATCAAAACCTATCATTTGAGACCGGAAGTAACATTTATTAACCGAAAGTAGCAAACTATCTCCCTTATTACAGGCATAAGTATGAACAAACTATATATTTTTGGAATCAGTGTGAATTAAGCTATAATATGAGACAGGAAGTGACATTTTCTAAACCGGAAGTAGCCAATTATCTCCCTTTTTACAGGCAAAAGAATATATATACCATATATTTTTGGAATCAGTGTAAATAAAACTATCATATGAGACCGGAAGTGACATTTTCTAAACCGGAAGTTGGCAATTATCTTCCTTATTTCAGGCAAAAGTATATAGAACCGTATATTTATTGAATCAGTATTAGAAACCTATGATTGGACGCCAAAAGTAACTTTGAGTAAACCGGAAGTAGCTTCTTATCAATTATTTAGGAACTTGATGTGGTTCATAAGTGTTTCTCGTTTCTCGTTTTTATATAGATTAGACCGTTGGTTTTCCCGTTTGAATGGTTTTACACTAGTCATTTTTGGGGCCCTTTATAGCTTACTGTTCGGTGTGAGCCTAGGCTCCGTGTTGAAGACCGTACTTTGACCTATAATGGTTTACATTTATAAATTTTGACTTGGATGGAGAGTTGTCTCATTGGCACTCATACCACATCTTCTTATATCTATTGATGTGGAAAGACCTTGAATTGTTCTCTGAACAATTGGTTTTTAATTTAAGATTAGTTTTGTGCTCAACAGATTTAATTACTATTCTTTTTAAATATTTACCCCTGTTAAGTTAATATTTCGTGACCAAATTTAATGCTGATCATATTTTTAGTATGTGCTCAACAGGAAATATAGATAAGATTCTTTCAAATGCGGTATATCTTTGCGGTCATCTAATACAGTTGAAAAACAGTATGTCGAGGATAAATAATGAAAATATTACTGTTTTTCGTTTTACTTTTCAAATAAATTTGTGAACACTTCTGTTCAATTTTATGAAAGAAATGAAATGGCTTAGTCTATACTCCGTAACCCTTTTATTAGTTACAATTTCTTATGAACTGATTTTAAAAATATCAAACGAAGATAAAACTGAATGAATAAAAGGAGATGTGGTTATAAGCCAATGAGACAGCAACAAAATGAAAAAAACAACTAAACCCGTCTGGAAGGGAACAAACAATGAATAGAGGTCTACACAATATGTCAAGCTCCAATATCCACAAATGTATGTAAAATTGTGAATAAATTGAACAGAAAAAAATCAAAGATCTGCCATTAAAACTCAATCCTCAAAATAGCGTGACCATTACAGTAAGGAGGAAGCCAACAAAATATAATAATTTCAAAGTAACCAACCTTTTCTGCTTAAGTGTGTATTTTCCTTATGCAAGAGAGCTTTCCAATGAGCCGTGGACTGACAATGGCTTGCGCATATAAAATAATGTTTGCCTGGAACAAAATCCACAAAAGAATTCCTGTAAACTCATCATGTCATGTGATAAAACAGTTATTGACCAATCAAATCGGTATATGGTAATGATACTGAACAGCTCGGTGACCCTTTGACCCGTACTCCTGACGTCGTTCGGGAAAAGTAGGCCTCCTACTGTGCAGTATAACAAACATATCCCGACTTGCTTATTCAATAACTTTTCAAATTTATTTTTGACACGGAAGTAATATTTCCGAGAAAACCATTTGAATACAGCCATTCAGAAAAGGAGTCGAGTAGTACGAACGTTTCAGTTTTATTTATGATGCGCTATAAATGAAATATTTCTTTATCAAATATTAATTTCGTGGAACACAATGGCATCGATGATCAAGAATTGACTCCTTTTGAACTTTGTCAACAAAATAAAAATGTAAAAATTAAATTTATTATAGCCGAGTCATTTAATGTTTAAATTTCACATTAAAAATATCCCTATTCACGATAATAAACAGACTCTACCACCAGTACTCGTGAATTACGATATTTCGTCACTCTCGGCAATTAAATATTGAATATTTCAATAGCTCAGCAAGTCTCGAGTTTTAATTTGAAAACTTAACTGTCTCGAGTATATATATTTTGTATTACACTCGATGCAGTTGTAGAATCTATATATATTCAAAATACACTCAGACGCAATTTCCCGTGTTATAGGTATAAAACCACTAATTCGGCCCAGTCAGAAAGAACATACAAAGAAAGTAGTACATATTTTAAACAACATAGTTCTTAAGCATAGCTGTTACTTTGTCAATAAGTAAAACATTTGGGCAATTTTGGTATCAAAGGAAAACTCAGGGACTTGGGATCACTGTAGAACTCTTGTTAAAAGTTTCTATTGAATACCAAAAAAATATGAAATTAAGAAAGGAGGGCATAGATCAGAAGTTCATGTTTTTGTACTACCAAACTTCCGGGAACCAGTGCACTATAACATGCAATAAAAAATATGTTGATTTTTCAGCACAAGTCTTGATAAGGTATAGTTTTGACATGAAATGACTATCACTTTATTTGAACTTAAAACAAAATAACTATGAATGCTTGAAGTTGCAGAATTTAACATAGAAAGCAATGGGGCTATGAATTAGCGGTTAAATTCTTTACCAAAATGTTTGATGACATATGACCTTGAATAATGTCAACCGAAAGTGACCTTGAGTAAACCGGAGGTAGTCATTTTGCACTTATTTCATGGAAAAGTACCTAGAAACCATATATTTTTTATATGGTCATACATTTACCTATCATTCGAGACAGGAAGTGACATTTTACAAACCGGAAGTAACATATTATCTCCCTTATTACAGACATAAGTATATACAAACTATATATATTTGAAATCAGTGAGAATAAAGCTATCATATGAGACCGGAAGTGACATTTTCTAAACCGGAAGTAGCCGATTATCTCCCTTTTTACAGGCAAAAGTATATATTTTATGAATCAGTGTAAATAAAGCTATCGTATGAGACCGGAAGTGACATTTTTTAAACCGGAAGTTGGCAATTATCTCCCTTATTTCAGGCAAAAGTATATAGAAACCATATATTTATTGAATCAGTATGAAGCAACCTATGATTGGACGCCAATAGTAACTTTGAGTAAACCAGAAGTAGCTTCTTATCAATTATTTAGAAAATTGATGTGGAAAGACCTTCAATTGTTCTTTGAACAATTGGTTTTTAATTATTTAATTTTTTCGGCCTCCGCCAAACCCTTTTCTTCCGTTATAAAGTTGTTTCGCAATATGTCGCTTAGATATTTTGGATATTAAATTGAACAGTTATTGCACTTTAAAAACTCATCTTGTTAAGCCGAAGACTTTTTTTATTGTAAGAGTTATCTCCCAAAACAATGTTTTTCTTGTTAGTGTATCTCCTCCGTAACCAAAAAAGATAAGGACAAAATTCTTTTTCATATTTGTTCGTTACATCCTCAGGATGTTTGGCTGATTGGATCGAAGCGATCTGGTGAAATCTTATAGGTGTTATCTACCTTTACCAAATAATTTTGTCGTTATGTTTTGTAACTCATAAACCGCAAGCCGTATAAACCTAAAGTCTTTTATTTGAGGTCCTTAGGTCCTAACTTAGAAAATGAGGTCAAGGTCAAAGGTCAAGGTCATGTTCTCAATTTTGACATTTGCCTGTTTTTGCACTTTCTCTGAAACTTTTAAAGATATATATATAAAAGAACTAGTGCAAAGTGTTTGCTTTATTGTGATGAAGATATGATACATTTGATCTGAAACAATCCAATGACAACTTATAGGAGTTATTGCCCCTTAAATGTTTTATTTTAAGGTAAATTGATTATTACTTCAAATTGGTATATGATAAAGCCATAAATTCTTTACCAAAATGTTTGGTGACATATGACCTTGAAAATGTCAACCGAAAGTGACCTTGAGTAAACCGGAGGTAGTCATTTTTGAACTTATTTCATGGAAAAGTACTCAGAAACCATATATTTTTTGAATGGGCATATCAAAACCTATCATTTGAGACCGGAAGTAACATTTATTAACCGAAAGTAGCAAACTATCTCCCTTATTACAGGCATAAGTATGAACAAACTATATATTTTGGAATCAGTGTGAATTAAGCTATAATATGAGACAGGAAGTGACATTTTATAAACCGGAAGTAGCCAATTATCTCCCTTTTTACAGGCAAAAGAATATATATACCATATATTTTTGGAATCAGTGTAAATAAAACTATCATATGAGACCGGAAGTGACATTTTCTAAACCGGAAGTTGGCAATTATCTTCCTTATTTCAGGCAAAAGTATATAGAAACCGTATATTTATTGAATCAGTATTAGAAACCTATGATTGGACGCCAAAAGTAACTTTGAGTAAACCGGAAGTAGCTTCTTATCAATTATTTAGGAACTTGATGTGGTTCATAAGTGTTTCTCGTTTCTCGTTTTTATATAGATTAGACCGTTGGTTTTCCCGTTTGAATGGTTTTACACTAGTAATTTTAGGGGCCCTTTATAGCTTACTGTTCGGTGTGAGCCTAGGCTCCGTGTTGAAGACCGTACTTTGACCTATAATGGTTTACATTTATAAATTTTGACTTGGATGGAGAGTTGTCTCATTGGCACTCATACCACATCTTCTTATATCTATTGATGTGGAAAGACCTTCAATTGTTCTCTGAACAATTGGTTTTTAATTTAAGATTAGTTTTGTGCTCAACAGAATTAATTACTATTCTTTTTAAATATTTACTCCTGTTAAGTTAATATTTCGTGACCAAATTTAATGCTGATCATATTTTTAGTATGTGCTCAACAGGAAATATAGATAAGATTCGTTCAAATGCGGTATATCTTTGCGGTCATCTAATACAGTTGAAAAACAGTATGTCGAGGATAAATAATGAAAAATATTACTGTTTTTCGTTTTACTTTTCAAATAAATTTGTGAACACTTCTGTTCAATTTTTATGAAAGAAATGAAATGGCTTAGTCTATACTCCGTAACCCTTTTATTAGTTACAATTTCTTATGAACTGATTTTAAAAATATCAAACGAAGCTAAAACTGAATGAATAAAAGGAGATGTGGTTATAAGCCAATGAGACAGCAACAAAATGAAAAAAACAACTAAACCCGTCTGGAAGGGAACAAACAATGAATAGAGGTCTACACAATATGTCAAGCTCCAATATCCACAAATGTATGTAAAATTGTGAATAAATTGAACAGAAAAAAATCAAAGATCTGCCATTAAAACTCAATCCTCAAAATAGCGTGACCATTACAGTAAGGAGGAAGCCAACAAAAATATAATAATTTCAAAGTAACCAACCTTTTTCTGCTTAAGTGTGTATTTTCCTTATGCAAGAGAGCTTTCCAATGAGCCGTGGACTGACAATGGCTTGCGCATATAAAATAATGTTTGCCTGGAACAAAATCCACAAAAGAATTCCTGTAAACTCATCATGTCATGTGATAAAACAGTTATTGACCAATCAAATCGGTATATGGTAATGATACTGAACAGCTCGGTGACCCTTTGACCCGTACTCCTGACGTCGTTCGGGAAAAGTAGGCCTCCTACTGTGCAGTATAACAAACATATCCCGACTTGCTTATTCAATAACTTTTCAAATTTATTTTTGACACGGAAGTAATATTTCCGAGAAAACCATTTGAATACAGCCATTCAGAAAAGGAGTCGAGTAGTACGAACGTTTCAGTTTTATTTATGATGCGCTATAAATGAAATATTTCTTTATCAAATATTAATTTCGTGGAACACAATGGCATCGATGATCAAGAATTGACTCCTTTTGAACTTTGTCAACAAAATAAAAATGTAAAAATTAAATTTATTATAGCCGAGTCATTTAATGTTTAAATTTCACATTAAAAATATCCCTATTCACGATAATAAACAGACTCTACCACCAGTACTCGTGAATTACGATATTTCGTCACTCTCGGCAATTAAATATTGAATATTTCAATAGCTCAGCAAGTCTCGAGTTTTAATTTGAAAACTTAACTGTCTCGAGTATATATATTTTGTATTACACTCGATGCAGTTGTAGAATCTATATATATTCAAAATACACTCAGACGCAATTTCCCGTGTTATAGGTATAAAACCACTAATTCAGCCCAGTCAGAAAGAACATACAAAGAAAGTAGTACATATTTTTATAGTTCTTAAGCATAGCTGTAACTTTGTCAATAAGTAAAACATTTGGGCAATTTTGGTATCAAAGGAAAACTCAGGGACTTGGGATCACTGTAGAACTCTTGTTAAAAGTTTCTATTGAATACCAAAAAAATATGAAATTAAGAAAGGAGGGCATAGATCAGAAGTTCATGTTTTTGTACTACCAAACTTCCGGGAACCAGTGCACTATAACATGCAATAAAAAATATGTTGATTTTTCAGCACAAGTCTTGATAAGGTATAGTTTTGACATGAAATGACTATCACTTTATTTGAACTTAAAACAAAATAACTATGAATGCTTGAAGTTGCAGAATTTAACATAGAAAGCAATGGGGCTATGAATTAGCGGTGTTTTTCCAACAGGGGTGACAAATACATATATAAGCCTAAAACATAGACGCGAAATGAGCATATAGCTGACTATGCGGTATGGATTTTGCTCATTGTTGAAGGCTGTACGGTGACCTATAGTTGTTATTTTCTGTGTCATTTGGTCTCTTGTGGAGAGTTGTCTCGTTGGCAATTATACCACATCTTCTTATTTTTATATATAGTACATAATATCAAACAAAATAAATATATTTTACAATAGATATAAGAAGATGTGGTATGAGTGCCAATGAGACAACTTTCCATCCAAGTCACAATTTGTAAAAGTAAACCATTATAGGTCAAAGTACGGCCTTCAACACGGAGCCTTGGCTCACACCGAACAACAAGCTATAAAGGGCCCCAAAAATGACTAGTGTAAAACCATTCAAACAGGAAAACCAACGGTCTAATCTATATAAAAAACAAGAAACGAGAAACACTTATGAACTACATCAACAAACGACAACCATTGGACATCAAGTTCCTGACTTAGGACAGGTGCAAACAAATTTACAAAACTAAATGTATACTCAAATATATTGACCAGATCATAAGAGGTCAGTGAAATCTGTAAAGTTTAAATAAGCACGTGATAATATGAGCACAATCAAATGTTATAGGATTGTAACAAAAAATGTATACACATGTGGTGATCTAAAAAGAAAACAACAGTTTCTCTACAATATTTCAACAGTCCATAAACTTTGCTTATTTTGGTTGATCTATAGTAATTAGGAATTATATTCCGCAATTCACGAACATCCGCATTGTTATCAAGCACTATTTCATAATACTCATCCCCAATAACAGTCTTGCAGATCTTACAAATTCGTTTATTTTTGATTTTATGTTGAAAGACAAATTATATAATTATTAACACATGACATAGGAAAAAACTCTTTGTTCTTAATGTGCTATATCTGGATAATCCACAGCTAAGGTGTGTATTAACTACTCCAGATATAACGCACAGTTGTACTCTACTTACTTATAGGAGCTGATCTAGGACTTTTCTAAAGGGGTGCGTAATTCCATAAAAAGGAAGAATACCGCCGAGTTTGACAATTTTATGCTAAAAATGATATAATTTGCCATCAAAGTTGGGCGAACGCCCTCTACGCCCCCCTGAATCACCCACTAGCCTTGCAATTATGACATAGTTGATCAATGAAAAATTTGTACAAACTTCGTTTTTACAAAATATGAAGTAGAAATGGTTTCTCATTCCATAAAATAGGAAAATTTTATGGTATTTTGTGTAAAATGTAAATGTTAAATCAGTGTTTCAAAGTCAAACAAGATAAAAAAAAATGTAATTTCTGACAAAAAATAAATGTACTTTAGAATATCCCAATAATTGAAATCTGATTTGGATAAGTTTTGTGCTCAATAGAATTTATTACGCCTGACTTTTTAAATATTTATTCCTGTTTAGTGACTGTTTGGGGATCGAATTTAATGAGGTTAAAAATTCACATTTAAGTATGTGCCAAGACAGGGGTGGGGTTGAGCGAAAGGTTGATAAGTAAAAATATTTTTCTGTTTACTTTGCACTATATATCTAGGTACATCTCTCTTCGATTAATCTTCCTCTGAGCATATTCTTGAGGGAAAGAAAAGAAATAATCTATACTCAATAACCCTTTCAGTTATGATTTTTCATAAACCGATTTAAACGTACATCTAACGGAACTTAAACTGATATACAGTAGTAAATATTGGCTATACTAGTATGTCAATAAGATAGCAATCACACGATAAAACAACATAAGGACATCTAGAGGACAACATATAGTTTTCACCAGTAGACAGGTGTCTACACAATATGTCAAGTTCAATATTGTGAATGAATTTAGCAGAAACAATCAAAGATCTGCCATTAAAACACAATTCTCCAAACAATATTACAATTTAGGAGAAAACATGAATATCAAAAAAGTTTTTACTATTTTCCCCTTTTCTTTACCTTACACGATAACTTTCCTAGGAGCCGTGGATTGAATAAATCGTCCGCATATTTCCAAAAACATCCATGTAAACTGATGACATCATGTGTTAAAACAGTTATCTGCACGGTCAAGATGACCCTTCAACCCGAACTCCTACGTCGTTCGGGTCAAGTAGGGTCACGTCCGTTAATTGTATCCAATATACAAATATTTTACCTGTAAAGACAGGTAGTCTCAAAAGCATAGGAGATGAATTTTGTTTCACAGCTGGGTGCCCAAGATACATGAGGCTCCGTTTATTGCAGTAAACTTTTATTCTATACTTGTAAGGTATTTTCACTGCTGTGTGCCCAATATACATGTTTATTCTAGTAAACCATAAGGAATCCAGAGTTGGGGTCTCGGGTGCCATGTAATGAATTCATCATAGGTCACAGGTGTACGGTACAGGTGATTGAGTTTCGCAGTTTCAGGTCTCGTTTGAAGTTGCAAACTTCAGGTGTCACGCCACATGGGGGATTGATAAGACATAGTTATTACGCAATATTACTTCATAAGCTTTTTGTGTACATCCTGGATGTTGGTTTTGCCGAGGGCACAGGTGAGATTGGAATATATTATTGTTACTGTAATACAGGTACAACTACCTGTTCATATGTTTAATGAATACCTGTAGTACTACCATACAATACCCTATGCACCACCATTTAACTACCCTAACCAGTGTTGATAACGAATAGACAACCTGTATATAGATCTTATTTTTATTGCATTAAAGAATAAGCAGATATAAAAAGGTTTATAACAGATGCATTTTTTTAATTGACTTTTGAGATGGAAAAGTAATATTCCTGTATGCTTGCAAGTTTATAACTTCTTAAGAAATTTTTAGGCAAAAAGCATAAAAACAGAAAAAGCAGACAAGGAAATGATACGAGAATGTGAATCATAAGTCTTTTACATTCTTATATTGAACATCGAATATAATCATTGACAACTATTTAGTTGGTAAAGGTTCAGATGATGAAAAACATTTCTTTTTAAAATGGAAACTTTATAATATATGAAGAAAGTGTCGTTAACCGTACGGCCTCCAACAATGAGAAAACCCCATACCGTATATTCGGCTATAAAATATCTCAACATGAAAATGTGAAACAACAATTTTAACGAGAAAACTAACTTATTTATAACAAAATAATTTCCGCAGAAAAAATTTGACAGACATGAACCAACGACAACCACTGATCTATATGCTCCTGATTTAAGACAGGCACATTCAAAATGTGTCGGTGGTATATGTTTGTGAGCGCCTAAAAAAGAACGTTATGTGTTGCGAATATTTTCCTGGACTCAAGCGTTTTGCTGGTAGCAATAAACAGATTGATTGCTAAATGATATTAGAAGAGAGGGGTAGAAATAAGTGAATTTGAATTTACTTTGTGTAAATCCTTAAATTTGAAGTTAGATTTATAAGGGTCTGGATTGAATAACATACTTTAGAAGTGTAGTATAACTATATTAATTATTTCAAGATAAGATTGTTTTTCTTAAAAATGTATGGTTTTAAAAGGTAAATAACATAACAAGTGACTAAATCACACTACAGGTGCCTTCTTACCTTTCACCTGGTCAAGTCTGCTATTGGTGTCAAAATTTAATTACTAAAACAACAGCCTCCAATAAATGTGTATTGTGTAATTTTATACATAAGGTGAGACGCAAATAAAATATTGAATTGAATTGTTTACATAAACGGGGAGTAATACAATTGCTAATTCAATATCCTAATGCAGAAATAGTGTGATAAAGGATTTTCACTATACAAATCCTTTAAATTGTGTGATGTATGGTTTCCAACCAAAAGAATTATAAGCATAACGTTTGGTGATAATTTATACCTATTAAAGTCTCTACGTAACCAAAAAAAAAAAAAAAAAAACGTACCCACCCTTTGCGAACGCCTTATTTAACTTTTACTATATTTTTTTCTTCTGGCGCACACATACATGTAACGTTACCGTAACAGAGAGAAAAAAGAACAATTTGATCATCAATAATTAGAAATTTATATTTTCAATCATGATTAAAAGTAGTTTTATTTTAATAAAAAAATGCAGAAAGCGGTTTATTAAATTTATTCATCAGACAAACCAAATATGTATGGTAACAATCCGATCGGTATTGTCTGAAAAATCGTCGTTGTTGGACTCTTCGCATGAAGAATTGATATCCTTTTCTTGGTTATTTTCCACACACAATGGCTCAAATTGATGAGGTCAGTTGTCTTTATAGTTTGACAGTAATCGGGAAAAGTGCTGTCAATACCGTCTATAGTGTATCGACATCGTCCAGTTAGAGACATTTTCCCAGCTTGTAACCACTGACGTAAGCACGATCACGTGATCGCTATCTAATTAAAAATCATTCATTATGACAAGCGCTGGATTCTTTGACCAGAAAAATGCCGATTGATCAGGTTTTGACCAGCAAAATTGTACAAAACATGTTTTCAGACTAATATTTATTAATTTAATTAAAAAAAAAAAAAATCGTGTCACGTCTCCTTTAATGCCAGCTTGAAATAGTTTAACGGGGGCGTGGCCTATTGGTTTGACGCATCTTACCACTATCTGAAATTAACTTGATTGACCGCAAAGGAATCTATTTGACTGGCGTTAAAAAATTTGATATGGTTTGAAATGAATTAAAACTAATTTTAATTTTGTCAATCTTTATCAAATGATGATTAATCTTATTTAAACAAGCGTTAATGCGTTTTTACGTCTGACTTTTAAATATTTATTCCTGTTTAGTGACTGTTTGGGGATCGAATTTAATGAGGTTAAAATTCACATTTAAGTATGTGCCAAGACAGGGGTGGGGGTTTGAGCGAAAGGTTGATAAGTAAAAATATTTTTCTGTTTACTTTGCACTATATATCTAGGTACATCTCTCTTCGATTAATCTTCCTCTGAGCATATTCTTGAGGGAAAGAAAAGAAATAATCTATACTCAATAACCCTTTCAGTTATGATTTTTCATAAACCGATTTAAACGTACATCAAACGGAACTTAAACTGATATACAGTAGTAAATATTGGCTATACTAGTATGTCAATAAGATAGCAATCACACGATAAAACAACATAAGGACATCTAGAGGACAACATATAGTTTTCACCAGTAGACAGGTGTCTACACAATATGTCAAGTTCTAAAAGTCACGAATTCATATAAATATTGTGAATGAATTTAGCAGAAACAATCAAAGATCTGCCATTAAAACACAATTCTCCAAACAATATTACAATTTAGGAGAAAACATGAATATCAAAAAAGTTTTTACTATTTTCCCCTTTTCTTTACCTTACACGATAACTTTCCTAGGAGCCGTGGATTGAATAAATCGTCCGCATATTTCCAAAAACATCCATGTAAACTGATGACATCATGTGTTAAAACAGTTATCTGCACGGTCAGGATGACCCTTCAACCCGAACTCCTACGTCGTTCGGGTCAAGTAGGGTCACCGAGCCGTGCAGATTAATCTTTATACCGATTTGCTTGTTCAGTAACTATAAATTACTTAACAAAGACACATGCCCGTGCTATTGTATAATGATATTTTTCATATAATAGCGATGTTTTAGGCTATGTTGACAAAATAAAACCAAACTGACTGCATATAGTGAAATATTATTTTAAAATTCCACCATTTTTATAAATGTTAGAAACCAAAAAAAAAAAACATAAAGCATAAAGATAAACGTAAAGAATGGAAGATATTTGAGCAGAATGAATCCGAGAGTAAATGAGTAAAATGAGTAAAATGTTAACTTCATAAATACTATTCAGAGTCGTCTTTTTTTTTTTTATCTCAGATTGATAGTTCTAAGTATTATATAAGTCCGTTCAAGTTAAATTCGGGTTACTAGTGTATGACAGAGTTCTGCATATTATGTAAATATTCGTTTAGGCATAACCTTTGTACCTCATACGAGGTAAGAATGAGTTTTTATTTGTTTTTGCTTATTATTTTATTAGCTTAGTAATTTTGCTTTGTTTAGCTTATCTTTAATAGTTAACCGCTTTTCGCTATTAGCTTTACTAATGCATTACATTTTGCTTAAACTTTTTGTTTATAGTTTAACGGCTTATTCATATATCATAATGGTATTGATAAATGAGAAACTATATTTCTAGTTTTTCTCTTTTGACAAGTAAAACTCTGTTTCGAACGTCACAGGAAGTAACAATTTGATTAAATAAAAACAATTGTAAATTTGAGAATGGAAATGGGGAAAGTGTCAGAAAACAGCCCAAGGCCACCAATGGGTTTTCAACACAGCAAGAAAATCCCGCATCCGGAGGCGGGCTTCATCTGCATTTTATCAATTTCTTAAACTGTGACGTAATTTACAGTTAATTAGTTAATTTTTGTAAATACACACATTACGTAAATTTATCGGATTGATATAATACATGTTTTGAAGGAATTCGTTTATATATGGTGTTATTAAATGTGATGTTATATCACATGGCTTCGTTTTCATGCTTCCTTGATAAAACTATCCAGAACCCTACATTGTCAACTAATTATTTCTGCCTCAGATAGTGCGACTACATTGCTATACAGTTTGTGTTTATATGCTAAAGAGTGACCTTTATTTGCTAGATCCACTTCCTTTCGTCTGTGGTGGATAGATGGTGTGTTCATGTTTCTCCAACATCTGATATTTTTGTATACAGGTAAATAATTTCTCGTTGGAGAAACGTGATTTTTTGGCAATGGGATTAATGAAATTTACCTATAAATGGAGTTACAGTGAATCCAGCTTAATTAACTTTTGAATAATCTGACGGATTGATAGTTGAAAAAAAAGTCCAAATTGTAATAAAAAAAAAAAAAATCATCAAAGAGCATTAATATACAAAACAGTGATTAACAACAAAACACGTTTTCAATGGTATAAAATTATCAACAATATTAGCACTGATGGACAAATACACTACACAATTTTGAAATTATGCACAGGGAAATGCTTTAAATTGCTGTCTTATACAATTAAAATAAAATCTTTGAATAAAGCACAAAAAGGGAATTGAAATGAGGTAAAGTTCAGATGAACCTTGTCAGACAGACATGTACACTTAACCATCATACCATACACCAAATATAGTTAGCTTATTGCTTTAATATAATATATGAGAAACATTTATCGGGAGCTTCTCTAGGTAATGTTGACGAATGCTCGTTGGGCGGAATAACGGGTAGCTGTCAGTAAAGAATATATGTGGTGCTAGTTGGAGTTGAATAAGCGGTCGTATGTCTGCTCACTTTTATTGGGTAGTAGACTAAAGACGAGTTGGTAATACCTTCACAGACCATTGCGTGTATTGTGTAGAGTTAAGCAAAATAGGAATGGTACCCTTCAAAATAGTCGTATTATTCCAATGTATTTGATATTATGGTCGATGATTTATTTTGTTAAATGTCACAATTAACAGATGACGTTGCTACAGTTGTATATGGACATAAGGTTCGTGCATTAAGTTTTTACAGAAAAAGTAAGACTATATAGCTAGAATATATATGTAAATGGTGCTCTACATGGGGTTTTTAAATTTCTCCAAGTAAAAAATGTAGTTATGGTATTTACTAGAAGGAAAAATGTAAATACAACTTAATAACTTGGCAATCATATATTGGAAATTGTTTTAAGCAGAGGCGGATTTAGGGGGCATGGTGCCCAACCCCTTATGGAGCTACATATATGGTTAATGCGTAGACTTGTGACATGTCCCACTCAAAACGTTGCTTACTTTGGGGACCCCGCCCCTTTATCAAAGTTCTGGATCCGCATCTGTGAAGATGCAGAACGATACTGTAAGGTTTAATTGTAACTCTAAAATTGTTAAACAAAAACCTTTTGGAAGCTGTAATAGATATTTTTATTTTAGATTATAATCGGAAGTTGAACAGTATTCGTTTTTTATTTTATAAAATAACCCATTTATTTTAGGGAAAACGGTACTATTTATTCTGCCATTGGCGACAATGCTAACATTTTCTAAATTTACCACTTTTTATAATAAAAACCCGGATAAACCAGTTATGTGTGGTGTTAGTACTTTATTATTCTGTTTTAAAAATTGAAGCCAAATAGTATCATGACCAACTTCCAACGGAGCTTGTTAATGTTATCTATGCCCACCGTCATTTTACACCAAATTTATGAAATTTTTGAAGTCTTTTCGAATAATTCTCTAGAAAATATTTCAATAGGTTTTAAAATTTATATTGTAAATATACACACTGCAGTTATTCATAGATAAATAAAAAAATATATTGTACCCTAACATCGAATCACAGCGCTCCTAAGTTGACTTCCTTCACCTGCCTTGGGTACACAAAAGGCCAACCTAATGCTGGGAAAATGTAATAGTACCGTTTTCCCTTTAGAATTTTTCTGAATTTATTTATTATTTTACATTTATTATTAAAAATTCTAACATGACGTTCTTCATACGCTTTGAGTACACACCCGTGGTAAAATATGAATATATTGTTTGGGCTGTTCCGATCGTACTCCCACGTCATATGTTTTTTTATGAATGAGCTACCCGACCTCATACAACGATGACGTAAGAATATGAGGATTTTTACGGGAAAATACACGCTTGTGAAACCGAAAATCATCACAACAAGGAAACGTAAACAAACGATGCTAAACTGTGTTATAATCCAATTTTTTTTTATACATATTAGACATATAAATAAATTTCTTATTTAAATTCATCCAAACCTATTTAAATACATTATTGTAAATATTTTAAGCATGTCACTAATTCAGTTTGCTCCGTTCTTTTACGTCAATTGAATAGTGCGTTTGTCTATGGGAACGGCAAATATTTGCCTTCACCTAGAGCACTTCGATCCAAAAGAATTGCCGTATTTGTCCTATTAGAATCGAAATAATTCATGGGGGCTTGAATATATCGTGATTTTACCACGGGTTGTCCCTTTATGCCGATATTTTACCCCTCGCTATCGCTCAGGGTAAAATATTTAGCATAAAGTGACAACCCGTGGTAAAATCACGATATATTCAAGCCCCCATGAATTATTTCTTAAGTATAATATGAAAATTATATTAAACATTGTATACAGGTCTCGGTTTACTCCTGGTTTACCCACATTTAATTACACCAATTATCTATTAGTAAAGAAAACAAATAAGACAAAAGCTTAAGGTTTATGAGCATTCACTTGTATAGTCTGTTCCAACTTTATAGGTATATAGATTATCTGTGTTTTCTATATATTTAGGTATTTTTCATTTTGTAGTTCCATTTCCTATGTATAGATGAATGATAAATAAATCAATTTTTTCTCTCAATAACTTAACATCAATTCAATCAATTTATTAACATACAACTAATGACAACCAATGGCATGCATTCATAAAAGTGTCTTGATAATTCATCGGTTTCTAAATGATTATGATATAAATACACCAAATGAATATATTATGATAAAGTTTTCTTTTATTGTAAACTTAATTTATATAATGTATGAATCAAATGTATACATGCATTGCATAAGAGAATAAATAATCATATTAAGTAATATGGGGCACTATATATAGTCATGAAAAGTACATTTTATATATATTTCAAAAGTCACAAAACATAATATTTACAAAGTAACAAAACATTTCATTTACACAGTCAAAACATTATATTCACAAACAAAATTCACAAGGATATAATCATGTTCATCGCATTATTATCTTGATGTTGGGGAATAGTTATTAGTTGTAACAAATAATCGTTCCTTATTTTTTATGCCCCACTTAGGGGCATTATGTTTTTTGGTCTGTGCTTTCGTTCGTCCGTTCGTTCGTCCGTCCGTCCGTCCGTTCATCCGTCTGTCCAGCTTCAGGTTAAAGTTTTTGGTTAAAGTTTTTGGTCAAGGTAGTTTTTGATGAAGTTGATGTCCAATCAACTTGAAACTTAGTACACATGTTCCCTATGATATGATCTTTCTAGTTTTAATGCCAAATTAGAGATTTGACCCCAATTTCACGGTCCACTGAACATAGAAAATAATAGTTCGAGTGGGGCATCCGTGTACTATGGACACATTCTTGTTATAAACAATATTTAATATCAAAAAATTATTCGTTTAAACAATTCAATATTTTAAGAATTACAACTGTTTAAGCAACATTAGTGTTTAAGATAAAATTACAGTTACTGTATGTGAATGTAGCTATATCTATTGTTTTGAGGTTTTTCTTCAGTTACTTTAGATAATATTCTATATATAACATATTATGACTACTGCGTTCGAACTGTAATGGACATCGGTATTAAATTCCATTCAAAATATGCATAGTAATGGACAGAAATTTTAAAATATGTCATGTGCATATGGAGAATCATATATTTAACTTTTCATTAAACAATTATATAAAAATTACAAAAATCAAGAACGACGGGCTGGTATTTCATAGAACATTTGTAAAAGGTCGTGGCTTTAAAACTAGTCGTTATATAAATATTTTTGAACGAAGTCGATAAATTGGAAACTGCAATTGCACAGCAGACCAACAATTGAAAAAAACATAAATACATTTAAAGTAGTTCGAGGGTTTGAACATAATGTCGACCATTTTAAATTTAAAATGATTGGTATAAAGTTTTACTAAAACTAGCAAATTTCAATATTTATATATATATATATATATATATATATATATATAGGTTTAATATAGCAAAACAAGAAGGCAAAACAACAATAAAACTTTATGACAAACAATGGTATTCATTTATAAAGAGTTGGTCCTGCTTTGTTTAATGAAAAGAATGGCCAACGTAGATACAAGTATCTTGTCTTAGGTAGGGATAAATCTTACTTTGTAAAAAATCATTCTGATTCAAACAAAAAATTCTTTGAAACTGACATTATCAAGATGCTTGATTTCTCGATTGACAACATATTTGTTACGTTTGGAGGACGTGTTTTTTAACAAACAATCGGCATTCCCATGGGAAAAAACTGTGCCACTCTTCTTGCCGACTTGTTCCTTTATTCATATGAGGCTGACTTCATACAGAAACTTCCTAGGAAGAAATAAAAGAAGTTAGCAGTATCCTTTAACTTTAACTTCCGCTATATAGATGATGTTCTCATATCTTGACTTACATCTAGAAATTGACAATGAGGGTCGGTTGAAAACAAAACTTTACAACAAAAGAGATGATTTCAGCTTCCCAATTGTGTATACGATATTCCAGGGCTTGTATTTCCTATCATGATTTCCTTGATAGAGGGTTGCTACTCATAAGGAAGCTATTAAACCAAGAGTTCCAAGTGGTGAAGTTCAAATCATTCCTTCGTAAGTTTCACGGACGCCATCACGAGTTGGTTGACCGTTATGGAATATCCGTTTCACAGATGATAGCGGATATGTTCCTAATGTCGTGACTACAATCCCGTTCCCTTTTCCCGAATGTGACCTACCGAATAAGACTTATTACCTGATTTGTACTAACATGAGCAACACCACGGGTGCCACATGTGGAGCAGGATCTGCTTACCCTTCCGGAGCACCTGAGATCACCCCCAGATTTTGGTGGGGTTCGTCTTGCTCAGTCTTTAGTTTTCTATGTTATGTTTTGTGTACTATTGTTTGTCTGTTTGTCTTTTTCCTTTTCCTTTGCCTCTCTTTTATAAAAGTGTCGTAATAATTCATCAGTTTCTAAATGATTATGATATAAATACACCAATATATGATAAAGTTTTCTTTTATTGTAAACTTAATTTATATAATGTATGAATCAAATGTATACATGCATTGCATAAGGGAATAAATAATAATAAGTAATATGGGGCACTATATGTATAATGATGAAAAATACAACATTTTATATATATTTACAAGTCTCAACACATAATATTTACAAAGTCACAAAACATTTCATTTACAAAGTCAAAACATTATATTCCCAAACATAAGTCACAAATTACAATATTTCACAAAGTCATTCAGTTCAAATGAAGAAAATGGAATGCCGCTTCAGCGTAGTCTATCACGTTGTTGAGTCCTTGTTGCTATCTGTCTGTCAGTAGTTTGAGTCAGGTGTCTATAACTCTGTTTCGTCGTCTTTTTTGGTGGGCGGGCTCCTCCTGCTGCATACTGGAAAATGGTACATTCTGTTAGTGCCTGGGTCTTCTTGAGAACTCGATGATTTCTTCGATGTTGGAGTCTCTTCTTAATTATGTTGTGCCATACTTCCAAGTGATTGGTGGTACGGAGTCCTTCGGTGAAGTAGTGATTCCAATTTGGAAAGAAGAAAATGTTAGCTTGGATGCATTTTTTTGTTCAAATTATGTAATTTGTACAGCTTGGCTACTGAACAGTTGCATTTATATTTTATTTGTCAGCTGTAATTGTTTTTTCTTTAATATGAAAATTTCAGAACAAAGTATTTATAAAATAAAAAAAAAAAATAAGGTGGATGAATTAAAAGAAATTTTAAATTACACTAAATTTTATTCTTAATTTTCATTTTTTCCTTATTACATTTTTTTTCAGAATGTAAATTGTACCAACAATTTAAAATTTTGTCGATAGTTTGTCAAAATAATAAACATTTTGTATATTTTTTTTTGTATATTTGCCAAATTCAATACGTTTTCCTGGTAAATTTATAAAATATTTGTGCACATTTTTTTTAATGTTAATAGTAGCATTAAGTACAAATGTATCTTTTTTCAGATAAAATACAGGTAAAAAATACGAGTATAATTCAGAAATAAACTATAATTGTTAAAACAACCACACACCATTTGTTTTTATAAACCTGCAATTAAATGTGGGCAAACCAGGATGACACCACAAGTATCACTGTAACTTCCTAAAACAACAATTTTAATTGCTGTGTAAACACCAAGCCCTTCTATTGTTTGACACTTGTTGGATAAACGTGGATTGGATTTTTAAATGTCGAAGAACCGTGAATAAAGCGGATAGATCGACACCACACCGTATTTTTATATAAATATAATGAAAATGGAAAATTACGTGGGAGACACTTGGACATGCAGACAGGTAGCTTGAAAAATACATTAATATTATATTTCAGTTTTACTCCCATTCAACTAATTTGTGAGTTCTTTAATAGAAATTACTTTAAAATGTTTCGGCATGTATTTTTTCGTACTTGGCAAAAAAAAAAAAAAAGACTTGTAGACACATAAACGGTTAAACCTGCTCAGATTATATATACTTATTACTCAACGATGTACATACCGCAGTATCAAAATGGTCAGTAGTGAAAATCTGTGTAAACACATATCTCAAATACCAATTTCAGCGATAAAATTTGGAATATAGGACACTTGCGATACTAGAATGGGTCACGTTAGAATAATTTGCAATATTATTTCACATGTAATACTCTTTTGGGAATCATTTCAAATGAAGGAATGTATCTCCCTCATGCATTGTTCTCATTCCTCGTCTGGGTTTGGTTATACATTGAGTTTTATCAGCTCTTCAACTTTTGAATAAGAATTTGGATTTTAATATATTTCAACTCGATCATCAATTTCGAGGCATTTATGTACGTATTGTGCAGTAACATTGGTAGAAGTGAGGCACCATATTAGCCTTATTAACCGTTCATTTTCACCTACGGCCAGTCTACAATCAAACTTCGACAACTTATGACGGAATTTTCAAAAAGTTAACTGTAAACTAACCAGTCTGAAAAAGGAGGATTCTCAAGACATTTGTTTTTAGTTCTATAGATTAACGCAAACTTGAGAAGAAATCGAGTATTCCGCATACCTTGGGGGACACTTTTTCGCCGAAATCTATGACTCGAAAATATTTATTATTCCTGTTATATTTAACACTAAATATGCAAAATGAAAGTAGCTGATGTTTGACATTATCGCCTTCGTTTTACCAAATATTTGGTTCATAATGACAATTTTTCCAAACATCCTATGTTGAGAGTGTTTCAAGTTAACAAGGAGCTTTTGCATTCATGATGCATTATATCTTTGTCAAGAAACCAGTTATTCTCAGTGCAAACGCCACTGTTTTAAGCATTGGTATATTTATTTCCGAGTTTAATCTCACATACCTCTGAAAACTTTCCAACCATAAATTTAGATACAATACGTGCGTAAGTATTGTTGATATTGTAACTCAAGTTAACTTATGTACACAAGGTTTGTGCTCTGAATATACAAAATTCAACTTTATATTTTCAATTTGTTATCAAAATATGCAAATACACTTTCGAAAATAAAGTATCTTAAGACATTCTGTATTTTATAGATTTTTTTGAATAGGTTGTTTCTCGTGACAAAATGGAGGTCATGTTAATATTGATGATTTAACTTTTACAGTTTGGGAGTCATGTCAACTTGAAACTTAGTACACATGTTAATTATGAAAGAGAGGCGAAATATACCAAATGGACATTCAAACTCATAAGTCGAAAATAAACTGACAACACCATGGCTGAAAAAGAAAAAGACCAACAGACAAACAACAGTGCACAAAACACAACACAAAACAATAAACACTGTGCAACACAAACCCCACCACGGTGGGTAATCTCAGGTGCCCCAGAAGAGTTAGCAGATCCTGCTCCACATGTGGCACCCACTTTTTTATATGATGTGATCTATTTAATTAACTGACCGTCAACAAGTAGAGGTACAGACACACTGGTAGTAAACACGTGATGAAAATATATTGAAAAGACTGTGTTCTCTAATGATATACATGTTTGATTGTAGACGCAGTATGCTTTTATCTATGACTGTTTATCAGAAATAGTAGAAAGAGTGAAAAGGTTACAGAATCCTGAAGATGAATTAGCTTTTGGTAAGTAGGATGTATCATTTGTCATTCCGGTCATTCAGACTTGTAAGTTACAATCAAGTTAAATGGTCATGCTCAATCTTTTACTGAAATGAGGAACCTCATCAGTGGATGTCTTTTATTAATTCTTAATGTTTTTATCCTTTATTGATTTAGGTGTTGATGGCAGATCATTAATTTTCTCTTTTTACTTCATTCACAACATTTAAGACTCTGTTTGATTTACAGATTGGTATATTGTATATAATTATACATGTTTATTGTTAAAGATCATAAGTTATTTAGATGTCTTTCATGTGGTTTGTAAAGATGGGTTGTTGTCTCATTGATATTCCCCACATGTCATTTTATTCATATGGTTTATTATCTTATTCTTTTTACAAATGAAAGTTTTCCTAGATATGTTTGAATATAAATAAGAAGATGTGGTATGGGTGCCAATGAGACAACTCTCAATCCAAGTCACAAAGTATAAAAAGTTAACAATTATAGGTCAAAGTACGGCCTTCAACACGGAGCCTTGGCTCACACCGAACAGCAAGCTATAAAGGGTCCCAAAATGACTAGTGTAAAACAATTGAAACAAGAAAAACAATCTATAAAAAAAACGAGAAACGAGAAACACCTATGAACCACACCAACAAACGACAACCACTGAACAACAGGCTCCTGACTTAGGACAGGTGCATAAAACATGTTTCATCTTTCAAGCATAAATTGGCTTAGCTGTATTTGACATAACTGTCTCGGTTTTAATGGTCTTCAACTTCATATTTGATTTGGCCTTCTAACTGTTTTGAAACGAGCACCACTGATTAGTCTAACGTAGACAAATTCCATGTCTGGCAAACGAGCACCACTGATTAGTCTAACGTAGACAAATCCCGTGTCTGGCAAACGAGCACCACTGATTAGTCTAACGTAGACAAATCCCGTGTCTGGCAAACGAGCACCACTGATTAGTCTAACGTAGACAAATCCCGAGTCTGGCAAACGAGCACCACTGATTAGTCTAACGTAGACAAATCCCGTGTCTGGCAAACGAGCACCACTGATTAGTCTAACGTAGACAAATCCCGAGTCTGGCAAACGAGCACCACTGATTAGTCTAACGTAGACAAATCCCGAGTCTGGCAAACGAACACCACTGATTAGTCTAACGTAGACAAATCCCGTGTCTGGCAAACGAGCACCACTGATTAGTCTAACGTAGACAAATCCCGTGTCTAGCATACCAAATTATAAGCCTGGTAAATTGCTGACATTTTATGCATACTCTCAGTCAGGCATGTGGAATTTATTTTACATGAAATGCACTAGTGTAATCTACCTTCACACTAGTGTAATCTATCGTCACACTAGTGTAATCTATCTTCACACTAGTGCTTTAGTGCATTAATTATTGCAATTATTGAACATCCGACACAAATTCAAGATTAATTATTGCCATTTTAGGAAATGCTGCATACCAATAATGCTATAAAAAATTGAAATGTGAGTTTTAATTTTTGCGAAATCTATTCCATAGCAATTTTCACAATAATAAAAACATCACTAAAATATTTTGAATTTACAGTACTTATCTTACACTGTATCTTTTCTTTTCAAAACCTGATGATCTGAATTTAAATACAAAATTTTTGTAACTTCAGACAGTATTATGATGAATTCATTTATAACATGTGCTAATCAAAACTGCTACAAGAAATTCAGATATGCTTTCAAATGCTATATAACTCTAGTCGTCTGCTATTGTACGTAAGTTAGAATTTTAGCACAATGGAATGAAACTTAATGTCTTTAACACTAAATATGCAAAATGAAAGTAGCTGATGTTTGACATTATCGCCTTCGTTTTACCAAATATTTGGTTCATAATGACAATTTTCCAAACATCCTATGTTGAGAGTGTTTCAAGTTAACAAGGAGCTTTTGCATTCATGATGCATTATATCTTTGTCAAGAAACCAGTTATTCTCAGTGCAAACGCCACTGTTTTAAGCATTGGTATATTTATTTCCGCGAGTTTAATCTCACATACCTCTGAAAACTTTCCAACCATAAATTTAGATACAATAAGTGCGTAAGTATTGTTGATATTGTAACTCAAGTTAACTTATGTACACAAGGTTTGTGCTCTGAATATACAAAATTCAACTTTATATTTTTAATTTGTTATCAAAATATGCAAATACACTTTCGAAAATAAAGTATCTTAAGACATTCTGTATTTTATAGATTTTTTTGAATAGGTTGTTTCTCGTGACAAAATGGAGGTCATGTTAATATTGATGATTTAACTTTTACAGTTTGGGAGTCATGTCAACTAAGAGAGGCGAAATATACCAAATGGACATTCAAACTCATAAGTCGAAAATAAACTGACAACACCATGGCTGAAAAGAAAAAGACCAACAGACAAACAACAGTGCACAAAACACAACACAAAACAATAAACACTGTGTAACACAAACCCCACCACGGTGGGTAATCTCAGGTGCCCCAGAAGAGTTAGCAGATCCTGCTCCACATGTGGCACCCACTTTTTATATGATGTGATCTATTTAATTAACTGACCGTCAACAAGTAGAGGTACAGACACACTGGTAGTAAACACGTGATGAAAATATATTGAAAAGACTGTGTTCTCTAATGATATACATGTTTGATTGTAGACGCAGTATGCTTTTATCTATGACTGTTTATCAGAAATAGTAGAAAGAGTGAAAAGGTTACAGAATCCTGAAGATGAATTAGCTTTTGGTAAGTAGGATGTATCATTTTGTCATTCCGGTCATTCAGACTTGTAAGTTACAATCAAGTTAAATGGTCATGCTCAATCTTTTACTGAAATGAGGAACCTCATCAGTGGATGTCTTTTATTAATTCTTAATGTTTTTATCCTTTATTGATTTAGGTGTTGATGGCAGATCATTAATTTTCTCTTTTTACTTCATTCACAACATTTAAGACTCTGTTTGATTTACAGATTGGTATATTGTATATAATTATACATGTTTATTGTTAAAGATCATAAGTTATTTAGATGTCTTTCATGTGGTTTGTAAAGATGGGTTGTTGTCTCATTGATATTCCCCACATGTCATTTTATTCATATGGTTTATTATCTTATTCTTTTTTACAAATGAAAGTTTTCCTAGATATGTTTGAATATAAATAAGAAGATGTGGTATGGGTGCCAATGAGACAACTCTCAATCCAAGTCACAAAGTATAAAAAGTTAACAATTATAGGTCAAAGTACGGCCTTCAACACGGAGCCTTGGCTCACACCGAACAGCAAGCTATAAAGGGTCCCAAAATGACTAGTGTAAAACAATTGAAACAAGAAAACAATCTATAAAAAACGAGAAACGAGAAACACCTATGAACCACACCAACAAACGACAACCACTGAACAACAGGCTCCTGACTTAGGACAGGTGCATAAAACATGTTTCATCTTTCAAGCATAAATTGGCTTAGCTGTATTTGACATAACTGTCTCGGTTTTAATGGTCTTCAACTTCATATTTGATTTGGCCTTCTAACTGTTTTGAACGAGCACCACTGATTAGTCTAACGTAGACAAATCCCGTGTCTGGCAAACGAGCACCACTGATTAGTCTAACGTAGACAAATCCCGTGTCTGGCAAACGAGCACCACTGATTAGTCTAACGTAGACAAATCCCGAGTCTGGCAAACGAGCACCACTGATTAGTCTAACGTAGACAAATCTCGAGTCTGGCAACGAGCACCACTGATTAGTCTAACGTAGACAAATCCCGTGTCTGGCAAACGAGCACCACTGATTAGTCTAACGTAGACAAATCCCGAGTCTGGCAAACGAGCACCACTGATTAGTCTAACGTAGACAAATCCCGAGTCTGGCAAACGAACACCACTGATTAGTCTAACGTAGACAAATCCCGTGTCTGGCAAACGAGCACCACTGATTAGTCTAACGTAGACAAATCCCGTGTCTAGCATACCAAATTATAAGCCTGGTAAATTGCTGACATTTTATGCATACTCTCAGTCAGGCATGTGGAATTTATTTTACATGAAATGCACTAGTGTAATCTACCTTCACACTAGTGTAATCTATCGTCACACTAGTGTAATCTATCTTCACACTAGTGCTTTAGTGCAATAATTATTGCAATTATTGAACATCCGACACAAATTCAAGATTAATTATTGCCATTTTAGGAAATGCTGCATACCAATAATGCTATAAAAAAATTGAAATGTGAGTTTTTATTTTTGCGAAATCTATTCCATAGCAATTTTCACAATAATAAAAACATCACTAAAATATTTTGAATTTACAGTACTTATCTTACACTGTATCTTTTTCTTTTCAAAACCTGATGATCTGAATTTAAATACAAAATTTTTGTAACTTCAGACAGTATTATGATGAATTCATTTATAACATGTGCTAATCAAAACTTTTGATCGTTTTTCGTTTTTCCCATGACATTGTCAGTTTGTTTTCGACTTAGTTTGAAAACAAACTGACAATGTCATGGGAAAAACGAAAAACGATCAAAAGTCAAACAACAGTACAAAAACACAACACATGACATTGTCAGTTTGTTTTCGGCTTAGTTTGAATATCTCTAGTTATTATCTTTCGCCAAATTTGTGGACTCTCCTTATTATCACAAATTCTTCCACAGCAACATAGTTTAAATTTTAGCCACAGTTAAATACTTTGAAAATATATTTTTTGTATGGTACGAAGCACCCTAGGTATTAGTCACACAAGCATATTTCATAGATTTTGACTAGACTTACTTCTCATGCAATCATTTGAGATGTTAAACTGTAAGTGTATATGAAACAGAGAGAGAGAGAGAGAGAGAGAGAGAGAGAGAGAGAGAGAGAGAGAGAGAGAGAGAGAGAGAGAGAGAGAGATATTACAATACGAATTTATAGGAACAAATGAGAATCAAGGGAAATAACTCCGCATATGTATTCTACAGTATAAGGGATTATATTAACAATTTTGAATAGTAATTAGTAGCTGGGCTTTGAAACTAAGAAAGAAAAAGACGAACACTATTTTATTAAACGCATTGGGTGTTGTTACTTTAAATACACAACAAAAATTCACAATATAAAACGTCATCTAGAAGGGGAAAGGGGGTGCTTCATTTATACTTGCCAGACTAGAAGTGCTCAATATAAGCCAAAAGTCTTCATTTCAATGGGTTTTTTTTTTGGGGGGGTGGGGCTAATGCTGTAAAAAAATTGGTTTTACAGTTTGTAGTTGCCCGCCCCAAGTTAAAGTTGACATGACCAAAATTAGCTTTAAAAAGGAAATGAAGTTTTATTAAGCATTACATTTTATCAAACAAACTCTTAAATGAATATTTATGCCCTTTATGTTATTGACATAACAGTTGATGACGCTCCGGGTGAAAAACTTTACGGGTTTCAAAACTGTTGCTTTGGACTTGTTATTATATATATAAGCTTAGTAAAGGACATTTTAAAATGAAACTCAAAGGCTACTGTTCTTTTTGTAACACTGAAAACTGTGCATAGCATTATTAGTCGTTATTTAATGACATCATAAAACCTGTGTTGTCATTATGTTTACTTCAAAACCTTTAATGCATATGCACTGATGAAGTGTTGACACAGAAATCACATTTAAAAACCTCACCTTTACGTAGAACGGTGTTACCTCTGAAGGTTTTAAAATTGGTACTTCCTTGCACTTTATATTAGGAATGATGTTCACAATACTTTAACGTGGATTCTAAGGTAGTAAATACCACATTTCTGGTGGTAACAAGTATTAAGTATTTGTTTGAGTTTTCGATAAAATCAGAAAGTTTGCAAACATTTTTAGTTCATATGTTTTCTAAGACAACATAATTTCACAGGGTCTGTTATTGTGATTGAAAGTTTTCATAAGTTTTGTCATCAATAACATGACATTTGAATATATACAGGAAGAAATTTATTATACTGTTACGGGACGGGTGGGTGTGTCCCGCTAGTAAAACATATTTATTCAGGTTAACACACTGGTGACTATGTTATATGTAAATTCTAATATTTGTCAACCCTGGTATCGAATTACAAACTATTTATTACTGGTAGCGTAGCTGGAAAAATGGTCAAGGCAATGGTAGCGTAGCAGGCAAAACAGCTAAGGCACTGGTTTCAATATGGTAGCTCAGAAACTCATTAACATTAACTTACTTATTACATGTACAACAGATAACAAGATTTATCTAAGCTTTACCATTTATTATACAAAACATTCGATACTCTTACAAGTATAAATCACATAAAAACCCACCAAACGAACTCTATATCATTACTCACAAAGACCTTACTAACAATATTTACATACAATAACAATAAAGGTATATGTAATGTTCATTAAATGTCTTTATATACGCGTTGGCTAACAGTAAACGACGAACGTGAAAGCAGAAGGGAGTGTTAACTGAGTAGCCTGAAAAAGTTGTATGTACAAACCTACAGCCTATCCCCTAAACCGTAACAACACTTACACATTGTATTTAGAATTGATAATTTATACGACATTACAGGCATTGCCTCAAATAACCGAAACAACCCTTTTCTTTACGAAATGAACAAAAACGTACAGATTTATTAAGAAAGTCATACATAAGAGGATCGCACAAGAAGAATAAGAATATTTGGAAAAATCAGATTTAATGTCTCCAATATGGGTCAGTATCCATAATGAGCCTATAAGTACAATTAAGATTTAATAATTTTGTAAAGAACTGAATTTTCAAATAATTAAACTGTGTGAAAATAGCGCATTTTACTTGGTTAAGCGGCATCACATGGGGCCTATCTGGGTTTACATTTCCGGGGTAATTTGCGTAGAAACGAATCACACTTCGTAATCCGAAAAGTTAACCATGTGTGGAAATGTCGCAGCTTCGAAACCCCCGCCTTTTGGTGAGGTTCGCGTTGCGCATTCTTTAGTTTTTCTATGTTTAGTTTTGTATACTGTTGTTTGTCTTTTGGTATTTTTCTTTTTTTTATGGCATTGTCAGTTTATTTTCGACTTATGAGTTTGAATAACCTTTTGGTATCTTTCGCCTCTCTTTTTCGAAACAAGCCATCATGCATATCCAAGTTTACGATATGGACTGCGAATTCGAAGAAAATGTAACTAAATTGAATTGTGCATACTACACCAGTTTCCGAGGGTATCACCAAACCTATATTCAGTGCGTAGGGACTGACATGAATTATAAAAAACTTTTCTTAAATTTTCAATTGATAAGTTTAGAAATTATTTAGAAACTAAGATTCCGGCTCTCTCAGTCAATGACAACTTTACTTGAATTTGGCTATTTCTTAGATCGCCTTTGGTCATGTAGTTTCACGTGTTTAGGAGTTATACATCATTGGTTTTCAAAATGTTGGGTTTGAGCATTCCTGATGATGGAAAATCAATAAAAGTTCTTCTGGAGCGAGAAGTTGATAGTGTTAATTTGATTAAGTTTAAGATGTATTGATAGAAAAATGTATCCTCATTTACGAGTTTGTGCTCTGAAGAGTACTTGATGAAGGTTTAAGAAAATACGTGTTGTTCCCACTTCAATCGTTATGATATGCTCATTCTGTATCATACTTCAACTGTGTCGGTACCAATGCCAGTGGGCTTTAAATCTCCGGTAGATCATTCGCTTTTAGGATTATTGCAACGTATTTAATTTGATAAACATTCAGTCTTCAGCTTAGAAGCGACGAAGGATATTCAATGAATACATCTGATTTATAAATATTTTTTGATAAACATTGCATTTATTTATGTAAAATACAGCAGGTCAGAAAGATACAATATGGGAAACAATACTAAAGTTTTTCATATCTCTTTTGTCATAATTAATTGGTGTATTTTCGTCAATTGTATGTGCTGCTTATATTGATACACAGTAACACTTAAAACTAACATATGATTTTTTAAATTCCACGAGATATTGACATTCAGTAACCTGCATTGCCTGCAATTAACGACATGTGTTGATGGTTAAATGAAGTCAAAACAGTCATTAAGACATCCACATTCGCGGTCTGCTTGCTCATTTCTGCAGCAACTACAAACACAAAACATAGACCATGGACAGATACATAAAAACATAATCAACTTTTTTTTATTTTCGGCACCTTCTGCAAAATAAGGAAAAGGAAGTAGCAAGAGGACCGATAAAAACATAAACACATATATTGTTATGACGAAGGGAAGCATGAGACAGAGGATCAAAAATAATATTAATTGCCTGAAAATCAATCGCCAACAATAACTGAGACTGTTATGGTACAGTTGTTCATACTTCGTACACATCAATACACCTGTTAGTATCAAAATCTTTTCAATTGCAGCTGTTTCCAAATGATCTAAAAGAAAAGAATGGGAGAAGTAATGATTCAAAGAAATTTGTTATACAGGACAACATTTGTATGTAGATAGCCTCCATTGTAATTTTTAAATTGGAGAAAATATCGTCAAGTTGACAGAATGATGATGATAATGGATGGCTGCTTAAAGTCCAGCGGTAAATTAGATGCATATTCATGACGAGAACATGTAAATGTAATATGAATTCATTGTACTAGACCGACACACTGAGTCGGATTTTTAAATAGCTAGTTCAGACGATAACAGTCCGCGGGAAGACATGTCACCCTACCTAGACACATTATTCTAACTCAGAGCTAACCAGTCTTTGCTCTTACTCCTCAAATTGACAAGACTTAGTATTTTTAGTATCAACATTTTACCTCCAATTCGTGGAGTTTAAATGCAAAGATCACAATTTTCCTTTTTGTTGATTGATTTGGTTGGTATCAGAACAAAATCCTAAATATAACTGATTATATAATTATATAAGGTAGTATGCTGTTGAACAGATATTCTCGTATTTTCGTCTTCTATAATAGACAAAAACGGGATCAAAACAACCAGAATCGTATGAACTCCAAAAAAGATAAGAACAGGTTTGAGCTATACATGATTGATATTAGCAAAGATCAATAGTCGAATCCAGAAACAAATTCCAATAGCATTTACCAATGACTGAATTGTCAAATTGATATAAGTGATTCCTCCGCAAAACTTCTCTTGACTATTTATATAATTACGCGCGTTCCAATATCAGTGCAATCGCCGTACAGAGAACAGACATAGCATATAAAACCAAAATTTTGGTGGGGTTCATGTCGATAAGTCTTTAGTTTTTCAATGCTTATTTGGTTTTGTTTTTTTGTTTTTTGCCATGGCATTGTCAGTTAACTCGTTTTAGATTTACGACTTTGAATATCCCTCTAGTACAGTTCGCCTCTCTTCAGTAAAATAAGATTAAAAAACAGACAAAAATGTGCTTAAATTATAAGCAATTAGGTATAGTTCTTCTTCACATCAGGTTGTCTTATCAGCTGAAACTTAAGGCAATAAAGATAAATCCCGGATATTCTTTAATTTTCCGTTGCCGCTACATTGATTCGAATGATCTCTTTTTTTCGTTACATTCTAACTACATTTTTAGTATAGTAAAAATACAAAGGATATGGGGTATCCATCCATAACACAAAATCAGTATATGCACAGCAAAAAAACAAAATGAAAAGCAAAGCAAAAAGCATATATGTTACATGTACCGATTACTTATGCCACAGATTCAATATAATGCAAGATACGATTGCTAAGTTGAATATAACAAACAAATGAAATACAAAAGATATATACGAATATGAAAAAAAATGTATTAGACGCTTTTGTTGTATAATTTAGCAACTTACAGCTTATGTCAAACGTTGCCTTTTCTGTGTTATGAATGACTGTTGCTACAACTTCGTTGTTCTGATTCTGTAAAATTTATGTAGGGCGATTTCCAATTGCATTCACTTGAGTTGCTTGTTCCCAATATAATTTATTTTTTGAAACTGTTGGCATAGGTCTCAAAATAACCAAAACAAAAAACTACTGCAGATTTTATAACTTAGTAGAGAGAAATACTATTACTACAAAAGAGATCAGTCTGTTTTAATGTTTTCTTTCTAAATAGCAAACCTCCAATAACACTTTAATAATAGCATTCATATATGCATCTAGTGCAATAAATTTAGTGCCATTAATTTTTTATTAGATTTCCTTGCTTATTCGATTTTTGAGGTTCCTTGCGTTTCCTTAATAGATCATCATGATGAAACTTATATCAAAGAAGAAACTCTTCTGTAGATAGATGTCATAGATATCCAAAAGAATAATGTATAAAATATGTGCGATTTTTTTAAATGCTCTTAAAAATACATATACCAAAACATTTCATCTGCATTGTATTCCATGGTATTGTATTGTAATTGAGAAAATAGTCATCTTATTTTTACAAAGAAAATAAAACAGCAAAAGTCGATCTGTTATGTTGATCCCTCATCAATAATTTTAAAACTTTAAACGTCATATTTAGACACAGTTTGAAAAAAAAAAACTTCATTATGGATTTCGTTTTCTTAAGGTAAATCAATGGCAAATGGTGGTTTTAATATTATAATTTGCGCTTTTAATTCTCAAATTACTGGAAAGACTTACCATTATTGAAGTTTCGGAAGAATCATATTTGAAGTAAAATAACACTTGCAAATTGCCGTCACAAATATCATATGGCGAGTTCAAATCAAACATCCTATACAAAACGAAAACAAAGAATAAAATCAGTCAATCGATTTTATTGCAAGATATATTGAGTTATTAATAAACAAAAAACCGCAAAAATAACACAATGCAAACATGCGTTTCATGTTTAACGATACAAATAAGTAAAATATTACATAGAACCGCAAACCTCTCAATTTCATCTAAAAGTGAAAAGAGAAGCCTAGTCAATAAATAACGAGTTACTTAGTAGGGAATAATGTGAAAAAAAAGTATAACAAAAATATTGAACTCCAAGGTAAATTAAGAAAGGAGAAGTCAATAAAAACTGACAAAACCAATCGTTATCAATCAACGGAACGAGTGAAAAACAACTGTCTTATTCCTGACTTGGAACTGACATTTTCCGAAGAAAATGGTGGGTTAAACCTAGTTTTATAGCTAGCTAAACCTCCCACTTAATATGCTGGACTTTTTGATCGACAATATATTTGTTGAATTTGGAGGATTGATATTTCAACAGACAGTCGGTATTTCAACTTCCCGATTATCAATTTCCCATTTCTCAGCAGTAACATCCCCTCTGCCCCGTCGTATGGTGTTTACATATCTCAATTGATACGTAATGCTCGTGCATGTTCACACTATACGGACTTCATATACAGGAGTGTGCTCCTTACGCAGAAACTGCTCCAACAGAGTTATGAGGAGGAAAGATTAAAAATGACACTCCGTACATTTTATGGACACCATCACAAATTGGTTGATCTATACGATGTGTCTGTGTCTAAACTAACTAACGACATTTTTACCACGTCTTAGATTGTGGCTTACCATCTACATCTCCTGGTCTGCTTAGTACCAAACGTGACCTATTCCCGAATATGAATATGACTGTTTTGCCGCGTGTGAATTTATGTTGTTTGTTTTCATGTGTGTTTACTGTTTGGTCTTACATGATCTTGCCTTATATTACAGTTATTTTATTTTTATTTTTATTTTCTATATGTATGTAAAAGTTAAGATTAAAAATCAGCTACTTCATTTGTATGATTTTAAGTTTAAAACAACTATATGCAAAGGATTTTTTTGTTTATATACAGTTTTGATTTAGAAGAAAAACCAACATGGTTAGAAAATACAAAAAATAACACCATTACAAACACAATTCCATTTTAATATTCTTGTTATAGCTAAAAAAAAAAAAACATAAAATAACACCATTACAAACTCAATCCCAATTTATATTCTTGTACGTGTCTATAAATTAAACAAATCTATTCTATTTTTAGAAATTTACCTGTGATAATAATATAAACGTCACAAAAAATACGTCACTTTTTGTGACGTTGATCCATTCATGTGACGCGCAGTTTATTTTTCGTTTGTGGGGTCCTGGTGTGCTGTCGTAAATTCATGGGAGGTGTCCGTTGTTATTCTGCGGTTTACATGTTGTTATGTACTATTATATTATTTATTTATGTATTTCTCTGTGCTGAGAGTTCTTGTGTTTGTTTGTACTGTATTCCTGTCACGTAGTGTTGTCATTTTAGCTGTATTTTTAACCTTGCCATATAAGCGGGAGGTTTGGCTAGCCATAAAACCAGGTTCAACCCACCATTTTTTCTTAAAATGTCCTGTACCAAGTCAGGAATATGGCAGTTGTTATCACACAGCCCGTTTCTATATATGTTGGCGTTTGCTTTTGTTGTAGTTCAGTGTTTCTGTTGTTCCGTTGTTTTCCTCTTATAGTTGATGTGTTTCCCTCGATTTTATTTGTTACCCGGATTTGTTTTTTGCTTAATCGAATTATGACTATTGAACAGCGGTGCAACCCAAAAAGACATAATAGGCAAATGTGACAATAATTGGGATCTAGCAGCCAAAATTGTGTAAACATGCATCACAACTGACTAAAACATTTAAACAAACATACAAATAAATGTAACAAAGACGCCCACAAAAAATGTTTTTTATGTGATAGTAAATTTGATAATAGTCAAATTCGAGGTAAGTGTCTAGAAATGAGGCAGAGAAAGCTGTATCTGTGGTTTCTGTAATCTCTAGTTCAGGAGGATATATATTAATGGGACCCAATCAGAAAAGTGTCTGGAGGAACTCGGACTCATATGAAAATAAAATGTCGACCAGGAATGCCGACAACCTGCTGGAACATTCTGCCTCCAAATTCAACAAATATGTTGTCAATGAAAAACTCTAGCATACTGAAAACTTGTTCTTCGGTATAGCATGTTTTATTTTCGGACTCATTAAAAAAAATATGTAGAATTATATCCCAAAACAACAATTTTGTAGCGCATGGTACTATGTTTATGGACAAAAGCATTGTGGATTCTTTCTTTAAGACGAGTTTTTAATTTTTCAAGTGGTATGGTGGTGTGAAAGGGGAAGGGGGGAGGTGTGAAATGTATGATGGCTTACTGAAGCAATCTATTAGTATACAGAAGTGCGTGATCGTATCTGTCGGGTTTTGAAAGATATTTCTGGTCGATTGAAAAGCATAAATTTGGAATATTTTTTTTATAGTTTAACATTAGCGTTGGTGCAGAATTAAAGAATGTATTGCAATACTTATAACGATTCAGGAAATTAATTTTTCGCACATTGTCGGTCTCTGTGAGTGAATTTATTCAATTATACTGATGTTATACATTCCTATGAACACCAATTGAGCCTCTTTTTTTTTATAGCAGACTTGTTCTTGTATTGTCATGAATCATAGTTCATGGCCAAACTCAGTATAGACACGTCTAAATTTTATTTAATTCATAAATTAGACAAGATTTATCGTTATCTTGATGATATTTATCTTTAAATAATTAAGAAATCTCTAAATATACTGCCAATGTTTACCCAAAGGAACATACTTTAAATAAATCAAATTTAAACAGCAATAACCGTACTTCCTTTCCTAGATTGAGATATTTAAGTTTTGCACCGGAAACTCTACTTAAAAATTTACGCCAAAAAGGACGATTATTCAATCCAAATTGTAAATTTTCCTTTTTTTGGACGGTGATGCTCCTTTGACACCATCTTACGGTATTTATATATCCCAACTCGTTCGCTATGCCCGTGTCTGTAGTGACGGTTTGAATTTAAATGAACGCAATCTATGTATGACTATTAAATTATTAAGTCAAGGATTTCGTAACCACAAATTTCTTAAAGCCTTTACTGAATTCTTTCATATATACAAAGATTTGGTTTGGAGTTTGTCTGTACCTATTATTACAAACATGATAGAACATCCACAGTGATGCTTTTTACTGTGCCTTATCGATTCTATGAATAAACTGATCGTAAAAGGTTACCAATTCAACACTGTAGATATTTGAATATTGTTTTTATTTGAATAAATATTTTTTTGATATCACTACATTAAAACCAAACAAAAATGATTTTTATACACATTTGTACATTCACGGTCCTACAATCTATCAATATCTATATTTTGGCATTGCACATGATCATGTTTTCCTTTGACTGTTGATGACGTCTTTAAACTAAATCCATCGGATGTAGGATGTGTACTGAATGATATTTTAGTCATAGATACATGATTTTTTTATTAGTTGCTATTGGCTTTGAACTAGCTGTGCTTTGTATCGATCTGATAAGTTAAGTCCTTTTCAACTGATTTTTTTTATAGTTTGTTCTTACGGTGTACTGGTACAACACTGTCTCAGGTAAGTGATTTTCGCCAGCAAACATGTTTAACCCCGCCACATTTTTTTATGCGCCTGTCCCAAGTCAGGAGCCTGTAATCTTAGTGGTTGTGTATGTTGCTGTATGTCATAATTGCTTTTCGTTTATTGTCTTGTACATAAATCAGGCCGTTAGTTTTCTCGTTTGAATTGTTTTACATCTGTCATTTCGGGGCCTTTTATAGCTTACTATACGGTCAGGGTTTTGCTCATTGTTGAATAACGTACGGTGACCTGTATTTGTTAACTTTTAAGTCATTTGGTATCTGGTGGAGAGTTGTCTCATTAGCAATCGTACCATATCTTCTTTGCTTAAAATATAAGAAAATTATATGATTCTTTTCTTGGGTATGTTAAGATAACGCAAACAAAATGATAATTTCAAGTTACCCTTTTCTCACATTCCCCATCTCAAACCCAGCCGGACTAAACACTTTCAGAATATCTCTAACACAATTCTGACTTTCAAGCTCTCCTTCAATCAGTAGCATTCCGTTGTCAGCTTTTAAACAAATAAACTTATCTGTAGCTAGTGCATAATTACCTGAAACAAGGTCCCGGTATATATTATGTTTATTCAATACTTTGTTAGAGAAATAAATGCAAATTAAAAATCAATCCGAATGATAAATTAATGCATGGTACCGCAATATAAACACGTGTCACAATTTTTTGAAAAGGGTAAGAGCAATAATCCTTTACAAAGAGAAGAACAAGTATGTATTTCTTCCTAACTTGTACAAATGTATGAAGAAATGGAAAAACAGTCAACACCGATTTTTCATTAAAAAAACACAGTGAGGGCACAAAGGCCAATGTTCGGCTAAAAATCTAATAACAAAGCTTAAAGTATTAACACAAAATCCTAAATTAACCCTAGATTACTGTACATGTGATAAGTATCCCATTGGACGAATAATCATGGAAACACAAAATGATACATAAAAATACTTTGTAAAATAGTATAAAAAATATCGAACTATAAGGTAACTTCAAAAAGGAAGAAGTGCATAAAAACTGACAAAATCAAACGTTATACTTTATCTACCTTTGGAACGAATGGAAGACAACTGTCATATACTTAACTTGATACAGGCCTTTTCCATGGAAAATGGTGATTAAACCTAGTTTCATAGCTGGTTTAAACTCCCACTTGTGTGACAGTTGTTTATAGTTCCGTTATATTGATAAATTTGGTGAGCAACCCAAACAGACATAATTAGATAATGTGGCATTGATTAGGATCCATCAGCAAAAATTTGGTAAAATTTCTTCATTTTCCGTCTTGTCATTAAACCTTTTGATATATTTTCAATTGCCAAAGTATGAATACACCAACATTTCAACTTTATATTTGGAGGAGTTATGTACAATAATTCTGTTATTTTGTTGTGACTGATTATTCTACACAGGTAATACGGATAAAACACCAGCTGGACATTTAATATAATGACGAAATCGTGACGTAACATTTTAAATTTTGTTAAATTTGTTGTTTTTTCTTTATTGTTTGCACTATCCTATATTATCGGAAATCGATATTATTCACGAAACGTTCATTTCTATGGGTCAAAAACGAGCTTTCATGGCCCCTCTTCATTTTCACAAAGACATATTTAAATGCTAATTTTGATACAAAAAAGCAAAAGCCTACTGAGTAGAGTAAAAAGTTCACCTATCATCACTCATAGTCGGTGTGCTGTTTTATATATTCTAGCTGTGTCGATTGACTTAACATAACTACTAACATATGACAATCTTACATACTGGGCTTACTTTCTGTAACATTTATTGACTCTTCTCCATCGGTGCCATCATATTCTATTATATATGTTCCTAGAATAAGTGGAATATATCAAATTAATTATATTTAACATTGGTAAACATCAATGAGAAAGTAAGCAAACAACACTACAAATCAAATAAAAGCTTAAGGTATGACGGTTAAGATATAATTCTGAACAAAAGACACTATCGCATCAAAGACCTGTTTTCGTATTAAATGGAATAGTACTTTGAAAATTCTTTTATATTTTTTTTTAACTCATATAATGTTTTCTTCAATAATGCAAAAAGGTAAATATCACTGATGTACTTTCTCAAAGTATAAGATGAACACTTACACCTTGAAAACATCTATGTACATTTCGGCAATACAGTTTATCGACATGTTGTATGTATGTATTCCAATGGGCACCAATTGCACCCCGTTAAAACAAAAACACTTGTTCCTGTGTTGTTATGAATATTTCGAGTAGTCAATAATTCTCTTAAGCTTAATAAACTGCCATAATTTGGGAACTAATGGACCTAACCTTACATACATCAGATATAAATAGCAATAACTGTCTTTTCTTAGCTTAAGTATTTCAGTTCCACACGGAAACTCCTTACAAAAATTTACAACAAAACAGACGATGTTCCTTTCCTTATTGTTAATGTTACTTTTTTTTGGACGGCGATGTTCATTTTATTTGCTGTATCTTTTCGTATATATCCCAACTTGTTCGATTTTCTTGTGTCAGTAGTAACATAATAAATTTCAATAAGCAATATCTATGTATTAAAGTTTAAATGATTAAGTCAGGAATTAGTCACCACAAATTACTGAAATTAAGAAGACAGTAGTTCAAGTGTCGAAAATCGATTAAGAACCTACAAATCAAGGCAAAAAAAAAACCCTGAGGGAATCACAACAAAAGGAGCGAAACCGGGTGCGACGACAGTGTATGCAACTACTGCTATGAATACATCACCCAAATGGCACAATACAGAATAGGACACAATCGATAGAATTACAGATCAGACGACTATACGACTATACGGGTATCTACAATAGAAGTGAAAGATACACAATTGATATTCAAACTCGTAAGTCGAAGACAAACTGACATGACAAAAAACGAGAAACGACCAAAAGACAAACATCAGTCTTCGAAATACAACATTGAAAACTGAAGAGTAAGCAACACGAACCCTACAAAAAACTGGGAGCTGCTCCGGTAGGTTGAGTCAATAATTTAGATCAGTTCGGCTTGAATTTTTCGATCATTTACACAAATCATTTTGAATTGGTTACCAAAAACTGATTGGTAGTTTTTTGTCACCGATGGTATTAACCGCCCAGCATTCATCACTTTTGTGTTGACATGAAATTTCATTGATACATTTATTTTCTGTAAATTTACTGATTAAAAAAACTTTTAAAGTATTCAAACATTTAGGTTTGTCTAAACTACGACATAGGTACTCTTAGTGGTAGTTGACTTTTTTTTGGAATTAATGGGTTGAATACTCTTCAACTTCGTATTTAATTTGGCTTTCCAAATGTTATAATTCGAGCGCCACTGATATTTTTACACAGAAGAAACGCGCGTCTGGGGTAACACATTATCAGCTTGGTTTCTTTGATGAGTTTATTATATTAAACCTGTCATAAGCTCTTTGAATATTGTGTTTTATCGGTTCTTACTTTGGTTGTGTTACTTACGAATTAAAACATAACTAATTATGCATTGCAATACAGTTATAACACTTACGATCCTCCATCATTACGGCTGTCGATACCTATAATTTGGCATTGCACAAGGGCAACTTTTTCTCAGGCAGTTTGAGACGTCCTTATTATGAATCCATTGTACGTTTCCTAATTAGTATTTTATGGAATATCTGTTTCACAGATGACGACGGATATGTTCCAATTGTCGTAACTACAATCTCGTCCCCTTCCCCTGAATGTGACCTACCGAATTAGACATATCACTGGGTTTGTACTTACATGAGGAACACAACGTGTGCCACGTGTGGAGCAGGATCTGCTTACCCTTCAGGATCACCTGAGATCACCCCCAGTTTTTGGTGGGGTTCATGTTGCTCAGTCTTTGGTTTTCTATGTTGTTTTGTGTACTGTTGTTTGTCTGTTTGCCTTTTTCTTTTTGAGCCATGGCGTTGTCAGTTTATTTTCGACTTACGAGTTTGAATGTCCCTTTGGTATCCTTCGTCTCTCTTTTAGTCTTGGAAACACAATTTATTAAGTCGTTATACTTTAGCATTTCGAAAAAGTCAAAGTTTAGTAAACAGTTGATATATGATTATGACCATATGAATGATTATTCATGTCAAGACAGAGGTGCTAAATACTGGGTTGGTGAGACCCTAGGGAAGGAAACCTCCACCATGGACCAAGTGGTTTTAAATAATTGTAAAGCAAAGTGCAGGAAAACATTTTCCTCAGCTTTTAATAAAATGCAAATTGTCCTCCTGTATCACATTTGATGACTTAAATAAATACTTAACTAATTCTCATGGACTTGTTACAAGCTTAATACGCGTTATCGGCGATTAGCTGTTCTTGATATTTTTCAATATGGACATAACACCAAGGCCCTCGCTCCCCAAGTTTTTGCCTTTCACCTTAATTTGTATCGTTTTACTGGATTAGTGCGATCTTAAAATTGGTAAACAACTGCTATTTCAAATTTTACTAATTATTAGCAGTACTCTCTAGTGATTGTTTAATCTTTATTGACTTTTAAAAAAAAATTGATATCATCAAAATTTTAAACAAACAGGCCGTTATTTTAGGTATGTAGTTCTGTTTGATACCGCAATATTAAAATGAACACAATTTCATCGGCAATACCTAATATTCAAAAGTAGGAACATGCCAAAACAAGTAAAAATACATCTATTAGCATGAAGTGACATACCTTGAATCTGACTGTGTTCTGAGGCTACTGCAAATTAGATTAAAAAATAATATATCTTTACAAAAAAAAATGTTTCTTTCAAATACTAATTAATTTATAAATAATTTCTTTCAAATCCAGAAAAACTAGAGAACACAAGTACGACGAGCAAAAACTTTGAAATGACCCTAATTTATAACTACTAGTGTATTTTTTTCTTAAATGATTCAGTTTATATAGTATACAGTCTCAGGATGATATAGACCTTGAAAATAGAATACAAAATATTTCCTTTTTATAACATAAGATTGTTAGTTGTCCTCTAATTGTTCATTATAGTTTGATTTGTTGTTAGGTTGCTGTTTCATTGACAAACAATCCATTTTAACTTTCACTCGGATAAAAGTTAATTTTACGGTTCAATTTGGTCATATAGCTTCACGCGTATCCAGGTTTGCCTATACCCGTAGCTTTTGAACTTCACGCGTATTCAGCTTTGCCTACACCCGTAGCTTTTGAACTTCACGCGTATTCAGGTTTGCCTACACCCGTAGCTTTTGAACTTCACGCGTATTCAGGTTTGCCTACACCCGTAGCTTTTGAACTTCACGCGTATTCAGGTTTGCCCACACCCGTAGCTTTTGAACTTATGCTTTTGAGTGTTCGCGATTAAAGTAAATCAAGAAAAGCGCTTCGGACTCGCCAACTTAATAAAATATTATTTTTATTGAAAGATTTCAGTCTAAATAATTACATGATATTTATATCAAACTAATAGTTAAATGTTTACATAAAATTAAAACTAGCAGACGATAAACTATGGCGTCTTTGAATTTGTTTTGTGATGCAGCAATTAACAAGGGCTGACTTCATACAGGATAAATAATTCAAAGTTTGGAAACTATGTTAAACACATCTATCCCATTGAACTATAAATAAAGGCTACAATAGATACAATTAAGTCTGCCTCATATCTTGATTTACATTTAGAAATTGACAATAAAATATAAGGGTCGGTTAGGAGCAAAACTTTTTGACAAAAGAGATAATTCAGCGTCCCAATTGTGAACTTTCATTTCTATGTAGCAGTATATATCTTCCAGTGATACGATATTCCAGTGCTTGCATTTCCTATCATAATTTTCATGATAAAGGATTGCTTCTTACAAGGAAGTCATAAAACCAAGAGATGCTCGACAATTATAAAGATGCCATCACGAGTTAGTTGACCGTTATGGAATATCTGTTTTACCAATGACGACGAATTTGTTCCGATTATCGTAACCACCATCCCGTTATCTTTTCCTCGAATGTGACCTACCGAATTATACTAATCACCAGCTTTGTTCTTATATCAGCAACACGACGGTTGCCACATGTTCAGCTAGATCTGCTTTCCGTTCCAGAGCACCTGAGATCAACCTCAGTTGTTGATGGGGTTTATGCTGCTAAGTCTTTAGTTTTCTATGTTGTGTTTTGAAAAGTGTTGTTTGTCTTTTGGTCCTTTTTCGTTTTTTTGCCATGGCAATTTTGATCGTTTTCGACATAGGAGTTTGCTTTGGATTCTTCTTCCCCGCTTCTACTGTATACATTCCTTGCGAATAAATATGAATTTCGGTTACGGTTGTGGACGCATTAGAAAATTCTTCTATTTTGAGTATTTTCTTCTTCTTGACATATCGACAAGTTTACGAAAAATGAACATAAAATATTCTGAAGTGAAATATCATCTTTTTAGTAACATTATGAATCATAATTTAAAAGAGTTGGAGCCCGAAATAATTATATTCCTTGTAACAAATTTTTCACTGCTTAATATCCTTAAATTCTTAGTGAAATAAAAAGAAATAAAGTGCAGGCTCTTATTTCCGAATATATACCAAACTTGGTGTATTTCTTGTTTTCCAATGGTCTTATACCCTAGATTCATTTCGTCCTATAAGCTTACAGTTTTGTTTGATGCTAATTTTATTCAACCTTTGAACATGCTGAATTATCTCTGGAGTTTTCTTCAGACTGGTCGACATCCCAATTGATCGTATAAGTACCCACTTAGCTGTAAGTATAGATAATGCATGTGTAGATACAGATTGGCTTATTTATTTGTATCGAATTATTAAAGGAAAGGGTTTTACATATCAACATAACTCGCTTCATGTCAAGTGCACAACCATCTCAAATTAGGGTCACTTAGACGCAAACATGTATCTTTTCGAAACTTGGGTTATGAAAAACAAGTTTATAGTTAAAGTATAGATTGCATCAAGGCCTATGCACATTTAATGTATTATGAAAAGATTTAAGAAGAAGAGATTTTGTGACGAAATCGTCGTATATTTACATGTCATTTCAGTGCTACAGACTAAGTGAAATTGAGGCTTAATCAACTTTTATCTGATTCGTCTTCTGTTTTCATTCCAGTGCCACTGATGAGCATTATGATTATGCAGACGAAACAAGCGTCTAGCGTTCAAAATTATAAGCCTGGTGTCGATGATGAATTTGTTTTAATATTAATTTTGATTACTCCTTCGGAATGGAATTTTATTCTTGTCTTATAATGAAAGCTATAAAATTTTGGCTGATTTATTTTTTATAATTTTTATATTTTGTTTTTCTTTATCTCATATAATAATCATATACATTCTTTTATGAAAGTAGGATCCACCACATGTATTATAATTATGACCTGTCAGTGCCAGTATTAATGTTATATTAAAAAAAAATGATATTCATTTACGATCAGCATGGTATTGATCGAAAATTATTATTGACACAACATACATGTACTCATAAAAACAAACTGTGGCATTTGTTTTCATTATTTTCTCTACAAATGTAGAAAGTATTCATCATTTAATATATAAACATTTCGAACTACTGTCAATTTGTATCATAAAGTAAAGGTTCCCATTTCCCCCTTTTTTATCAACTCTTGCAGGCGAACAGTGCAATGATGTTATAATTATTAACATCTTAAGTACTATCTTAACACAATGTAATAGTGAGCTATATCTACAAGAATAGATATAGAACGACATGAGGACAATGAAAGCATTTCCCGCTATATCTATAATATCCCAAGAGAATGTTTTATTTTGATATCAGATGCTCATAATCGCAATCTGATTCTATTATATCTTTTAGTGGTAACCTCTCACAATGTAACATACCCAAAAAATATTTTGTATTATCTCTTTTGTTTCATTGTAAAAACAGGTGTGTTTAATTAAGTTTACATTTATATAGCAGGTCATGTGTGCTTACAGTACTGTGCATAATTTTGTAATGAAAAATATCAATTTATTCCTTAAAGTACACCCGAAAGGGTTCGCTTACAGAAAATCCAAGCGATCTAAGATTTTTTTCCCATTCATTTTGTGACTTTATGATATCGTGATTATTCTGACTTCTACGGAACATTTGAAGGTACGTGGTAATTTAACGTGTAGTTATTTATTATTGCTTAAAGTATTACTACGCAATAGTAATTTAAGAAAAGATATTGACATTTTTTTTACCTAATAAAACTTAGAAAAAAATGCACCATACCTGTGCGTTTTGCATCTTGCCGCTTTGTCGAACGTTCTATAAAAAATCTGAAACTTGCGACAATTAAATGATTGTTTAGATAAACTACTATGTTCGTGTACATATTGGTATATACTCACATAAGTTCTAGAAAAGCATTCGGGATTGTTGTCATCCCAAAATGTTGTCCTGATTATCGCTTCGGACGCGTCGACGTACGGATTTATTTGTATCCGGTTTATACAGATTGAAACATGATTTTTTATAAATGGGTATGTATTTGAGTTTAAAACTGTTAACAATAATGTGCAAAAAGGGGAAAATGAACTCAATTTCATAGATTATGTAGAAGACTAAATGAAATCCTTCAATACCTTATATTATATTTTAAGAATACACTTATAAATTAAGTGTCGTTATCGGTGACAATGACACTTTTATGTACAGTCATAAAAACTAGAAACTCAGCATAGCCTAATTGAACTTTGTTTGTGTGAAAGTTCTAACAGTGACTTGAGATGAAAAACACCAATGAAAGCACTGTTTCTTTGCATTTGTTTATCTTTGATGTGAAAAATGACCCACAATCAAGTGACAAAATTTCTAGACCTTATTCTACAATATTATAACTGACCTTCCCAATATTCATTTACTTATCTATCCATATTTAAAAAAAAAAAAAAAACACTTGTTTTTCTTGTTTGTATTTCAGAAAAGTTCTCCGAGTGTTTATGTCTATGAGCAAACAGGGAAAAATGAACTTTTAGGTATGAACTATGATATTTTGCTGTCGACTAGACGTACTGCATATAATTTTGAACAGAAAATGTAAAAGATAAATACATTATTAAATACTTGGATTTACCAAGATCTCTCGTACCTGAGGAAAATAACAGCCATAAAGTCTTGTGCATTGTCAATTCTCATTCATTCATTAACAGTATTGCCAAATCCTTCTATAGACAATTTCAAGAAAATTGAAAATTATTTTTTAAAGTTTCTATGAAATGGTCAATCCGATATAGTTAAAAGCAATGTTAAAATTGGATTATATGATACTGCCTCACATTGAATACTGTTTATGTTATGCACTGAAAATGACATAGATTCATAAATTATTAGACCCTTTTAATATTTTCCTTGGATTTTTTTTCAAGGAAACATATACAAAATATGTTGCAGATAAAATGTGGATGATGAATAAGGATAGTATTAAACAAATTTCATATCAAAATAACAAGATGTGATATGATTGCCAATGATACGACACAACTCTCCACCAGAGACTAAATGACATAGAAAATAACAATTATAGGTCAACGTACGATCGTTAACAATGAGCAAAAACCATACCGGATAGTGAGCTATAAAGACCCCGAAATGACAAATGTAAAACAAACGAGAAAACTAACGGTCGATGTATGTACAAAACAACAAATTTGTTGAACCAGTTATTCATGTCCCTTTTGATAGCTGGTATGCTGATGTTGTCTGATGATTATACATTCTGATGACACCTTTCTCTAACCTAAATATTACCCGATGATAATACATTTGAAATACATGTGTTAAAGAGATAAACTTAAAAAAATGTAAAAATCGTTATTTAAGAGCAATAGGTCTAATAAGGATTCCCCTTACGGTTTCAGCCATGTTGGCTTATTTGTAGATCTTGCCTTGCTGATCACTTTTCTAAATTAAATATTCTTTCTATCTATCAAAGTTTTCAAAATAATCAGCAAAAATGAAAACAAATGATAAAATGACATTTAAGGGCAATAACTCCTATATGAAGTCGTCTGACAGTTTTGACGTAAATGAACAGCAGGTAGAGCTTAACATTCAAACATTTTTGACCCTGTCAAATTGTCTCTATTCATAGAGGTTTTCAAGATAATAGACAAAACTTGCATTTTACTCCTATGTTCTATTTCTAACCATGTCGGTCATGTTTTTTTGCAGACGGAGTCATCGGACACATTTTAAATCTATAAACCCTAATGATGAGTTTAACCAAGTTTGGTAAAATTTGGCCCATTAGTTTCAGAAGAGAAGACTTTTGTAAGATATAAATCAAAAACGCAAAACAATTGTAAAATTCGTCTTAAAGAGCAATAACTCCAATAAGGAGTCTTCTGACGATTTCAGCCATGTTTGACTTATTTGTAAATCTTGTCTGTCTGATCACTTTTCCTTAATAAAGTTTCTCTCTATATATTATAGTTTTCAAAATAATAGGCAAAAATGAAAAAAATCTGTAAAATTTGACATTTAAGGGCAATAACTCCTATAACGAGTCGTCTGACAGTTTTGATGAAATAATCAGCAGGTAGATCTTAATATCTTGAACATTTTTGCCTATGTAAGATTTTCTCTATTCATAGCGGTTTTCAAGATAATTTTACCCCTATGTTCTATTTTAGCCATGTCGGCCATGTTGTTTGGCAGGCGAGGTCATCGGACACATTTTTAAATCTAAATACCCTTATGATGATTGTGGCCAAGTTTGGTTAAATTTGGCCCAGTTGTTTGAGAGGAGAAGATTTTTGTAAAAGTTAATGACGACGGGCGACGGACGCCAAGTAATGAGAAAAGCTCACTTGACCTTTTGCCCAGGTGAGCTTAAAAGTAGTATGTTCTATAAAGCTCCGATAAAGCCACTTTTTTCTAGCTTAATTTTGAAACAAGGAATAATGGCCTTAATCACAATTTTTACATAGTTTTACCAATAATTAGGTAGAAAATAGGTATTTTTCGTTTGAAAATTTATGTATCAGTGTTCTTTTAATGACTTCACAATTAACATACTTCTCAATTTTAAACCAAATTCAATGAAACATGCAAGTTTCAATAGGTTTTTGGGACCGGAAACGTTAAATGAATGTGTCGACAAACGGCAAAAATCTCTTTCAAATCAAAATCATAATATGAGAATTTCTCTTCAGCAGACCTTTGTACATATTTAACATATAACTTACCTTTATTTAGTGTCTTCTTTTACCTTCGGACAATACAAGCTGTGTGAATCAAAATAAATTGTAGGCCTACCTATTCAACTGTATATATATATATTTTTAGTTCGTATGGATATAGCTCTCCTGAAATCCAACAAAAGATATACTATTGATTTCTGTTTTAAACTACTTTATATTTTTTTAATTAGGGTAGTTAAGCTGTATATATTACATTTCTGTCAAATCTTTTCTTAATAAAAATGATTATTAATCCTATATAGTTTTCATTAATTAACTCGGGGAAAATGTCCTATGGCAATACAGAAAAATATAAATGAATATAAAGGGCATTGTCTAGATTTTTTATTTATGGATTCAAGGAACGACTGAAATCACAACTACACACGTTAAACGGTCACAATCAAAAATTGGTTGACAGATACGATGTGTATGTATCTCCCATATGCTTTCGCGGTCTTAGATCTTTAGATACGAGACATGTTGTGCTATCTGTACCGTACCGATTTTGTCCTTTTACTAAATATTATATTTTTACTTAGTGTCTATTATCATGGCGGGTTATGTACGCATAGCAGGAATGTTACCACATTGACGCACTCGGCCTAGCTCCTTAAGGATTTCATGCAAGTCCTTCAGTTTTGTTTATATCTTGATGTATTTATGAGATTTGAATATCGTTTAAAATACTGTTGCATCTAATTTCTAGTAAAGAGTTGTGTCGCCAATATCCGTAGAAAGGTTGATATTTTACGTTTGAGGATGGGAGAACATGACTTAATTATTCGTTGAAATTAAGCTTATAAATGGCCTACTGTTATTACAACTTGAAGTATCCTTAGATTGGTACTCTGTTATTTGTTTTTTTGTTATTTCTTTTTCCATAGTATCCAGAAACAGGAAGAAGGCACTCACACGTTACTATTCATTACTGTCAAGTTGTTAGCTAAATATTAATTCATTCTGTTTGGTAGCACTTTAAAGATGTGTGACGAAAACTGTAAGTTCATTCAACATATCTGAAAAATTCAAGGTATCGGCAAACAGAACAAAAGTGCTTTAAATACCTCAAACGAAAATGTCTATACTTTACAAATCATCACTATCAAACTCCAGATCAAACAGTAGTTTATAGTTTTTGTTAAAATCTAAAAACAAAATGAATAAGAAGAGACTTATCAAGCTAATAAAAAGAAAACTGAGGGAATCGAACAGACTCCAGATTTTTCTGACTTGGTTCAATTAATATATCATCCAAAACTTTAATGAAAAAAAATTAATGAAACAACAGACACGGATCCCTCCGCCTCATTTTTAGACTTATGCCTCGAAATTGACATAAGCGGTCATCTCAGTACCAGAATCTATGACAAACGAGACGATTTTAATTTTGAAATTATAAATTTCCCCTATTTTAGCAGCAATATACCAACTCATTCGGTATACAAGCGCTTGCAACTGCTACTCAGACTTTATAAAACGTCACCAGTGTCTGAGCAGAAAGTTGATGAAGTTACTTGAAAAGTCCTGAAGATAATTAGAAGTCTTCGGGATGGCTTTTTATATTTTAACAATGTATATATATAGTATAGTATTCATAAACTGCATTCCTGAGGGGTTAATGGCATATCAACCAAACAAACACAGAACCTTTGTCATTGAATTTGAAATTCTTCAGACGAATGACTTGTCCATGAAGTAATATTAGATAATAATTACACGCGTATATGTTACAATTCTTTTGTAAAATTAGGGATTATGAATAATCCCTGAAATTTTCAGGGATTATGTATAATCACTGATAACTTTAGTGATTATATACAATTACTAAAATTTTCAGGACTTATGCATAATCAATAGAAAAATGTCAGGGATTATACATAATAATGAAGAGACAATAACGTAAAATAATTTATTCTATAAAATCATATTTAAACATCTTTAGAATCACAAATATTAAAATCTTAAGCACAATATTCTAAATTTGTAAATTTGAATGACATCTACTATGAGGGATGGATGGGGGGTCCCTCATTTCTTTATTCTTAATCTTTTAGATCATTTTCCTCCATACTTTATTTGTTTTGCCCATTATTCTCTATTCTGTATATTTTAGCACACTATTATTCTTTATTGTTATTTGTTTGTCTATTCTTTATGTTTAAGTCCTTTATTTTGCACTGTTTGTCCATTATTGTCGTTTCTGTAAACCCCATCGAGAACCTTTACTATTGAACATTTGCTCTGCTTCTCCTTTTTTGCAACCCCTCCCCCCCAAAAAAAAACCCACCCTTAGCCTTCACATACTTAATCTGATTTTATTGCACTTTGAAGAGAAATAAAGTGTTCAATAGAAACATCTGAATGAAGGTGCTTAAAAGGTTAATCAGACACCTCAAATTGATTCCTTGTGTATTATCTGAACATAATTTCATGGTTCGTAGTCATACATTATCCTTTTCATACCTTTTATGAACGATTGCCATTATGTTTTTGGGGTCTCCCTTTGCACGATCAACATGCGGAATCGGTATCACAGCCTCCTACAAAATTGTGTTCAATCCGTCAAGCATATAACTTTTTTGTGTTCTGTTTGTGTTTCTAGACGTTTAGTTGAATTTCCTTGCTTAGTTCAAATTCCTTATTCGTTAACTTTCATCCCGTTTGTTTTACAGCAAATTACATGATCTGTGCATTTTTGATGATATTATTAATTTCAATTTTGAATATTTGTTTATGAGTTAATGCGGTCAAATACAGTTAAATAGAATATCACACGAAAAACTGTTCACTTTCATAAGATTTGATAAATGGACAGGGAATGAAAACTGTCCACTTAAACCATAAAGAGGTTATGTGTATGATTTATTTGTCTGTATTTGATTTATTTTTACCAAGCAGAGAATCTTTGTATTATTGATAATCCCTGAAACCATTCCGGGAAATTAGTAAAAATAATTCTTAAAATTTTCAGTGATTCAGTAAAATCACTGTTCATTTTCAGGGAATATATATTACTTATTATTTTAGTGATGATGCAAAATCCCTGAAAAATCAGGGATTCTACATAATCCCTGATTATACAAATTCACTGTTACATATATATGTATATAGTAGAATTGCCGCAGCATACTCATATACACAATATTGTATAAAATCAGTAAAAGATATCGCCAAAGGTACATGGCTTATCATTTTGTACGACAGACGCGCGTTTCGTATATAAAATGACTCAACAGTGACGCTCCAATAAAAAAGTTAAAAGGCCAAATCAAGTACGAAGTTGAAGGGCATTTAGAACCACAAATTCCGAAAAGAATTGCCAAATACAGCTACGATAATTTAAATTAATCCTGTGATAGAAAAGCCTTGGTTTTATGAATAATTTAAAGTTTTGTAAACAGTTAATTTATAGATATGACCGTATCAATGATATTTCATGTCAACACAGAAATGCTGACTACGGATTTAAGCTCTTTGGTGCAGATAAATTTTTGGTTAATTGTATAAGTACAATGTATTAAGTCTCCACTTGTGCTGTTTATTTTGCCGGGGCTTGACAAATCACTGATGTCGACGTGTTTAATTGACTAAGGCAACAACTGTTCCTTTTCGAACGGATCTTAAATGATTACGTCATGGACCATTTTTGCTAAGCTAGACCACAGTTGTGTGTAATGATACATGTGTAATATTACATATTGCAATTCTCAAAGCAGATAAGTTCGTAAGATCCACTCACTTAAGTGACAATGATATTAGCTTATTGAGGAATTTCGGAAAACGGAAAAACTTGTTGTTGGACAGATCGACTAATTTTATTGTATGCATAATACTATTATTATATATGTATACCATAACTTCATAAAAGATTATATCTGTTCACACTTTACGACTTAAGGTCTATCTTATATCCCTTCTTCCACAGTTAGGAACGGAATCAAACACATTTAACATAACCTTTATTACCGTAACGAAAATCCCGTATGATACAGTAGCGAAGTTTTATTAAGATTATTTCTTCTGTAATGATCGCAAGTGTCTGATAATGTACCAGGTGAGCAATTGTAGCGTAAACAAATATTTTGGTACACCTGGAGTTACTAAGGGAGCTACCATTTGATTTTTATGGGGGCTAGGATGAAATTTGAAAAAATAGGCAGGACAGGAGTTTTGAGTAAAAAAAGGCAGGATGAGATTATTTGCAAAAACAAAAAGCAGGATGACAATTTATGTAAAAAAAAGTCAGGATAAACTAAAAAAAAGGCAGGACCGAATAGAATGAAAATAAAAGGTAGAACCGAATAGAGGGAAAATAAAAGGCAGGACAAAATTTTTCATCCTAGCCCCCCCCATAAAAATCAAATGGTAGCTCCCTAAGAATGGAACATTAAACTCAAGAATTTCAATTTAAAATTAAAACAAATCGTATAAGTGTCCATATTGAACATTTGAAAAGAATGGAATTTAAGTAAATAGACTTAAATTCAGTTATCGCTGGGGCCACTGACGGATTGTGTTTCATGTTTTAGATTTACCTAACATGAGTGACGTTATTTCTGTGACGTAATTTAGTCCTTTACAGAATTTCATCGCAGCAAGCAAGCTGTTTCAATTTGTTTCTTCTTCATTGGGTTGAGATAAAAAAAAAAAAAAAAAACTTGTTTAACCCCTCTGCATTTTAGTGCCTGTTCCAAGTCTGGAGCCTCTGGCCTTTGTTAGCCTTGTATGAATTTTTATTTTAGTTCATATATTTCGGAGTTAAGTATGACATTCATTATCACTGATCTGGTACAAATTTTTCTTTATGGCCGAAGCCGTTTCTGGTTTTTAGGTGGATCGCTTCAGATGCTTGGTCCCAACTGCAGACGTTTATCCTGCCATAACCCCACAGGAATTTATTACTGTTATTTCAGACCTTTAGTAACCGTTTAATTGTAAGTTCCATAGCACCCAGTACATATACAGATGTATCAGAGAGGACAGTCTTTCCTTTTTCATGGGTTCAGATCTCTAATTGTTTTAATGAATACATTTCCTATCTCTCTCTATGAATTGTTAAGGTATTGCTTACTTGTACATTTTGTATCTCTCAACAAAAAAATTACTAATTTACTAGGTTTGGATATTTTTTTAGGAAAATTTAACAGATGTGTCAAAAACAATTTGAGGTTTGACAGTTTTTAAGAAGGCATTAAACACTCCAGGCCTATTACATTTACCTTAACCAGAGTCATGCTGAAGTCTAGCTTATTTCCTTATCTTGTGTTGGTTAAACTTGGTATGAATTCAGTGTGTTTGAACCTGTCTTTTCAATTGTTTTGAGGATTATTAAAGGGTCGGAGATCCAATGCTGACAACTTAATACAAGGGTTACAGAAGAATTATTAATTTTCTCGATTAATTATGCTTTAAATTGTATTGGTATTACATATATAACATATACTTCCATGTAGCTAATTGCCGTACAAGAATTGTAGGAGATCCTATATAGCTATAATGTTTGGATAGTAGAATCCTCAATAGTAAGTATGTTTTTGTAGCAGACCGACATCCTTCAGATGGGGTTGACTTAGGTCTAGGCACTGAAATGAATCTTTGAGGTGGCATGATTGTCAAGCATGTTAAAAGTTAACTCAGAACAATGAAACTATGAGGATCCACCATATTTCTTAATAAAACATGTAGCAGGACAGACACAGGTAGTTCTAGAGTGGGTTTTTGCACAAGGAGATGAAGACCATGATCAGATGGATTATGCGGTTCATCAATTCTTAAGTAAGTATGGTCTCAAATTTGACCAGGTTATTGCAAAGCATGGACTTGTGTTGCTATAGAACTATATTATTGCCTTTATAATTAGCTGTCTGGTTGCTACATAAAATATCATGATTTTCGATCAGATCAGAAAATTTTCAACTGGATGGTTTCACTTGTCACCCTTAACATGCTTATGAAATGAATTGTTAAACATCTTGAATATATATTTGACGATATACTATAATAAACTATATTTTATGATATACAAGTACAATCAACTATCTTATGGTTTGGTGTAGTTTTGGTTAGTATTTTTATCTGTGTACGTAAATATGTTTTTGAACAGTTGTTCACAAAACATCATATAGATTATTCAACATATATATGTACCAAGTTGTACTTTAAATAAAATATCTATCCATCTATCTATAGTTATCTGGTTCACAGCTTTGCAGCGAACCGCCCTTTTATGGCGGTTGACAGAGTCTCTGTTTTCCTCCATCAATGTGGCAGAATTCGCTGCATAGAATCTTAATGTTAACTATGAAATTTTAGGTTTTTGGATAATACAGACTACACTTGTGTATCCCACGGTGTTTTCTAAATTTAAAGCTCCAGTGTATCCCACGGTGTATCTTTACATTTTCATATATACATGTATCTATCTATCTATCTGCAAGGTTGCCATATTATCTTCGGGTAACCAACCATATATCTATCTACATATACATATACATCTATCTATCTATATATATATCATATGAATCTATCATATTATGAATAAAAGCTGTGGCCAGATATCGCCAAACCATATATGTATTTTGTTTTAATGGCACCATCTGAGATAATGGAATTTAAGTAAATAGACTTAAATTCAGTTATCGCTGGAGCCACTGACGGATTGTGTTTCATGTTTTAGATTTACCTAACATAGTGACGTTATTTCTGTGACGTAATTTAGTCCTTTACAGAATTTCATCGCAGCAAGCAAGCTGTTTCAATTTCGTTAGCGGTAAAATTGAAAACCCGCCCTCCCACTCCTTTTTTTGTACGAGATACTGCTCTTTTGTATTTATTTTTCAGGTTTTTGTCGGTGACAGTGGTAATACAGATTGACTGTTGATGTTAACTTGTTTGCTGTTGAGAAAAGTGACTTTTATTTGAACTTTGTGCATCATAAATAGATTCACAGTAAATGGCAGAATTCGCTGCATAGAATCTTAATGTTAACTATGAAATTTTAGGTTTTTGGATAATACAGACTACACTTGTGTATCCCACGGTGTTTTCTAAATTTAAAGCACCAGTGTATCCCACGGTGCATCTTTACATTTTCATATATATCTATCTATCTATCTGCAAGGTTGCCATATTATCTTCGGGTAACCAACCATATATCTATCTACATATACATATACATCTATCTATCTATATATATATATCATATGAATCTATCATATTATGAATAAAAGCTGTGGCCAGATATCGCCAAACCATATATGTATTTTGTTTTAATGGCACCATCTGAGATAATGGCTGTTGTATTTTTCAATGATATTTGATCTGTTATAAATCTGCAATACTATAGGTATACATCTGTAATATATGGTTGAAAACATAGATATTAAAACAAGCATAAGTATTCATGTGTAAGTGTTGAATGATGAAAGGTTTCAAAGAAATCAACTTCACCTTGAGAGTTGGCAATATGACACAATTTTAATTATTTCACTATAAGTGTATCGAGATTTTTAATTTAATGATCGAACAGCTAGGTTTAATTTCGTTTAATTCTCATCAGTTTAAAATTTGTACATTTAAATAAATATGTATTTGTCACATGTTAAATACTTGCATGCTAAAAACGTTTTAATCTTTACGTTTAATATGTAACTAGTTGAATTTAATTTTGAAAATAATATGTTATAGTATTTGTATGTGAGTATGCTTTAATTTCGAAATTTCTTTGTACTATTTCCATTTAAATGAATGTAAATAAATTTATAATTTTGTATTTGATGATTTTAATCACAAAGTTACAAAGTTTATTTATATATTTCATACAGGCTTAACAGGTATCGCTTGACGGCAACGGGAAATAACTATATTTAAATTTTTATTATGTATTTGATATGTACGGAAAGTAATGCAAATTCATACAAAATTTCATAGATCTATTACAAGTAGTTCCTATCAAACTAACATAAGCAGAAAACTTAACAATTGTTGACCGGCGGAAAAGCAACACCTGTGTCTCGCCTTCCGAGTCTTTCGTCGCAGGATAGCCAAAATGGTCTATTACCAACATCTATTAACCAAAACATGGTATATAAATAATATATAAACCAAATACATGGTCTGTTATCAACATGTATTGACCAAATACATGGTCTAAAAGTAATATATATTGACCAAATACATGGTCCCTGTTACACATATCTAATGACCAAAACCATTCAAATGACTATAAACATGGTCTATACATAACATATAATGACCAAAACCATGGTCTGTTACTAATATATACATAATATCAAACGACCAAAACCATGGTTTATACATGACATATAATAACCAAAACCATGGTCTGTTACTAATTTCTAACGACCAAACCATGGTCTATACGTAACATATAATGACCAAAACCGTGGTCTGTTACTAAAATCTATTGACCAATACATGGTCTAAAAGTAATATCTATTGACCAAATACATGGTCTAAAAGTAATATCTATTGACCAAATACATGGTCTAAAAGTTATATCTATTGACCAAATACATGGTCTAAAAGTAATATCTATTGACCAAAACCATGGTCTACGTAGCATATAATGACCAAAACTATGGTCTGTTACTATAATAATATAATATCAAACGACCAAAACCATGGTCTATACGTAACATTTAATGACCAAAGCCATGGTCTGTTACTAATATCTATTGACCAAATACATGGTCTAAAAGTAATATCTATTGACCAAATACATGGTCTAAAAGTAATATCTATTGACCAAAACCATGGTCTACGTAACATATAATGACCAAAACTATGGTCTGTTACTATAATAATATAATATCAAAAGACCAAAATCGTGGTCTATACGTAACATTTAATGACCAAAACCATGGTCTGTTACTAATATACATAATATCAAATGACCATTGGTCATTACGTAACATATAATAACAAAACACACACAGTTTACATAAAATGTATGTATCAAAAATTATATTCTATAGAATAAAATATATTCTGTACATAAAAGTACATATCTTTATAAACCAATTCATATTCTGAACAAATACATATCATACATAACAATCTTATTCTATTAAACAAATACATAGTCTGTTACCAACCTCATGGACCTAATCATTTGCTAATACATGTTTAATACATTTAAATTAACATATACATGTATTGACAAAACCGTGGTCTGTGACTAAAATCTATTGACCAAATACATGGTTAAAAAGTAATATAAATTGAACAAAACACATGGTCTTTTACCAACATACATCATTGTATCTAGTTAAGTAGTTTACATAAATTGTATGTACATGTATCTAAAAATCAAATTTTATTGAACAAATATATTGTGTACATCAAATATATATTTATCTTTAAATGTCATATTCTATTAAATTAATAGATGAACTAAATAAAAGTATATATCTAAAAATCATATTTTTGGGAATAAATACATTAAATTAAATAAAATGTATAAATACAAAATCACATTCTATTGAAAATAAACATGGTCAACATAATCTATATATATATATATATATATATATACAACTCGTCTAAACATCAACCCAACAATGTTAGATCTGTAAATTTGCTTTCGCAAATTTTTGTTCTTCCTATATATATATATATATATATATATATATATATATATATATATATATATCTAATATGCAAAAATAGAATATTCTATTGAACAAATACATACATTGTAGTACATGTACATATAAAAGATTATATCTAAAATCATATTCCATCTAACAAATAATGTACATTACCAACAGTGGGATGAAATAACTATCAATCAATCTATTACAAACATAAATTTACAAATACATGGTCTATAATTAACATTTATTATGTCTATTGAACAAGTATATAATATTTAACCAACAAATATTGAACAAATACATGTACATGTACATGAGATTTAAATATACAATGTTTAACTAAATTAAATATATATGCCAATTTATGTTCTATAAAGGAATATATATATATATATATTGACCATGAACATGGTCTTAACATGCTAATTATATACTGTAACAGTGTTTATTAACATATCAACTGATTACGTAATAATTTGTAATTTAATTTTTGTTTGTTTTAAAATAAATTGTATGACATATATATATATATAGTGAACTTGTACTTTTCTTGACCAAATACATGATCTACATTGTATTTTAAATGTAAATACCATTTACCAAATACATGGAATAAATTTATCTATGCATAGTTCAAATGTTCTTTTTGTGTACATACAAACATGTACATGTACAAAATGTATGAATAAGTATGATATGTGCCAAATACATGGTCAGACTTTAAATACATGTCTTTGATATATATGAATTAAACTTGTGATGAAAATATGCAAATGAAGACCAAATACATGTACATGGTCTTATGCTTAAATATTATTTTTTTTCTATATTTATTCATGTAAAGTGTATATTTGTGTCTTTTTCTATTTTTTGTGGACACATTAAATTTGCTGTGTCATATATTTCACTTGCAATTGTGTCTATTGGTCAAATGTTTATTTGTTTTAATTGTAAGTGCATGATGATATACATGCATAAGACAAATTTGCAAACTGTATTATTTTTGTAAGGTTGATCATTACTGTCATGAACCAGTTAGCAAACTGACCTCAACTTGAATATTATTTGAAATAAAATAATTACTCTTCATCATAAAATCTAGAACATACAATATGACAAGGCAAAGAGTTCAAATATTTTATAATTCATGTTTATGCTGATAAATGTATCCCATCTGCAGCAAACTGTTCTTTGGTCTTAAATGTGCCCACGATAAATGTTTATCATTACTATATTGATAATAATAGGTAATACATTGTATCTGATAATCAATTATTCTTTTCTCTCTGACTTCTTCTCAATCTGTAATGAACCAGGGGTTGTTCATGAAAATAGTTTTCACACAAACAAAAATTACAAATTCTAATTTATTTTATAAATCTCACATCAAATCAACATGCTAATGCATGTATGTGGTTTTAAGATTGCATCACACAGGCCATTTCCTTCATTTTCAAATTTATCACTGAAGATTTAAATGGTATAATGTGGGCTGCATTATTTGGAAACTTGTCCACTGTGCCTCCACCAATACCATTACATTCCCTCTAAGTTGCACTGAATTAAAGCCAGTTTGAACATTGGGTTATTTGTTAAAGCTTGAGTGAAACATGAAATAAAGATGTTTACCAGTAGGTATCATTACCTGTGGTAAAATGTCAATTTATAGGACGACAAGAACGAACAAACGAAATGTCCTTTGAATAAAGTTTGTACATGTATAAAATCTACTAGTGTCATTACACACTCATCTATGTGACACTTAATTCCGGTCAGGTTGTAACTTCGGTTCATTTGTTAAAGCTTGAGGAGACGAGTTATAAAGCTGTGATTTAGTATCAATACTTCAGGTAAAACGTGAATTTATAGGACGATGAGAACGAACAAACGACACTTCTTCAAAATAGCGTTGGAATAAATCCACCAATGGCAATGCCATTACACACTACCACTACGTTGGGCTGAATTAAAGCCAATGTTGTCACTTTGGGTCATTTGTTAAAGCTTACGTGAGACGTGAAATAATATTGTTTTTTTTTAGACGTGAAATAAAGCTGTGAATTAGCATCAAAACATTAGGTATGATGTCAATATGTAGGACGACGAGAACGAACATACAAATCAACTTCCGTATAAAGCTTGCATAAATTCCGACTTACAACAATAGTGGTGAAAGTTCCAAAACTCAAGTGCTTAAAATATTCATCGTATATCATTGTTGTGGAATACACTATTACATTATGTTACTATAATGAGTGCGATATGTTTACATATTCGAAATTTATGTTCGTGCACATACAATGGAATATCCAAGATGGCGATCGAGAGAGCTGCATCATCACTACATTCATCAGTTCAAAAAGAATAATATGCACGAACGAAAGCCGAAATAAAATTTACCTAGTTCCTTCCTTACACATATTCAATCATTGTATTGGTATAAAAGTCCGAATAGCTAATAAAAAGTTTATAAATCCCAAAATAAAAATCTTGTTTACAAGCTATCGATCTGTAGATAAGCAAGAAAGTGTAATAAGATACATAGTGAAGAAACTAACTAATGGTTATCCAGTCAAAAGATCGTAATGCAGGGGTTCCCTAGAGGGTTATGAAAATAATCAAAATTAAGAAAGAAATTAATGGTTTTCGTCGTTTGCATAAAATAAGTTATTAAAATAACTTGCCTATATTTTATGATATACAAGTACAATCAACTATCTTATGGTTTGGTGTAGTTTTGGTTAGTATTTTTATCTGTGTAGGTAAATATGTTTTTGAACAGTTGTTCACAAAACATCATATAGATTATTCAACATATATATGTACCAAGTTGTACTTTAAATAAAAATATCTATCCATCTATCTATAGTTATCTGGTTCACAGCTTTGCAGCGAACCGCCCTTTTTATGGCGGTTGACAGAGTCTCTGTTTTCCTCCGTCAATGTGGCAGAATTCGCTGCATAGAATCTTAATGTTAACTATGAAATTTTAGGTTTTTGGATAATACAGACTACACTTGTGTATCCCACGGTGTTTTCTAAATTTAAAGCACCAGTGTATCCCACGGTGCATCTTTACATTTTCATATATACATGTATCTATCTATCTATCTGCAAGGTTGCCATATTATCTTCGGGTAACCAACCATATATCTATCTACATATACATATACATCTATCTATCTATATATATATCATATGAATCTATCATATTATGAATAAAAGCTGTGGCCAGATATCGCCAAACCATATATGTATTTTGTTTTAATGGCACCATCTGAGATAATGGAATTTAAGTAAATAGACTTAAATTCAGTTATCGCTGGAGCCACTGACGGATTGTGTTTCATGTTTTAGATTTACCTAACATAGTGACGTTATTTCTGTGACGTAATTTAGTCCTTTACAGAATTTCATCGCAGCAAGCAAGCTGTTTCAATTTCGTTAGCGGTAAAATTGAAAACCCGCCCTCCCACTCCTTTTTTTGTACGAGATACTGCTCTTTTGTATTTATTTTTCAGGTTTTGTCGGTGACAGTGGTAATACAGATTGACTGTTGATGTTAACTTGTTTGCTGTTGAGAAAAGTGACTTTTATTTGAACTTTGTGCATTATAAATAGATTCACAGTAAATGGCAGAATTCGCTGCATAGAATCTTAATGTTAACTATGAAATTTTAGGTTTTGGATAATACAGACTACACTTGTGTATCCCACGGTGTTTTCTAAATTTAAAGCACCAGTGTATCCCACGGTGCATCTTTACATTTTCATATATATCTATCTATCTATCTGCAAGGTTGCCATATTATCTTCGGGTAACCAACCATATATCTATCTACATATACATATACATCTATCTATCTATATATATATATCATATGAATCTATCATATTATGAATAAAAGCTGTGGCCAGATATCGCCAAACCATATATGTATTTTGTTTTAATGGCACCATCTGAGATAATGGCTGTTGTATTTTTCAATGATATTTGATCTGTTATAAATCTGCAATACTATAGGTATACATCTGTAATATATGGTTGAAAACATAGATATTAAAACAAGCATAAGTATTCATGTGTAAGTGTTGAATGATGAAAGGTTTCAAAGAAATCAACTTCACCTTGAGAGTTGGCAATATGACACAATTTTAATTATTTCACTATAAGTGTATCGAGATTTTAATTTAATGATCGAACAGCTAGGTTTAATTTCGTTTAATTCTCATCAGTTTAAAATTTGTACATTTAAATAAATATGTATTTGTCACATGTTAAATACTTGCATGCTAAAAACGTTTTAATCTTTACGTTTAATATGTAACTAGTTGAATTTAATTTTGAAAATAATATGTTATAGTATTTGTATGTGAGTATGCTTTAATTTCGAAATTTCTTTGTACTATTTCCATTTAAATGAATGTAAATAAATTTATAATTTTGTATTTGATGATTTTAATCACAAAGTTACAAAGTTTATTTATATATTTCATACAGGCTTAACAGGTATCGCTTGACGGCAACGGGAAATAACTATATTTAAATTTTTATTATGTATTTGATATGTACTGACAGTAATGCAAATTCATACAAAATTTCATAGATCTATTACAAGTAGTTCCTATCAAACTAACATAAGCAGAAAACTTAACAATTGTTGACCGGCGGAAAAGCAACACCTGTGTCTCGCCTTCCGCGTCTTTCGTCGCAGGATAGCCAAAAATTGGAAAGAGTATTATTTAAAATAAATGTTAATGTATCCTTATATGTATCACCGAGTTATGCTTTGCCGTTAAAATCGTCTTGTTGTTATAGATTGGTCAGTAAAATTTTTGCAAAAACTGATTTTTTTCATTAATGTTTTCTATTGCGCATTCCCATGCGACAGATTTTTCCTAAAAAAACATGTGAATTGGTATCAAGAGTTAAATCCCTTGCACCATGGAGTGTACTCATATTTAGTATACAATATTCAATAAGAAAGAATTTGAGCTGCCTTCTTTTCTAGACAGTTTATTTAAGTCGTAATCTAAAGTATTTGTAAGCTACATTTTCATCAGATAACAGTTAAAAAAAAGGAAAACAAAGTAAATTCCATCCATATTACGGTAAATACAATTACCTTGACTGAAATATATATAAAAAAGTTTTGTGGCTGCTTTATAAAGCTCTATTTTTGTATCATATTTCAACGCCTTTTACAGACCGACTATTATGAATTTCATACATTTTAGATTATATATCTATGTGCAATAAAACACTACTTCAGTATTGTAGGTAGATATTTCATTTCTTTCATATATCCCAGCTTACTGAAACAGTGGTATATTGTGATCGTTTTGTTTGTTCTACTTTGTGTTCACTACTTTTATTGATTTTTTATCATCTAAATGAGTTGTAGAGTATCATGTATACAGTAAGTGATAACTATCAATATTCTGTCCCAGGTTTTGTTGTTTTCCTTTGTTTTTGTTTGCAACAACTTTTACATCTTGAAACTAATACCAGGTGCAGTGAAATAAATTTAAGACTTTTTTTTTCAATTTGAGGTTTATGTTACTGTGCACCATGGTATGGTGATTTGTAAATTTTGTTTTTTAAATAAAAATATGAAATGTAGAATAAAACTAAAAGGTTTTTACTTTCTACTTATTTCTATACTTTTGTTTTGTACATGATTATAGGCTTAGTAGCATGCCAGCAAATTTTTTGTCACCTGCCTTGGCAAATTGGCAAATTGGCAAACTTATTAGCACGTATTATAAAGGTAAGGATAGCGATATATCAATAAGATGAATGAAGCTTTCAAGTTGCTTTGTAGCATTAACATCTCAGATTTTTACTTGAGTAAACATAAAGACCAAAAAAGAGAACATTTTCATAAAGTCAATATAATACTTCCATGGTCTAATTCGGCCGGGAATTTAATTCATGACATCTAGCACCTTGAGAGTATCACCAGCCAAGTAGTCATGTTGACATGAACTATCATTGATATGGTCATAATTATAAATTAACTGTTTTCAAAACTTTAAATTTTTCGAAATACTAAGGACTTTCTATCACAGGAATAGGTTACCTCAGATGTATTTAACAACAACTCTCAGAATTTTGATACCCAATGCTTTCAACTTTGTACTTTATTTGACCTTTTTCACTTTTTTGATTCGAGCGTCACTGATGAGTCTTTTGTAGACGAAACGTGCGTCTGGCGTACACAATTTTAATCCTGGTATCTATGGTGAGTTTATCAGCACAAAACGCTGAAACCACCAAGACTATTTTCAATTATAAATGCATACTAGTAATATATTTGTCTCATACATATATAAAATTATGACAAGTCCCTTCTTCAGAATTATTTGTTAAGTGAAGTGACAGTGTCATATTTTAGTAGGACCTACTTTTTACATCATCTCAAACTTAAGTTGAAAATTTTTTCAAAAAACAATTCTAGGTGAAAAAAGTCTACATTGAGCGACGGAGTTCTTTCTGTCATTTACCATTCCATTTCAATGGTTTTTATACTACTACAATATAGGTACATGATAACAAATTAAAGTCCTTAATGGTAATATGTATAAAGAGTGTCTTGTAAAACAGATAAATTCAGTTTTAAAGAGTGCTTACGTTTATAAAAATCATTATAAATTATATTAACATTTATATGAATGCTGAATATTATGAAATGGGTATTGTTGTATATATGGTTACATGTAGGTAAGTGGGATCTGATAAGATAGAAAAAAGTTAATTAACAAATATACCGAACTCCAATAAATATATTCAAAACGGAAAGCCCTTCAACAAATGGCAAAATCAAAAGCTCAAACACATCAAAGTGAAGTTCAAATGATACAAATTGCCTGGTATGCGTGTGTTTCGTGGTCTTTCGAATAGTTAAAGCACTTTAATATTTAATTTTAACTTAAAAACTATCAAAAGGGGAACCAACATTTTTACAAATTCACTTTAATTCAAATAATTACCATTCCATTTCTTCTTATACTTAATTAGTTCCTATTGCTATTAATCCTATTGCTATTAATTGGTGAAAACTAGTTGCAGGGGTGTTATTGCATGGAATAATAGATTTTAAGGGATATAATAAGCTTGTATAAAGTATATATATATTGTTTTTGAATAAACTGTACTTTTTTGGTGCTAAAAATGGTATGATAGGTTTGCTATTTCTTTTGTTCCCCGCAGTTTATGATTTAAGGGCATCCGATACAGTTTCAAGGGAGTTAACTATTGACGCGACGTTCAAGCGTTCGAATTCCCGCAAAACGTCACTTTCGGCGGGACGTCATGCGTGTAATTTTCCGTAATAAAAAAACGCTTCCAAGAACGGTATTTAGTATTTAACGATGCTCCAACTTATGTTTCCTAGACACGTCAACTTCTATGCCTTTAAGATTAGTGCTTTTGATTCTAACATTTTGATATATAAAATCATAAGAAATTAAACACTTATTACTGTTTCTGCTGTTCCTCGTCTTGAAGCTTCTGTGAGGTCTTGATAATGAAGTGAACAAAATATCGTATAGTGAGCAATTTCAAGACGACTGACCCTTTGGTGTTAACATAATGCATGCTAATTATCATTTTTTATCATCATTCATTCCTGATCAAATTTTGATTTGGATCCGATTTTCTGACAGCGCACAAAAATAATTTTACGGCGCATTTTAGTAACAAGCAATTTGTGTCAAATTTCATATCGAAAGTTTAGATAGTGCAGTTTTAATCATTGTAATTCCACATCAACACTTCAAAAGAAGTAAATTTCCTCACGGAACATTTTATTCCATTTATTTATTTTAAATATGAGAGGACGCAATAATAATAGTATGCCGCAATTATTAGCGATGATACAACTTTTAAAATAATATATAGTAATTTACTAGCAAAAGTATTCCGATTTTAATCAAAACTTAAAAAAAAAACCACATGAAATACTGGTTATTACGAGGAGAATGTATGCCAATATAATGGCACAAAACCAAAAGAGGTATAGGGACAGTTTTCCATAAATTTATTTATTACACACTGATAGTCTCAAGTTTTTTTTAAAGATCTTTAAATCTGTTTAAAAATCATCACAGCTATACTTTGAGGTTTCTACAACATTATATGGTATTTCTGAACATTTATTAATTATAAATGCTTTAAGTGACTTGCTTTAACATTGTAATTTTGGACGGTATATGTTAGATATTTGGGAAATGAATAGAAAGGACACAAAAACCAAAACTATATTTATGACGGATGCATAAAAAAAATGTATAGGTAACGTCCCGTTTTTCAGATATAAATTGAATCATTTTTGCCAGATCAACAATTATAAAATATTTCAAAATTATTGTAAAGTTTTCTTAAACTGTAATCATTCACCCGAATAACAGTTTGATTTTATGAATAAATGTGAAATTATTAAAAGCGATTAAAATGTGAATAAAAGGATGTTTTTAGGGTATGTCAATGAAACAGCAGCCCACCAACCAAAACAAAAAAACATGTATAGAGGTCAACATATGGTCTCCAACAATACACGAGTGTGTACAGTTCCGACATGTCTAGCTCTAAATTGCCTAAATTGTCTTTAAATTAAGCCGTAAAAAAATTTAACAGTCCGCAATAACTATACCTGAGATGTTTCTCACTTGGAACATGAACAGAATAAAAGAGAGAGTTATTTATGATACACATTTTTTAGAAAATGTCGCCGATAACCTTGCAGGGATAATTGGCGGATTACGTCGAAATTGTCAGCCAGCGACGTCGTGCATTTTCGCGCTAACGTTGAGGTTACCAAGGGGGGACGCAACTTTTAGGATAAATCGCGATTTATCTCCGAATCCAGCACGGTGACATATATTTTTTATTTACTATTTGGAGAAAGCATGACAAAAGACAGTTAATGTAGAAAAATGAGAAAAATTACATTTTAAGAACCTCTCGATTTCCACATTTTAAGGTAAAAAAATATCCAACTTTGAGCATCTTATCCGTAATTTTAAGCATGGCTTGAAGAATTAACTAGTCATTCTTGTCGGGATTTATTTTTCCCTTATTTTCACTTATCACAGCTTCAGATTGAATCCAATCTTATCAATTTATGACGAAGAATATCTACTCCAAAATGTTTATACCTTTGCTCAACTTTTTTACTGAAGTGCAAAAATCCCCAATTTTCTCGAAAACAAGCACGGTGACCTATGTTTTATTTGGTGATTTCTTTTATAACTCGTCCAGGGCTACAACGTATTTCAAAATTATAAAAATGACAATATAATGTGAAACTGTATCGGATGCCCTTAAAAACTTTTTCATGATATGTTGTCATTTCTAAAGTATATCTTTATTTGATCGCATAACAATGCATTGAACTATAGAAGAGATAGAGAACGTTTCGAAACCTAACAATGTCTGCAGAATCTTCAAAAGACATTTTAATTTTGTTTATAACCAACTCTATATGTCAAATATTGGAACTTTTTTAATACTGTTTGTAATGTGCTTGATTATTCCTATAGTATTTTTTCTGTTGAATTCACATCCTTTTACAGTATACCCATCACTACCTGTATAATCAGCAAAAATTTTCAAGTATTGATTCGTTAAAAATTGCTGAACTGGATAAAAAGAAACCATTACTGAACGCTTGTTGATGTTATCTGCTTCATATGCAAAAGACCATCCCATTTTTTTATGATTACAATCAGTTGCCGTGGAAGTATCACAACAAATCGCAGTCCAGTAAACATCCGGTACATTCACTCTGTTTTCATATTCTTTTTTAGTTTTTTGTTTTCCCCTTGACGTTGTTATAATCTTTTCTGTTGTCCGCGTAATGAATTTATTTTTGCTAGGTTGTACTCCTATGACTACATAACTTTTTGCTCCAGGAAAATTACATTTATCTCTGACAGTGTCCACAAGACCATTCTCCATAATGTTCCATGTTCCTTGGTTGAATGGTCCCCATTGGGGAGCAATATTAGTAAGCGTGTTGGTTGCATATCTACTATTATCATTTTTTGTGTTGAATATTTGGGCATTTAAATGCCCTCTGTCATAGCCGCTGTCTTTGTAGTCCGTGTCTAGTGCTTGCAATTGTCCAAATTTTGCGCTATGCACATTGTCTAAATTATGTAAACGGTTATCAACCTCGATCATGTTTCCTCCACCTTTTTGTGCAAGTTCTGGTTCGATAAAAAACTTGTCATCGAGACGGTGGTCATCCTTATGTTTAGCAGGCGGGAATATTTGTCCTGCACTGTAAACTGGAATTCTATTCTTTGTATCGTACAGAGTAGCATAGAAATACTTATTTTTGTACTGTTGACATATGTAAACCATATCTGCAGAAGGATTACTTAAACTTGGTCTTTGTCCTTTGTAAAAGAATCGTTGACATTGTGAAAAATTGTTTAACACCTTGGTTTCAATTGCTCCTAAATACAGACAAAACATAAACACATTTATATAATTCATCTTCTATGCCTGAAAATAAAAACAACATAGTTTGAGTTTGTTTCTTTAATTAAATGGTCTATCCGCTTTATTTCAATCAAAATTTCCAATGTCAAGCCTACATTCAAATAAATAAATCCTGACCTGTAATCGTGTAATTTTCACTAATGTTATACAAGTTAAACCTTAATAAAAGGTACGGAGTGTTTTTTAGCAGTATCATTGCTATGCGTCAACTTTGTTTTTGTGTTTATGTGACTCTTTGGGGGAAAAGACGGGAGTTATTATTTTTATTTCATAAGAATTCATTTGTTTTTATTCTTTCATGTAGTACGAAAGCCCTAAAGGGCCACACTTCAATTTTTATGTACGTTATCACGATTTATTTAATAAGTATGACTTGTTATCTCAATTAAACGATCATTCTTCATCTTCTTTTATTTGATCGTTATCTCGTTTACGTATCCGTTATCAAATATATTCAATCGTTATCACGATTAAATTATTCATTATTTCTATTTGGTATCTGTCGTGATCTCGATTTATTCATCGGTTACCTCAATTTTTTTCTGTTCCGCTATCTCGATCGATTAATCCGTTACCTCGAATAATACATCCGTTATTTTTTCGTTACCTCGAATATTTTTTTTTTTGTTCGTTATCTCGATTTCATTGACCTTTGAATCGATTGATTCGTACGTCATTTCGATATGTTTGTCTCTTTTTTTCCTTCACGCCGTTTGTGCGTAGGACACAACAGAATAATTCTGGTTAGTTTATTGTTCTATATTCCGTTGGCTGTATTCCGACCTCAATGTCAATTCAGCTGGAGATTCCCCATGCATTCATACATTCATTGTAAATAAATGATACTCATTAATATAATGTTGAGTTATTAATGACCTATTCATATACATATAATTTTTGGGGATATTTATTGCAGAAGATGATAGAATTTCAAATCGTTTGGGGAACATATTTTTTTCATCAGCAGAGAAACCAAGGGCTAGTAGAATTGTGGCCCATTGACGTTACAAAGTGTTTTATCAACTCACTGTCTTATACTGAAATAGAATATTTAGTTGCAAGCTTAAAAAGTCAACTCATTCCAGCGATACGCTTGTATACACATTAAGCTTTTTATAGGAAGTATCCCGTACACAGTGCCGAGGTAGACAAATCCGTCATGTCTAACTTCTATCTGGGTAATAAATGTTTTCTAATATCAGTTTTTTTTTATGAATTGCCAAATGTTCAAGAGAGATTTTAAGAAAATCAAATGACAACATCCATCAAATTATCATTCTTATATGACAATTTTCTTACGCTGTGTGAACAAATATAACAAGAATGTGTCCATAGTACACGGATGCCCCACTCGCACTATCATTTTCTATGTTCAGTGGACCGTGAAATTGGGGTCAAAACTCTAATTTGGCATTAAAATAAGAAAGATCATATCATAGGGAACATGTGTACTAAGTTTCAAGTTGATTGGACTTCAACTTCATCAAAAACTACCTTGACCAAAAACTTTAACCTGAAGCGACCAAAAACTTTAAGCTGAAGCGGGACAGACGGACGAACGGACGGACGGACGAAGTGACGAACGGACGCACAGACCGAAAAAAATAATGCCCCTAGGTGGGGCATAAAATAAGAAGATGTGGTATAATTGCAAATGAGACAACTCTCCACCAGAGACAAATGACATAGAAGTTAACAATTATAGGTCACCGTACGGCCTTCAACAAAGACTATTTTCATATTACCGACTTTTGACTCCGGATTATATAATTTTTCGACAGGTTAAGACATCGGTAAGACATCCTGGTACTCGGTCAAGTAAGAGCAACCAAAAGAAGTAAAGTCAAACATATAAACAGTGCAATTTGGGGGGAAAGTTTACTGTTTTCCGATTATTTTGTCATGTATAAAAAACATGAAACAGTTAATTCCCCCACCCCCACCCAAATTGTACCGATTGTAAGCTTGATTTTACTTCTCTTAGTTGCTCTTCTTTGACCGAGTACCAGGATGTCTTACCACAGAATAGGTAACCTGTCGAAAAAATATAAACTCCGGAGTCAAAAGTCGGTAATATGAAAATAGTTTAACATTGGATGCACTTCCGTAACGTCACAATTGAAATAGATACGAATTTGAACAACGCCGGAGATCAAATTCGACATTTTTGTTGGTGTTGCTCGCTAGGAATTGAAACAAAAGCATTCTAAAAGTAATAGAAAATGAAAGGATATGGAGTAAATGTACATGGGACAAAATCGCACACAATACATAAAAAACATAGAAAATTATCAATGAACAGGGCTTTTATTCCTGTTCTTCATCTTGACAGTTGATGTAAGTTTACATTTACATGTTCATGTTTAATCGCAAAACGGTTGGTTTGCTAGAACATGTTTGCCTCATCAAATCAAGCATACATGATTTTTTTTCTTCTAAAGTTTAAACTGGGTTTGCATTTGGCATCTCGTACGATGTTGGTATAAATATGCGTTATCGTATGCCGTTGTTAGTATTTTATTCCAAATTATCTTTAGGTGGAGATACATTTTGCAAATGCATACATGCAGTACACTCTACCTTAACGCTATTTTCAAAATCATTTTTTATGAATACAACAATTCTTAATCAAGGAATATAAAAAGGGCGGGTTAAAACAAAGGATTCTTAAAATCCGGTTAGAGGTTCCCGACTTTGAGAAAGCTTTATTTTGGGGTCAATAAATAAACATTTTTTCTTTGAATAATACGTTTCTCTTTTTTTGTGAAAGTCCTGGATGTTATTTCATTACTGGAAGTTTATTGCACTAGATAATTACATTTCTTCATTAGTAATATAGTTTTTTTTCAATCTGAAATAATATTAATAGTAAACTAGTCTTACTGATAGTAAGTATTTTACATACTGCATACGTCATAAGCAGCACAACAGTTTGATGTCACATTTCAATAAATTTTGAGTTTTTTATTACCATATGCTATTTTCGTTGCTAGCCAAGGAAAATATTACAAATCCTTCTACGTATATAACAATCTTTCGGCAGATTCATATAAAAACATTCCTGAACGTCATTGAAAAATTACTGATCTTTTGATTTTAGTTGAGATTTGATTTTGATTTTTGGTGTTTTAACGCCACTTTTAAGCACCGCTTTTGGGCTATTTCGTGGCGGCCAGTTTTTATTGGTGGAGGAAGCCGGAGTGCCCGGAGAAAACCACCGACCTTCGATAGGAAAACTGACAATCCTAGTCAATTAAGATTGGAGTCGAGTGCACCCGCACGAGCGGGGTTCGAACTCACAACCTCAGTGTTGACTGGCTAGTGATTAGTTGAGAAAAATGTTTTCGAGAGAAAAAAACCTATGCACCACAAAAGATGGATTGTCAGTGCCTAAGTATACGTCAACAAAGAATCGATCATTTCTTATCTGCAATTGCTATACGACAACTATAAGCAAAGATATATTCTATTACATTATAGTGTGATAAAATGTACTTTTTCTAACATCTTTTCATGAATACAGCTCGAGTTTTATGATTTTTTGTCAGAATAATTATTCGTGTTTTCCTAAAACAATGCCTCTCAAAAAGATAAGGGAGCAAGATTGCTTCTGCCACCTACTTTCAAAGATGTTCATATATATAGCATAACTTGGTCAAATCTTTTGTTGAATAAAAAGGAACCAAATATATACTGTTACGATCCAGTTTATTCTTTTTTTTTGTGTGTTTTAGTATTCAGTATTTGTGACCGATATCGTTGAATAGTTGAATAAAGACAATCTGTTTTTGTGAGTTTTATAAAAAATGTTATCTTCATAATAACTTTTATGGTCTCGATAAAAAGAAAGACCAAGGGCTTTTGTATTTTTATTTAATTATTCAACAAGTCAAACGTGTTCGGACAGATTACAAACGATAACAATGTGTTAAGAAAATATTTGGAACTAAGGCCTAATCCCTCAGGAAATGTTGGCCTTCGATGAATTAGGGTATTCTTTGTAGGTCTCATTTGGTCATATAGCTCCTATCGTACGTTTTATACATAACTGACTTTTAAATGTTTGGGTTTCACCGTTCCCGATGACGGTAAATCCATAAAAGCGCTTCGGACGCACGAAATTTATAAGGCGTCAATTTATGAATTTAAGGTAATCTACTTATCAACGTACATTTCATTTGTAATTTTTATGAAAATACATGTACTATGTTCTTTGCTCAGAAAATAATTCATACGCATAACATGTTGTTTCTCCAGTGCTCTGGTCATGTTAAGTTGCAAATTTCGCTGTAAGCTCCACTTCTCTAATTTTTATTCTTAATTTGTTAATTGCCGACTTGTTTCTATATTCATGAGACTGACTTCATACAGGAGTTTCATAAGGAGAATAAAAAGAAGCTAGCATTATCCTTTAACTTCATGCTCCGCAATAAACATGATGTCCTCTAACTAAATAATTCAAGGTTTGGTGACTATGTTGAATGCATCTATTCCATCCAACATGAAAGTTAGGATACAGTTATGACTACCTCAAATCTTAACTTACATCTAGAAATTGACAATGAGGGTCAATTGAGAACAAAACTTTACGACAAAAGAGATGATTTTAGCTTCCAAATTGCGAACTTTCCATTTCTAAGAGGCAACATTCCAGCATCGTCTGCATATACTAATATATTCCATAGCTTGCATTTCCTATAATGATTTCCTTGATAGAGGGTTGCTGCTTATAAGGAAGCTATTGAGTTCCAAGTGATAAAGTTTAAAATTATCAATTTCGAAAATGTTACAAACGCTATTACGAATTGGTTGACCTATATGTAATATCTGTTTCACAGATGACGACGGATATGTTCCAATTACAGTAAACACAATCCCGTCCTCGTTCCTCGAAAGTGACCAACCGAATTAGACATCACCGGTTTTGTACTAACATGAGCAACACGACGAGTGCCACATGTGAAGCAGAATCTGCTTACATTTCCGGAGCACCTGAGGTCACCCCGGTTTTTGATGGGGTTCGTGTTGCTCAGTCTTCAGCTTTCTATGTTGTATTATATACTGTTACAGCACATTGACTTGAGTGTGTAGGTATAGGTAGTATCTTTGGTTAGCTTGCTTGCTAATTGAACCATGAAATCATTATTAGGTTAATATACTACCTGCTTTTGGGTGGAGTCAATAGTTAATTGGAGAACCAATCAAGAATAGGGACAGCATATAAACATTGTGAAACCAGTTTTACATGTCAGTGTAAAAATATGTTTTCAACCTAAATATAAAATCTAGTATCAATTACAAGCTAATTCACAGGCATGATGTATGTTGATTTGTCAATTTCATTTCAATCAATTACCTCTGTTCATTTATAACTAAATTATTTAAATGTGTAATTCTACACTAAGAAACATTAAATCTGATGCCTCAGGTAAAGAGAGTACCACGCTCTCTGCACGTACAGAACCATTGCAACAACTCTTTGTGGGGTCCGTAGGTGGTATGTTGCAAGGCACAATTTCTCTTCCTATCCAATATACCCCCATTTTCCGGTGGCAGTCATACTTTTTCCCCAACCTTCATCCTGGACGGCCTCTATTACAGGACCTACTTATAAATTCATTATTAATCCGTTCTCGAACTGAACATGCATGAAATATTTGCCACTGGACGTAGAGCAACCAACAATCAATCAATCTATACTGTAAGCAGTAGTTTACAATGATTAAATCATTTAAAAAAATTTCATATCCTTATTATACATGTTTATATATAAAAAATGGATATTATTATCTTTGATGTTGATGTATATTTTTGAGGGGAAGGCTACAGAAGGTGTAAAAATAAACTTATAAGGGTAAAATCTTTGAGATCCTCTCACCATGCTCATGAATCAATTGTATTGCATGGATTGATATGAGTAATAGCGGGACAATAGATATAAATGCATGAAAATAGGTGATTTAAACAGTGTATCTTAGTGGACACGTCAAAGTATCAACTGAAATTCAGATTGTGTTTTTCAGAATCAAAATGCATGTAACTTTCATATACATATATAACTCACATGCCTTGAAAATTTTCCATTCGCACAGGTTTGTCTGTAATCAGAATTGATTTATTTGTATACACACAGAAATGTTTACAAAAGTGGTTATAATGAACCCATTAAAAAATTTGAGAATTACAAAAAAGAGCATAGAATGGTAAATACATAGGTACTGAGAAGACAAGTATAACATCACATCAATTATAGAATAACTCATCGAAGAATTCAAATAGAGAAAAATATTCAACGAGCGACCGAACAACACATTAATTAACGAATGTGCGTAGCGCATGAGTTAATTATCAGTGTTGTTCGGTCACGAGTTGAATATTTTTCGATATTTGAATTCTTTGATTAGTTATTCTTTTTATTACATAGGCAAATGGCTTTTTATGAAATTAAAGTAGAAAATGTAAGGAACTATATCTTTTTCTACGCATTCACAATTTGTTTTGATCCGACGTTATCGACGTCTTGACAACGCCTATTGTTGTATGACGTCAGAAGAGTGAAATAACCACGTTTATTTCACATGTGAAATAATCTGGTTTTTTCACTGGGAAATCAATGTAATTCATTGGAACCAATGTAATAAACACATTTACATATAAATGAACAGAGGTAATTGATTGAAATGAAATTGACAAATCAAACACACCCACAACATGCTTGTGAATAATTGATAAAATTAATACCAAAATTTACGATAAAAGAGATGATTTTTCATTTCCTATTGTTAATTATCCATTTTTAGATGGTGACGTTCCCTTGTCACCATCTTATGGTGTTTATATATCTCAACTTGTTCAATTCGCTCGTGTATGTAACAACGTATTTGATTTTAACGAAAGAAATATCTGTATTGCTGAATAATTATTACACCAGGGTTTTCGATATCACAAACTTGTCAAAACATTTACTAAATTTTATCATTGATACAAGGACATCATTCGTAAATATAATTCAACGTGCAGACATCTTATACGTTCAGGTATTTCACATCCAATCTTTTATGGTAATATTCTATACAAAGCACAAACATGTCGTCATTCACCTCAAAAGCTAACCAAACCTTTAAACAGACTTATTCAGAAGGGATATAGTTACGATACTGTTGTCAGGTCATTATAGATGGCATTTTTTGGAATTGATATTGATTCACTCATAGGGTCTTTGCATCGGAAATAAACACATTTATTCTAAAACCTGTTGTTGGCATGATACGAGTTATGTTCTTCTCGTATATTTTATGAGGGTATGATACTAAACCCTTAATGGGAGGGAGTGTGCTTGATTTTCATATGATGAAGACATACTCTTTTAATCAGTTTAATTGAGGTCTGGAGCTGGCATGTCAGTAACTGCTAGTAGTCCTTTATTAATTTATGTATCATTGTCATTTTGCTTAGTTTCTTCTGTTACCTATTCTGACATCTGACTCGGACTTCTTTTAAACTGAGTTTTACTGTGCGTATTGCTGTGTGTTTGTTTATTCTTCATTGGGTAGAGGTATAGGCGATGGTTGGGATCTCACAAAACATGTTTAACCCCGCCGCATTTTTGCGCCTGTCCCAAGTCAGGAGTCTCTGGCCTTTGTTAGTTTTGTATGTTTTTTTTAATTTTGGTTCATTTATATGTTTCGGAGTTTAGTGTGACGTCCATTTTCGCTGAACTAGTACACTTTTTTTGTTTAGGGGCCAGCTAAAGCCCGCCTCCGGTTGCGGGATTTTCTCGCTGTGTTGAAGACCCATTGGTGGCCTTGGGATTTTTTCTGCTCTTTTGTCGGGTTGTTGTCTCATTGACACATTCCCCGTTTCCATTCTCAATTTTGCACTATATTTTAAATTTTGATTGAAAACATATTTTTAAAGTGACCTGTAAAACTTGTTTCACAATGTTTATATACTGTCCCTGATTTTGATCAACTATTGACTCCGCCCAAAGGAAGGTAGTAAATTGGCTAATAATGATGGCATGGTTCACCTAGCAAGCAAGCTAACCAAAGATACTACCTTTACCTACACACTCAAGTCCATGTGCTGTAATTCAATTTGTCAGTTTGACACTAAGCATATCAATAATGGTTTGACAGCTTAAACTCTTATAATCAAGTTTCCTCTTGTAAATATCGCTAGTTCTTTTCTATTGTCCACTTCATTGCCAGGAGTTAGTTTGGTTTGAAGGAATCGATAAATTCATTCCAAGGACTGATAACTCGGGTATCAGTTGTTAACTATATCATCCCAGCGTGCGTGGTTAAATAGCGAGGTCTGGCAATTAGCACCTTGTACTTTTTGTCTCTTATCATAATAAATTCATGTTATAAACACTACAAAAGTCAAAAAGTCTGAAAAGACCAGTTTTTGTCTGAATTTGCATGAATTTTTACTCGACATTCTTAATTTGTCTAAATAATTTTTAAAAATTCTTGACATAGTATAAATTTGTCTTAGAAGGTTCTTGATTTTTCTTGACAAGTGTCTTGACAGTATGAACATTGTCTTAAAATTTCTCGACACTTCCTGTATCATCTGATAAGAGTCTGGATTAGTCTCGACCAATTCTTGACTGTCTTAAATTTGTCTCGATCTGTCTTGACATATTCTTGACATTCTTAATAATGTCTGAATATGTCTCGACATATTCTTGACATTCTAAATAATGTCTGAATATGTCTCGACACATTCTTGATAGTCTTAAATATGTCTTGACACTATCTCAACAGTATAAATCTGGCCTGAAATGTGAACAGACTTATTCTGCACTGTTTATGACATTCTATTGCTGTTATTTACTCCTTTTTATTATGGCTAAACTAAACTTTGAAGAATCAAGGATCAATTTAGTATAGTAAGATTTCGTTTAGGTCAAAGAATTTGTTCCCATCTTTGTTCCCATCAAAACCTTATTCATTTTTTAGAACCCAAAAACATTTTTTATTCAAATTTTAGTGTTGAATTTTATAATTTTTTATCAAAAATAAATATTTGTGATAACTCCTTCCTGAAAAGAAAACGAATGTTTAGAACTATATTGTATGGTGGCCGGTTAAGGCCATTTCGCGTTTTCGCGTTTTCGCCGTTCATATTCTACAGGGCGAAAACGCGAAAACGCGAAGTCGAAAACGCGAAAACGCGAAAACGCGAAAGGCGAAGTCGAAAACGCGAAAGGCGAAGTCGAAAACGCGAAAACGCGAAGAAAACGCGAAAACGCGCGCGAAGTCGAAAACGCGAAACCGATTTCGCGTTTTCGACTTTGCGTTTTCGCGTTTTCGACTTCACCTTTCGCGTTTTCGCGTTTTCGACTTCGCGTTTTCGCGTTTTCGACTTTGCGATTTCGCCTTTTCGCGATTTCGCGTTTTCGCGATTTCGCGATTTCGCCTTTTCGCCTTTTCGCGTTTTTACGATATACATGTTATTACAACATAACATTTTAAATATAATTGGAGACAAGACTACAAAGTATAAGTCATTCAAATGATTGTTATATAAATTTCATATCTGTGACGTATTTTAAATATTTTCATAAATTAGACAATTTCTTTACATTCTTTGTTGACAATTACTGAACAAATTTAAAAACAGATGCATTTGTATAAAATGCCTTTGAACATACAATTTGCTGGAAGTTTTAGTTTCGACATTTTAAAATAATTGAAATTAATCATTATTATCGCCATGGTTACTTAAAATACATAATCTTTCATTTAATGCTCTTGTTGTGAATCTAAAATATTTAATATTTTAAATTAAATTAGCTTGTGTGAAAAAAGTTTAAAATTTAATACATTGTGGAGATAAGACTTTTGTCAAATAAAACTTAGGACGGTTTCGCGAAGCTATCCTAAGACCTGTTATAAGATACTAGAATATCTTATGACATGTCTTATGATCCTCTTAGGACTATCCAAGACCTCGCCTCAAAACTGTCGTAGGTTGATCTTAGCAAAGATATCCTAAACCTGTCGCATGTTCTTTTAATTTAAACAAAAGTAACCTGGATTTATGGAAAATTCATGTAAATGTAGAATGTGTTTCCCATATATTACTAAACGCATTGATTAATATTTCAAATTTTCAAAGATGGAAATTTGTTCATCTACAGGAGACACCAAGGGACAAGGGATATACTGTTGAATGCGGTAGACAATAACAACAATCCTCCCGTGTCAGACCCAGATTAACAAAACAAATAGAGAAACTGAATCTGGTCAATTAACAAATATATTTTAAAATGTCAAAATATGATTTCAAGCAAATTGTATACTCAAAGGCATTATATACAAATACATCTGTTTCTAAATTTGTTCAGTAATAATAATAATAATCATAATAATAATAATAATAATAATAATGATAATATCTTTATTTAAAGAGAGTAACTCATTTGGATTAAACCAATTTTAAATAAGGCGCTCTAAAAACAATATCAACTACATGACTAAAACATAATTAATCTACTAATATACACATGTAAACAATAGATGTATATAAACAAAATATAATTACAACAACAAAACTGCCTATAGTTTACATTGTGGCTTAACTTATAAATTTGACACTTTTAAAAGATAATGACTAGTCTTGTTAGAGTATTTGAAACAAAGAATGTAAAGGAATTGTATAATTTATGAAAATATTTAAAGTAAACCACATATATGAAATTTATATGACAATCATTTGAATGACATACTTTGTGGTCTTGTCTCCAATTATATTTAAAATGTTATGTTATAATAACATGTATATCGTAAAAACGCGAAAAGGCGAAATCGCGAAAAGGCGAAAACGAGAAAAGGCGAAATCGCGTTTTCGCGTTTTCGACTTCGCGTTTTCGCGTTTTCGCGTTTTCGACTTCGCGTATTCGCGTTTTCGACTTCGCGATTTCGCGTTTTCGCCCTATAGAATATGAAAGGCGAAAACGCGAAAACGCGAAAACGCGAAATGGCCTTAACCGGCCACCATAATATTGTGCATGTCTGTTTGAGATCCATTTCATAAGACCAATGATTTCTATAGAAATCATTAATGGAACCCATTATAAATACATTTTTTATTATTCCTGGAGTAGATAATAATTTTCTTTGAATATTTGGGAATTATTCAATTTGTTTTATGTTAAAGTAATTAACTTCATAATTTTAAAATTTATGAAAAAATCCATTTTAATTCAATTTTTTTTTTCATCAAAATGATGATTTTCATTTTCATCTATCAACAAACTTTTGAAATTGTAGTGGCATGTTCGGTCAACTGATAAGTTGTATGGCTGATTACAGGTAAAGCAATAATTTCTATTTGACAGTTGCGTGTACTCTTGGGTGTGGAATACCTTAATTTTTAATGGGGAACATCCTGTCCATGTGTAATACTTAATATATATATTCCAACAGACGACATTACACAAATTTTTCTTCTGTTAAATGAATGATTTGTATATCATCATAATTTGCTATTTATATAAACCACATTTTGGTATAATAATTATTTACCATATCAACATTGAATATTACGAATGTAGAATGAAATATGTCTACAGTATGATTGGTTTTAATCATTTAATTTATAAGATTTAGGAATCAAAATTTAATTATTTAAAAACCCACATTCAAATTGTTTTATATCAACACATGGGGCCTCGGTGGCCGAGTGGTTTAAGTAGTTACTACTGTAATCACTAGCCAGTCAACACTGAGGTTGTGAGTTCGAACCCCGCTCGTGCGGGTGCACTCGACTCCAATCTTAATTGACTAGGATTGTCAGTTTTCCTATCGAAGGTCGGTGGTTTTCTCCGGGCACTCCGGCTTCCTTCACCAATAAAAACTGACCGCCACGAAATAGCCCAAAAGCGGTGCTTAAAAGTGGCGTTAAAACACCAAAAATAAAAAAATAAATAAATATATCAACACACCCTCATTTGAATTATTTTATACTTTAGATTTCATAGCCATATTTGCATTTGTAAAAATATTTATATACCCAAATTTTCAATTATTTTACATGCCAAACTTTTATTTTTGTTGTAAGAAGTGCAACTTGGAACAACAGTATATCATATAAAGAGAAATAAAGATTAAAGTTATATCATGAATATTGGTCATGATTTGTAAAACTCGTAACTGTCAAGTAAATTTAAGACACAATTCAAAATGTTCAGAATGTGTCAAGCCATACTGAGAAAAAATAAGAATGTCGAGAATATGTCGAGAAATATCAAGACAGTATTCAAATGTCAAGAATTTGTCAAGAAATTTTAAGACCATATTCAGGATGTCGAGAATATGTCGAGTAAATTTCATACAAATTTGATATAAATGAGAATTTGTCAAGAAAAATTAAGACACGAGTCATACTTTTGGAGAATGTCGAGTAAAAGTTCATGCAAATCAACACAAAAACTGGTCTTTTCAGACTTTTAGACTTTTGTAGTTAAACAAACAAAACAAATTTGCTTTCAGTTTTGATACGTTTACTAAATGTTACAATTTACAGCATGTCTTCTATTTTAAATTTTAGTGTAATTTTTTTTAAACTTTGAAAGCTATCTTTTTTCATGAAGGAGTGAGTGTGGTTTTTTGTGCATAAGTGTGTATTTGTTCTAATATCACTAAATATATCGTTTGTAATATTTATAAGTCTGTTTTTTTCTCATTTTTGCAGAGAAAATTCAAAACCTTTTAAAAATCAAGAATAAAGGCATAACAGTGTCAAAGCATACATGGCAAAATGATTTATTTTTGTAAAAATACGGAGTTTTAATATATAATGCTCCAGACCCTTTTAAGCAAATATTCGTTCGCAAAACTCTGATATATTTAAAGATATACTATATTATATAACCGGTAACAAAGAAGCTCTAAATTATTGATAGAACAATAGACTATTTGGCCGTCATTTCAAACAAGTTCTGAGATAAATGTAAACTTATAGTCATTTTTAGCTCACCTGGCCCGAAGGGCCAAGTGAGCTTTTCTCATCACTTGGCGTCCGTCGTCCGTCGTCGTCCGTCGTCGTCCGTCGGCGTCCGTCGTCGTTAACTTTTACAAAAATCTTCTCCTCTGAAACTACTGGGCCAAATTTAACCAAACTTGGCCACAATCATCATTAGGGTATCTAGTTTTAAAATTGTGTCCGGTGACCTGCCAAACCAACCAAGATGGCCGCCATGGCTAAAAATAGAACATAGGGGTAAAATGTATATTTTGGCTTATAACTCTGAAACCAAAGCATTTAGAGCAAATCTAATTAAAATTCTCATTAAAAAAATATAGTTCTTCATTTTATATTTTATCAGAAATTTAGGAAAAAATTGAATTTAATTGTGTCCCTTGTTCTCATTTCCTGGGATAAATCCAATACAAATTAAAGTATTGGTATTGAATTGATATTTAAGAAATATTTCAAACCTTACCATTTTCTTCACAAGAATGAAGACCATATTTTCAGTGTCATGAGTATCAGTCATCATATTTGTTGTACTTTGTTGTTTAAAAGTTGAATACAAAAAGATCAACAAAGCAATTCAAAACCACTTGAATTTTGCAACAACAAATGAGAGTTTTTAACGACCTCAGCTGGCTATACAACCCTTGCACAATCAACTGAATTTTGCAGAAATCATTAATAGGAAAGATTGCCCTTAAATGATAATTTTTTATTACCTTTTTGTTTTTTTTTTTTTTTTTTTGGGGCTGTTGCGCAACAACAAAACTTCACAACAAACTTTCTCATCACTTCGCATTTCTCGTTAGATAAATTTTACAAAAATTCTCCCCTGAAACTACTGTCAAATTAAACCAAACTTGGTTTAAATCACCACTAGGATATCCAGGGACCACTGTGTATGCTGACCCTGCCTGCCAACATGGCACACATGGCTGAAATAAAACATAGGTTTCAAACGCACTTTTTAGTCTTATATCTCTGAAACTAAACGACAGTACAACAGTTGCATTTATCATGCATCAATTGTAAATAAAAATATCAGGTGAGCGACACAGGGTCCTTGGAGCCTCTAGTTGTTATCTTCTTTGTTCCGTACACTGAATCTCTGGCTGAAAATAAAAATAAAAAGATGTGGTGTGATCTCTCTACCAGAGTCGACCACCTACTCTTGGTTTAGTAGGTCTACATGTACCTGCAGCCCTCTTTGGCATCTTTTTAAGTAACAAATCTGAAATTTATTGGTGTGTTTGTATGTGATCTAATCATAGAGGTAATAATATTGCATGATTTTTATTATTAAGAAGACTAGTATAGTAATTTGTTAATAATATTCTTCATTTAAATAAATTTTAAACACATCGACTATTTACATTTGATTTTATTTGAATATAACAGTGCATGGATTAATTGTGTATTAAAAGGTAAAGGCATATATTATCACAGACATATATAAAATAGTATATTAAAATGTATATATTTCTCTGATATAATCATGATCTTAAACCATTACTGTTCAATTATTTTTTATCATATTTCTTTTAAAATCGATTTTTTCATTATATTTATAGATGTATATGTACTTTAGATTACATGACGACGATAACGTGTGTATTGAAATGAGATAAAAAATCAACCAAAACGACAGTAGTATCGTTCAATTCTACAAATCTATTTTGTGATAATGATGTACAGCGCCGCATGACATCTTAGTTCTTGTGTGTATCATTTTACACCAATCGTGACGCTCTTCATAGAATATAGTAAAATTTTCATATTTGCATTAAAGTTGGAAGCAATAATATATTTTTTTTAAATTTCGGAACTTATATCAAAATATTCTGCAATCTTTCTATTTTATATGATGTTAAAGTCAAATAAATGTACATTGGTTATTATTACTATACTACAATGTATATATAAAAATAAATGTTGCGGTGAACCATTTGGGTCGGAAAATACCACCACAAAATTCAAGAGTAGGGAGAGAAATACAAATCATGTGAATACACAGAACCCCGATCCAATCCTTCTTTTGCTAAAACAGTTCATTATTCCCTGTATCATATCTACTAAAAGCATTCTATTTTTCTATAATATCCATTTTAGTTTGCGAAAATATGCAAAATCTGCTTCAAAAATAGATTTCAAAATTCCACTGATTGGTTGAACTACTGTGACGATCTCTACGATTCAACAAAAAAAAAATCCTCCGCTCAATTGTACTTCCTAAGTGAAGTACACTGTAATATATTATATGTCATGCTTATGTATGTTTATATTTATTAACACTGAAATTTTATACAATTGAGTTATGTAAAGCGATAGTGAGTAAGGATCTATCGCGCCATAAAAAATCCAATGGTTTACTTTTATAAATTTTGACTTGGATGGAGAGTCGTCTCATTGGCACTCATACCACATCTTCTTATATCTATAATATATGAGACATGTCAATGATCTTCTTAGACTTCAATTGAGAATATAACCTTTTTTGTTTTCAGTAATTTCGGGGATCATTATTTAAAATTGATTTGTATTGTATTTGGGTTCCGTCGACCTTCCAGACAGTAAGTAACATCCTATTTCTTAGAAATGTAAACAATGGGCAAAAATATGAATTTAACCTTGACGATTTGGGTCATTGACATTTTCATTCTCTGATTTATCTGACCAACATAAAGTCTGAATTATCTGTATTTGCAATATCTTTGTATTTAATGTGTAACCGTACATATATATCTTTTGCATGTCATGATTTTTGTTCAAGTTTATACAAAAGAAATGGCTTATGATGAGGAATTTTGTATGCACACATATAAAAGATGGCGAACGATGTTCTAGAATAATATAGAATCTGACATCATTGAATAATCACGTGACATTATTATTTGTAAACAAACTAGCACCCAACAGAACACGTGTCGGAACTTTCCATACCATTCTAAATTTTGATTTTTTTTACAGATTTTGCAAAAATTACTGGATTTCCACCTAGTTGTCTAACCAAAATTGTGTCTCAAAACTAAAAAAATTGAAAATCCAGCATCTTCCATAGGGCTTGAGAATAAAAACAATTGTCTGGAATTCCAGCATCATCCATTGGGGAATGGGGTCAACTATTTCTGGAATAGCCCATTGCACCCTAATACGTCCATGCAACTTTGTCAATACATCATCATCCATATTTAGCTATAAGTCTGCATGAAGCAACACCTTGAAAATATTATCTTAACAAACCTGTTAAAAACTTGATAAAAAAAACATGTAGTGAAGATATTTTGGTTAAAATACATATATATGGTTGCATATAATTTTTGTATTGCCTTTTCCCTTCATATTATGTATAAACTACATGTATTTTTGCACATTGAGTGCTCCCAAGTAAGGAGTAATATGTGTGTAACACTCAGAAACATGTCCACCCCCAAACGTGTCCATATGTCAGACGTCAATGAACACCAAAACGTGTCCTTTTTATGAACGTCCAAACGTGGCCAATCTCCCAAATGTTCCATATGAAGCCAAAACGTCTCCCTTTAAAGAACGCTCAATCGTGTCCACATTGATTAAATATAAATCCAATCGATATTTTTACAGGAACCTTCCTTTTGTTTTGTTGTAAAAATGGAACAGTAACTCTCTAAAAGCCCAGTAACCATGCATGCAAGAAGCCGTCCGTGCAATGCCCTGATACAGTATTAAGATATTTAGGCATCACTGCAGTATATTAGTACAAATGAATTTACTTTGTAAACCATGAATTTAACTGTACAAAACTAACTAATTGCAATCTTTATGTTTGCTCTAAATATGCATGAAATATTTGCCACTGGAGATTAAGCAATCAACAGTCAAGAGTGTATGTGTTGCAAATTAAATTTGCAATTATGCTAAATATAAACAACCGACTTTGAACAAACTAATGCTAATAAATGACCATTTAATCAATAGCTGAATCACTGAGAAAACTTGCACCAGTCTAGTGAAAACTTGCAAGATAAAATGTATAAGATTTTTTAAGTGTGAAATACCTTCATCAAAAATTATAACAATAATAATCATATTGATAAGAAATTAATAAAATCTCGCAAGTGAACATAATTTTATAGTGATATTCTTTTTCTTATCTGGTGTCTATTTACTTGAGAGCAGAATTAAGTCAGTGATTTCATCTTTCACTGTGCATACATGTAGTGTACCACATCTTGGACTATACGAATCACTACACCTTTCCTCTAGATGGCCTTGGATAGCGGCTTTAATCTTTGTTTTTCTACACCATGTACACAATTTGTCATAATTCATGTCTAGAAATTAAGAATTATAAACTAATTCATTGGATTTACCAAGTTATTATACCCCACACAACAAAGTAAATAAGTATAATGATTTTGACCCGTCAGTCCGTTTGTCCATCAGTCCTGTTCTTTTCATTGTAACTCCTCTGAAACCATACAACAGAATTTCAGGAAACTTTGTAGATAATTAGAACAAATTATGTAGATGTTCATATCCACAAGAATTTTTATTAGTTGACTTTTGTAGGAGTTATGAGTCTTTAAAGTATGCTCACAAAGGTTCTTTAATTGATGTCCTTTTCATACAGGTCACTTTGGTTTTTTTTAACTTTGACCAGGCCTTGGAGAAGACATTTTCGAAGAAAGAACTAAAATAACACAGAAGTGTACTTTCTAGCTTATCTAGCCCCAAGCATCATGCCAGGTATTGTCATTACTTAAAACCATAAGTAGATATAAGAAGATGTGGTATGAGTGCCAATGAGACAACTCTCCATCCAAGTCAAAATTTATAAATGTAAACCATTATAGGTCAAAGTACGGTCTTCAACACGGAGCCTAGGCTCACACCGAACAGTAAGCTATAAAGGGCCCCAAAAATTACTAGTGTAAAACCATTCAAACGGGAAAACCAACGGTCTAATCTATATAAAAACGAGAAACGAGAAACACTTATGAACCACATCAACAAACGACAACTGCTGAACATCAGATTCCTGACTTAGGACAGGTGCAAACAAATGCAGCGGGTTTAAACGTTTTAATGGTACCAAACCTTCACCCTTTTTCTGAAACAATAGTGTAACATCACAACATAGAAAGACACACTATAAAATATCAACTGAAATAGCTTAACTCAATCAAAGGACATAGTAACACCATAGAACATACACTGAACAAATAAATTTGACCTATGATATAATGTAAATTCAAAATAAATAAACTAAGGGAAGAATAATAAAAGTAACATGTTATATCGGTATGAAATGTTAAACAATTTAAAAAAACAATATGCTCGAACAAAAATATCAGCCATTTGCAATAACTTTAAACACAGGTAAATAAAATAATTTTGTTGTTAGGTATACGTATGAAGTTACAATAGAAAAAGGAAATATTTTAACAAAATAAATAATTTTGATGTTCATAGTACGAAGTGGAAATTTATATTAGTACCAAACACTTATCAAAGCTGGTATATAGACCAGATATAACCCTGAATAACATTAAATAACAAAAAAAAGCATTACAATTAGTATCAACAGGTCAAATAAACAAGAAAGTACGATTTGAGAGTACTCGCAGTTACTGACAGCTAGTTAAAAGCCAAAACAATTAATAATAAAAAATCATGCATCAGAGACTAAAATCAACTAAAACACATCCCAGGGATTTAGTATTTTAACGTCATGGACATAAGATATCTTTTAAGACACGATTTCAACATTTAGACAAAATCTTTTACTAATGAAACTGGATAGGTCCTTAACTAATTTACAGTTTTTGTGGACAAACCCAAGTAAGAAAAGACCACCACAAAGGAACATAAATAGAACCATACAAATAGTACATTCAATCAGGTTCTCATAAACTATCTCGCATATTAAAATCACATCATGCAGAAATGCGCCCAATGTGTTCCTCTCCTAATTTTGAGTTTTTGCTGCTATCCAAAATCAAAGTCGTGGAACATATTTTATCAGAATCATTAGGTAATCCATGCAATCAGTGTCTCCTCCATGACAGTCTTGAACATTAAAACTAAATATTAAAAAAACGACACTGTTAATTTTTAGTGTTTGGTACAGGTTGGCTGTCACTGTGCAACAAAGTTTAACATAGAACCCTATGTGGAAAAACAGAGAACTCTTTTTGTCAGAAAACACTGTCAAACATCCAAACATACTATATCCACACTGATCTGTGTCCACACTTGTTTAGTATCTTAAAATATTTTTTTAAAGATGTGACCTTATTGGTAATCAATTACTTTTTACATTGTATGAAGCCTTAATGACTGTTTCAAAAGTAAAACTGGAAGCAAGGAAGATAAATTCAAAATAAAAATTAAAAATATCACCTGTTTGCTGAAATACTGAAGAAAATTTTAAAGGTCAAAACAATTTTATATAAGAAAATGTTTAAATCTTCAATCGAAATATATTCCACGTTAAATCCTATGTAACAATTCCATCGACAAAACCTATGGCCAGCGACGCATGCGCATAACAGACCGGACTGATTCTTAACAATGCCGGTAAAACAAATATCTAATTGAGTAATTAAATTCACACTAAATTGTCCTTAAAACACAATATAAGGTAATCTAAAACAGTGCCCCAAATTGTGTAAAATGTAAATTAAATAACCAATATTGACCTTCAACATCATTTTTGTTTGTTTTTAAACGTAATTTTATCGGTGCATAAAAAGGATCCAATCAGAACTTTGTGTTAGGGTCTTAGTTATACATAACCAAAGGACCAAGCAACACCGCTTGTATGGTTTGGACTCAAAATAGAGATAATACATATGTATTTGTTTTATTCATCGAGTTCGTATACTAATAATTATTGTTTAATCATAATTTATATAATATAATAAATCTAATTTTTCATAAGAGATGATTTGTCAAAAGTGATTTGCTAAGTTCTAAATCCCGTAAATATGACGATTAAACTATTTCGATGAATAATAATCATAGGTTTCATAAAGAGTGAAGAATGGATATCGCTTAATATATCAACTCGAGTTATCTAATTATCAAGATAATGATAAGCGAGTCTTCGGCGAGTGTATTGTTACTATTTAAATTAATTAACGAGATATTCTATTCTCACGAGTTGTTAAAACCATTTCTCTTATGGTCAACACTCTCATTGTGTGAAATTCTAGTCTTTTCACATACCAACATGTCGCCATATGTCCTATTCCGGTGTCAAACTTTAACATCAGACATTTTAAAACTTTGTGGACGCTTTAGAATGTAATAAAATTTGTCAAAAAGAAGATTTCCAGGTGAAAAGTGTGGGTTTTTTGTATATTATTGAAGAAATCACATATGACCGTTGCCATGGACGAAATGTACATCGTCTTAACCTTTGAAAGTTTTCAATGACCTCACGAGTAGCCAATGGAAATGTCAAAATATCGTCTCATGATGCTGGATAAGCCAATCAAATTAACGCAATTTTCCTATCACTTTTCGTATCACACTCAGTGCAGTGCGATCCGAGAAATATCTCTTCATGCAAGAAATAGATAACAGGCCACAACCATATAGATAAATGTAATTCAATAAATTTGAAGCTAAGATACATTTTCAGACTCTCTTTTTTATTTCATATGTGTATGATTTATACGATCACTTGTAAAGTTTAAACTAAAGAAAAAAAGAAAATATCGACGTATTTGTGTTATTCACTAGCAAACCTCGAAAGAACGTACACAGTCCCCGGACTGTTCATAGTTAAAGATTCGAAAAGAAAGAATATAAAAACACAGATAGCATAGTCGCTCTCAACGGGAGAGGGGAGGCAACTTCCCAAGACTCCCCTCGTCTTTCCTTCAAAACATATTCCCAAACTTTTCCTATTTTTACTTGCTAAATGAATGAGTATATTAAATGTAATAAAAAGCGGTGCACATATGGTATGTTATGGTAGTGTGCGCAAATGTAATGCGTCGTATTAAATCCCGAATGAAGCAACTTGTTTCTTGAGGGTTGCGATTGGTTGTTATTACAGCAAGGGCAGACAATCAATTTTGACACGAAAAAAATCTATAAATAACATAGAAGATCCAAACCAAGATCTAGTTGGGTTGTAACATTTGAAACAAGAAAAATCTCTAAAAATATGACTTTCATGGGGCTTTTTTTTTAAAAGTATGTATAAGAAAAACACATTCCACATGCGACATATAAACAACCGAACGAAAATGATGAGCAAGCTCGTAGAACTAATTTGAATAAGATTGAGATAGTTTTTATTGTTTGGATCTTAGATTGATTGATTGATTGATATTTTTTTTTTTGTTAACGCCACTTTAGCACTTTTCCTATTTCCTGGCAGCCATTTTTATTGTTGGAGAAAGCCGGAGTGCCTAAAGAGAACCACTGAACGTCGGCAAGAAAACGTGCTATCCTAGTCAACTAAGTTTAGAGTCAAACGCACCTGGAACGTGCGGGATTCGAGCTAACAACTTAAGCTTTTTGCTAACATGAAACGTTTTTTGTAGCAATAATCGATTGTGTTTACCCCAAAACAAATCATTAAAAAACAAAACATTGATTTCACAGGGAAAAAATGTTATAACATTTTGATAATTCATTGCTGGGGTTATGATAGGTATTTCACGGAGGAATTACAACTGCATTGACGTCAATTTTATAAAAAAAATATTTTATCATCAAATGATTTATTTTCAATCTGATTTTTCAGATATCATCTTATTTTTACAAAATAATATAAAACATTTTAACATACCAATATCTGGTTTCTGTCTTTTGAGTTATATAACAAATGATTTTCGATGGAGCACAACATATGAGACAACATACAGTTTCATGTTATAATTGCGTGACAGTTTATAACACCTGTAGTCAGTTGTATTTGACATTTCCCTAATAGTTTCATTTTTCAGAGATACATGTTATGCATATCACATGAAAATTTATCAATAAGACTAAAAGGGATTTATTGTCAAATAGCTCCATTATTGATTTCCGGAACTCTTCTGATCGCTACTTTTCCCCTCCCATTGGTAATTAATCTAAGAAGAAGAAAAATCAATTAAATGTTTAAATGATGAGATATATTTTGATTTTTTTACATTAGTGAAAATAATTTAAAATACTGTTCTTAATGTATTTGAATAAACAGTTAAAGTGTTTGTGAGATTGTAAAATTCATTATTCGTTTTTATATTAAACAGTATAAAATTGAAAGTAAAAGTGAAAGTTCTTAAGACTTGCAATTCACCGAGTTCAGACTATCACATTTCCATGTTCATTAAACCATAAAATTAAGGACAAAAAAGATGCACATATTTTTTAGAAAGTTCTCATCATATTGAACATATGTACCAAGCTTCATGTTGATGTGATGTATAATTTACATAACACTACCTAAAGCCAATATTTTAACCGGATCTCGGACGTACTAACGGACCGGTTAGAATAACGGACCGACGGACACACATGCCCGAAACATAATGCATCTACTATTGTATAATACAAGCAAGCAAAACTGTTAAAGAACAATCATACAAACCTTGTTTATAATAGAAAATTAGGGTAGTACAGTATATAATACAGTAATATTGGTTGATACCATGGCAATGATTTCTTTTAATCATCTTTCTTTTATTTTCGGGGGAGATTAATCACTTCAAGTTAAATCAATTTTGTACTGACATTCACATGCTTAAATCTTATTTCAAATAGGTGTGTATCCTGCAACTATTTTTCCTATTTACCAGGTCTTTGACACATTCTATGGACAAATTTTGCTCTTTTCAATTCTTTTCAATGTATCGTAGTTATTATATAACTGATAAATGCATACTATGCAAATCATAAGATCCATTCACATGTGAGAGAAATTAATTACAAAATCCAATACCTGAATTGGATGATGCATTTCAATGTATTAATTTGTGAAAAAGTCATGATGCTTGTCAAATCGTAATGCACAAATTGTTTGCTTTTTGTCCGACAATCGATGGAGATGCTATATAAAAGCTCTACATAACAATCAAAAGACAGAAACCATATCTTATTGAGCAGGAATTATATCTTAAAGGACCATAGATCTTTTCAGGATGAATATGTCCATTGCAAACAAGAGGCAAATAGAAAATATTGAGTCGGTTGTAAATTATATCTTGTTTGAGTCTCTAATATGCATTTTGCTCATTGTATGGGTATGGGTTTTGCTCATTGTTGAAGGCCGTACGGTGACCTATAGTTGTTAACTTCTATGTCATTTGGTCTCTGGGGGAGAGTTGTCTCATTGGCAATCATACCACATCTTGTATTTTATATTTAACGTGAGGGTACCCAAATTGCACCTATTTTGACAGGTTTTTTTCACCTACGTTTATTTATGATCCAGACAAAAGTTCACATTCTGTGGTTATTTTGTAGATGTATCCTTATTTACTATATAGTTCTACCAATTTAATTTTGAATCCATATTGAACCATGAAAAATGGGGTTAAACCAACTTCCAAACGATCCTTGATTCTGTAATGAGAAGTACCCAAATTGCATCCATGCTTAAATTCACATCCGTAAAAATAGAATAACTGATGTTTTGTTTTATTTCACCAAATATTCAGAGCAATTTGACAATAGTCCATGCTTACTACCCATTTTATAAGAAATGGATGCCTGTAACATATTTTAATTGCTCATTATTAAAAGTTGACTTTTCCGTAGATTTTACTTTTTACAGTGAATACTTCATCTGTTGTATATGCTGTGAACGTTTTGAGTATATCTAAATATATTTAGCTATGTTGAAAAACATGCATAATCATATCATAAAAATACAAATTGTTTAGTCTCTAAGAAAACTTGTAAGATTTCCGCTGCAATTTTTGCTAAATGGGTGCAATTTGGTTACTCGGTGCAATTTAGGTACTGTGACGTTACATTATGAGCCGTGTGATTTTGCATTTCAGCCACTCTGAAATTTAAACTAGAGGCTCTAAAGAGCATGTGCCGCTCACCGCGATTCATATGCATCTTCAACAATTGCCAATCTCTAACATTGAATAAAATATCTTTTTTGTTGATCTTGTATTCTGTTTAGTTTCTCTCTATTGTTATGTCAGAAAATCGCCTTTTAATTGTAGCCAACAAAAGACACAAATCAATAATAAAATTTAACAAGATTTATTATACACTAGTTTACAAAAGTATTACACAAAAGAAATGTCAACTTAACTGTCAAAATATGAGTTCAATCTTTTATCTTTTCTTTATCCGGAAATCTTCACGGGAATCCACAGAATATTATATCCAATTGGTCACAATCTAGTATGATGTAGTTTGTAAATAAAAGTGTCAATCCAACTGCAGAGAATGTTGATGTCTATCGATGTCTAAGTCTATCTATGTCTATGTCCAAATCTCTATATATTTTACTAACTTTTGGGTCTGCATTTAAATACTCAAACAGAAATTTCTAGACAACGCTAGAAATATAAATTACGCATCTTTTGTTATGATCATTCTGGAAACGTTATGTAAGTGAAATAGAAAGTTCTAATCATTCCATGAGTATCAATGAATGTTCCAGTGAATTCTAAACTGCATAGTTGTAACACAATGTATTTTATTTTGTACACAATGTATATAAAACAATGTAAACATTCTTAGGCCACACAAAACAAATTAGGCCAACTAAATAAATATAATAGTTACAATATCATAACACCTCCCCTTAAAAAAGTTTGAGTGTAACAAAACTTTTCATGAATAATATGTACAAAAATACATAGTATATATAAATTGTTTCAATAAGTTCTAGATAAAGCATCTGCTATTACATTATCCTTACCTTTAATATGTTTTACAATAACATCATATTCCTGTAACAATAAACTCCACCTAGTCAATCTCTGGTTCTTGTTTCTCATTTTATGTATGAAGGTGAGAGGATTATGATCAGTATAAACAAGAATAGGATGCACAGTGGGATTTAAATATACATCAAAATGTTGAAGTGCAGACAACAGTGCAAAACACTCTTTTCAATAGTTGAATAATTTTTCTGATGTTTATCTAATTTCTTAGAAAAATATGATATAGGTTTTCAACATTATCATCTGTCTCTTGATATAAAACAGCTCCAACTCCTACATCGCTTGCGTCAACGGCAAGTTTGAATTGTTTTTCATAGTCTGGAGTGATCAGAACTGGACTATTAATTAAAAGTGATTTGCTATTTTCAAAAGCGTTTTGACAATTTTCACTCCAGATGAATTTAGAATCTTTCCGTAAAAGATGAGTCAATGGTTGAACAACAGTCGCAAAATTTGAACAGAATTTCCTGTAAAATCCAATCATGCCTAAATATCTCATAAGTTGTTTTTTATTTGTAGGAGGAGGAAATTTGGTAATTGCATCCACTTTAGCCGTAATAGGTTTCACCTGACCTTGGCCAACTGTATGCCCTAAATAATCAACAGTGGCCTGACAAAATTCACTTTTACCAAGATTAACAGTCAAATTTGATTGTGACAATCTATCAAAAGTATCATATAAATGTGTTAAATGTTCTTCCCAGCTATCACTACATACAATAAGATCATCAATATAAGCATAACAACAGTCTAAATCTTTTATAACATTATTGATCATTCTTTGAAATGTAGCTGAGCACTTTTCATGCCAAACGGCATTACAGTATATTGAAATAAGCCATCTGGTGTGACAAAAGCTGATATTTCTCGAGCTCTCTGTGTCAATGGGACTTGCCAGTAACCTTTCAATAAATCAAATTTGCTCACAAATTTTGCTTTTCCAATATTATCAATGCAATCGTCTATCCTTGGAATCGGATAGGAATCAGATTTTGAAACAGAATTTACTTTTCTGAAATCAGTTACGAAACGAAAGGTTTTATCTGGTTTGGGCACAAGCAGACAAGGAGAGCTCCATTCACTGTTACTTGGCTCAATAATATCATTGTCAAGCATATATTTAATTTCTTGTCTCATAAATTCAAGTTTGAGTGGATTGAGCCGGTAAGGATGTTGCTTAATTGGAGAAGCATCACCAACATCGACATCATGACAAACAGCAGTGGTTTTGTTTGGCACATCTGGAAAAAGATTTTTAAAAGAAAATACCAAGGCTTTTAATTTTTCTCTACGATCAAAAGACAGATGGGCAAGTTTTGAATCTAAATTTGACAAAATTTCTGAATTTTTCAATCTAACTGTCTCTTCCATAGTTTTAGAACTAAAAGGTGGTTCAATTACACCTGGTTTGTCATGATTGTTCTCCAATTTAACCATGGCTAAAGTGGCAACTGGTTTATTCTCACCTTCATTAGTACGCTCAAAATATGGTTTTAACATATTAATGTGACACACTCTATTTTGTTTACGCCGACCTGGTGTTTTACAATATAATTCAAATCATTGATTTTACTCTCTATGGTATAAGGACCACAATATTTAGCTTGTAATGGATGTCCAGGGACTGGCAAAATACAAGTACCTTATCACCAGGCTCAAAAATCTGTCCCTGGCATCTTTATCATACCATATTTTCATCTTATTCTGAACAGTTTTAAATTGTTCTGAGCAATTTGACAAGCAGTATACAATTTTTCTTTAAATCTAGATACATAGTCTAGAAGATTCAAGTCAGTGTGTTCAGTAAGCCACTTTTCCTTTATCAATTTTAAAGGTCCCCTTACAGTATGACCAAATACCAACTCAAAGGGACTAAAACCAAGGGATTCTTGAACAGCCTCTCGGACCGCAAAAGTAAAAGTGAACACCATCATCCCAATCCCTGTCAAATTGAAGACAAAAGTTCTGATCATGTTCTTCAATGTTTGATGAAAACGTTCTAAGACACCTTGAGATTCTGGATGATAAGCACTTGACCTATACTGAGCAATCCCTAACTGGTACACGACTTGCTGAAATATACCTGACATGAAATTTGAACCCTGGTCGGACTGTATAGACTTTGGAAGTCCTACTAGCGTGAAAAATTTGATCAAAGCTTTGACAATAGTAGGTGTCTTGATATTCCTTAACGGAATAGCCTCAGGAAAACGAGTGGAGGTACACATGATCGTCAGTAAATACGCATTTCCGGTCTTGGTTTTGGTAAAGGTCCAACGCAATCAATGAGTACTCGGCTGAAAGGTTCTTCAAAGGCTGGAATAGGCAGAAGTGGTGCTGGTGGTATTTTCTGGTTAGGCTTACCAACAACCTGGCATATATGGCATGATTTGCAGTATTCTGCGACATCATTTCTAAGTCTTGGCCAGTAGAAATGCTGCAAGATCTTAAGGCAAGTCTTCCTTATACCTAAGTGTCCAGCCAAGGGGGTGTCATGAGCAAGACCAATAATGTCTTGCCTATAGACTTTAGGCACCACCACTTGGTATACCACTCTCCATTCCTCCTCTGGGGTAGCATCAGGGGGCCTCCACTTTCTCATTAAAATGCCGTCTTGATGGTAATAGCATTCGGCCACTTTGTCTGCTTCTTCCTGTGGTTGAGCCCTCTGGCGGAGCTGAAGAACCTCAGGGTCTTTATTTTGTTCTTCGACAAATTTCCTTCGGTCTAATGAATGGCTGTTTACGTCTGGCCATGGCATAATTACATTCTTGCTTATACTAGGTGGTCTTATTACGGCCTTCTCTGAGCTACTGGGACCTTCAATGTCGGCTAGAAAGGTGTCAGAAAGGTCCATGTAATCAAACTGGTCTTCTTGCAAATCCTCATTTTGCTGTTTTCTAGCCATCGCCCTAGTAACGACATAAGCTGGATACAGTTCAGCATCATCTTCAGGTGATTTAACATCCACCACCGGTTCACTGGTAACAATTGGTTCAGCAACCACTTTGTTCCTAGCTAGATCATTTCCTAGCAATAATGAAACACCCTCAACAGGGAGATTAGGACGAACACCCACAACAACTGGTCCAGTTATCAAATCTGACTTCAGATAAATACGATGGAGGGGAACATCTATACAACCTAACTCCACACCTTGTAACAAAACGGAGGCACCAACAGAAGTCTCCTCGGACAAAGGCAACACACCTTCTAACAATAAAGACTGAGAAGCTCCAGTGTCCCGTAAAATCTTAATAGGTTGAGGAGTAGTATTATCAACAATAGAAACAAACCCATCAGACATAAAGGGTTTATAATCCTCCATGTAATCACAAAAACTGGACTTAAAAGCCTGACTCGCAGGACATTCCAACGTATTGGTAACACGGGGTGTCGTACAAGCACTGGTCTTGGGCCTATTATCTCTTTCATTCTTCTTCTGGAGTCTGAAACAATCAGCCATCAGGTGACCATTCTTCTTACAATAAGCACAAGTCAGTGACTTCTTCTCAAAAGTATCAAATTTCGGACTAGACATATTATAACTAGACTGACTCTTATTCTGTGCAACAGGCTTACTATCACTACGCTCAGTGCTTTGATTCTTGTAATTTCCACTCGAAGTATTAAAATTTTGACCTTTGAAACTTCTCTTATGTGAAAGGGTATAATTATCGGAAATAACAGCTGCATCTTGTAATGTCTCAACAGTTTTGTCATCTAAATGTGTTTTAAGTCTAAATGAACACATTGCTTGAACTCTTCTAATAACATCAGTTGTCTTAGGTTCTTAAAATTGTTATCTATTTTCTTTGACGTAAGCCATTTATCAAATAGGTCTTCTTTTCCCTAGCAAATTCAACATAGGTTTGTGAATCAAACTTTTATAAGATCTAAACTTCTGTCTATATGCTTCTGGCACTAGCTCATAAGCTTTCAAAACTTCCTTTTAACCGTGTCATAATCAGAACTTCGTTCGGATGAAAGTGCTGAGTAAATTTCAGCGGCCTTGCCCTCAAAAACACTTTGCAGCATTGTAGTCCAAAAGGCTTCGGCCATTTCAAATTATGAGCAATTTTCTCAAACTGTGGAAAATATTTATCGACTGTTTTTCACAAAATCTGGGAACCAAACGTATATTTTTGCTGCATCAAAATGTTCTGATTTCGACTGTACATTAGTGTTACTTTCTCCTTTGACCATTTCAATTTTATTTTCTCCATCTCTAACCTTTCCTCATTTCAAGTTCTGCCTGTTTTAATTTAAATTCATCTTCTTTTCTTTTCTTTCATCTTCTCCATCTCTAACCTTTCCTTCATTTCAAGTTCTGCCTGCCTTTCTTCTTTTTCTTTTCAAATTGTTTTAATTTAAGTTCATGTTCTAATTCAAGCTGTTTTAATTTGATAGCGTCAACATTTTCGACCTTAAGATCAAGAGCCTCTTCACCTAAAATTTCTGCGTCAACTAATTTGTCTATTACCAAATTTTTATAATTTGTTTTCTCATAGATACTCTAAAGTCTAATTTCAGATGTTTAGCAAGCAACACTAATTCCTCTTTCTTTAAATTATCAAACTTCTCCAGGTCTGGCGTTTTCAAAATTTACCGGCTTCAAATGCCATTTTGTAGAATTTTGTTGGCTATTTCTAATAAAAATACTGAACAAATATTTTTTTTAAATAAGATATTAACGTTATCCCGGACTTGAGCCCCAATTTCTGTTATGTCAGAAAATCGCCTTTAATTGTAGCCAACAAAAGACACAAATCAATAATAAAATTTAACAAGATTTATTATACACTAGTTTACAAAAGTATTACACAAAAGAAATGTCAACTTAACTGTCAAAATATGAGTCCAATCTTTTATCTTTTCTTTATCCGGAAATCTTCACGGAATCCACAGAATATTATATCCAATTGGTCACAATCTAGTATGATGTAGTTTGTAAATAAAAGTGTCAATCCAACTGCAGAGAATGTTGATGTCTATCGATGTCTAAGTCTATCTATGTCTATGTCCAAATCTCTATATATTTTACTAACTTTTGGGTCTGCATTTAAATACTCAAACAGAAATTTCTAGACAACGCTAGAAATATAAATTACGCATCTTTTGTTATGATCATTCTGGAAACGTTATGTAAGTGAAATAGAAAGTTCTAATCATTCCATGAGTATCAATGAATGTTCCAGTGAATTCTAAACTGCATAGTTGTAACACAATGTATTTTATTTTGTACACAATGTATATAAAACAATGTAAACATTCTTAGGCCACACAAAACAAATTAGGCCAACTAAATAAATATAATAGTTACAATATCATAACACTATCTACTATAGTTTTTACATGGATATAAATCATCATTCAAGAAGTGGACTGACAATGTTGGCTTTTTGACCTATCTGTTGATCTTGTCTTGTTTATCAGTTTTGTTTTTTAAGACTTCAATGTATCAATTATAGTTTTCAAGATTATAGGCAAAAATGAGAAAACAAATATCATAAAAAATGTCATTTAAGAGCAATAACTTCTATAAGGAGTCGTCTGACGATTTCAGTACTTTGACTTATTTGTAGATCTTTTCTTACTTATAATTTTTGCTAGTAAAACTTTCTCTCTATCTTTAATAGTTTTCAAGATAATTGACAAACAGATAACGTCCGACAGTACTGATGTACTCCAAACATATTCTCCTTTCTACCCCAGGCCATTTGGGACCACATTTAGCCAAAATCAATAGGAAGAACTATCCTTCTGTTTTTCTAATATTTTGTAAGGGCCAATATGAAATATTTCAAATGTATTGTTGAATCCCAGTTCCACTTACTTAAGGTGGTACCTAACACTACAGGGAGATAACTCTGTAAAAATCAGCTAAACGTTTTAATCACGTTGTATTGTTAAGGAAATATTAAGCTTCTCAATGATCAAAATTAGTGTTTGTCAAACTGCTATATAACCAATTAAATTTTTCTGATAAAGTGGTTGGTTCAAATTTTTTGAAATTTTTATATTTTTGTCAAAGGGTCAAAGTAAACATTTTGTCAAAGGGTCAAAGTAAACATTTTGTCAAAATTTTATGAAAATTAAACGAGCCAAATTAATATTAGTCAAGGTGTTGGATACCACCTTAAGAAAATGCCTGTACCAAGTCAGGAATATGACAGTTGTTTTTCATTCGTTTGATGTGTTTGAGCTTTTGATTTTGACATTTGATAAGGGACTTTCCGATTTGAATTTTCATTGGAATTCGGTATTTGTTTCCAGTGGAGGGATTATACTGGTCAACCTCTGTCCTACCGTCAGTTTGTCTATCTGTAACACATTCCAGTAGTATTTTTCTTAACAATTACAAGTCATAACTTCGTCATATATATGACACCAAGCTTCATGCCATTCATGTGGCACGTTTTATGTCCGTTCTGTGTTCTACTTTCTGTTTGCAGAAAAATTGTATCTTTAAGATTTCATGCACATATGTAAAACTTTCGTCACATTTTGTCAAGAACATCGAGCGGGGATATAATAATCAGTGAACAATTTATAGTTCATTGTACGTGAATAAATGGAGGTTAACCTGTCTCGATACATTCATTATAAATATACAGCGTTATTAGACTAAGGATTCTAATATAAACCCGTATTAAATACTGAAGATAATGCAATGCAAAGACTTGATATATATATTATCGTGTCAATATTGTAACACATTTTCTCTGTTCTTTATTTACTTTTTAGAATTGAAAAACGGGATAATCGATTTATACCGAAAGTATACAACAGAAGAAAACTTGACTTATTGGCACATTGAAATCTTCATAATGTTTGATGTTCATGAAATATGTAGACCTATACGCCAAGAATATTAAGAATAAAGTATATGACACATAATAATCCGAAACATGTTTGATAACCCTTTGTTAAAATGTACACACGTTGAAATATATTATATTGAGATTTTGAACGAGATTATATATGGGATAATTGTACACGAGACAACAAAACTTGAAACTGTATATTGTTATGGTGCTATAAATTGTACTAGACCCACACGTCGAGTCTAATTTTTTAACGCGCTAGTTTACAAGGTATCACACAGAGGGAAGACAGGAGCACAACTTAAACAATCTTTCGAGTCTTTGGTTGACCCGACCCGGGGTTGAAACCACTACCGCGACATAACCGGTTGTGGCGATAGATAAGTGACTTACACAAGTGCTATCCTATATAGTATAATATTTGATATTCTAGCCAAATCTCTCTCTTTAAATTGTAGGGTAGAACAAGAGTAATATTTATCAAACATTCAAATAATTTCTTCATTACAATTGTCGGTTGATTATTTTAAATAAAAAGAGATGTTGGGACAAACGTCATGACTATCACAATAATCTAAAGAAAATACTCTAAGAAGGGTTTTCATTATGAATTTGCTGAAAAGGTTCTGGATTCATAACCAAACATTTCATATTTTTTTTGAAAGTAAGAAAAAGTTATTATTCTCCCTGCGTGGAAAGTCAATTTTCCCTATTTCATATCACAAAATGTAGATCAGTGGAGGAAATAGACCTAAAATATATATGGGCCGAATCTCATCTATTTAATTATTGTTTAAATTTAACTGAACTGATATTCTGACTGAACAAATCTGAATGACTACATTTGTATTTTCGACTTGTTTTCGGGGTCTTTATGTTGTAAAATGAAATTCATATAGTAGTCATTCAGAAATGGAGTCGTGTAGTACGAACGTTTCAATGCTATTAAATATGCGTTTGAAATGACATGTTTCATTATCAAATAATAATTTTAAGAATACAATGGCATCGATGTTCAAGTTATTAATTTTCCAATTGACTCCTGTTTTACTTTGTCAACAAAATGAAATTGTAAAAACGAAATTCATTATAGCCGAGTCATTTAAATGTCTAAATGTTTACATTCAAAATATCACATGTCACGATAGTAAAAGGGACTGCCAAAGTTCTACTAAACTATTACCATATATATCAACAACATTTAATGTGAACAATTACTTCCATTGCGATTATAACGCTCCATCTTTAAATTTTAAAGCACTTTTCTTTCAAGACAATACAATCGCCTTAAAGAATAAATGGTTGTTTAAGTAAAACTAATTGAATATTTGCCCCTACTGAGTTACATTATTTCAGTCAAATAGTGTTATGTAGATATGGGACATTCTGTACAATGCATGTTATGCTTTAAACACAAATAGCAGTGTAAAAGGATTCAACAAGAAAGTAATTTTGTGACAGACTAAATGTGTCACTTTGTACAATATTTTTTGACATTTTGGACGTTTTATGTCGAAAAGTTCGTAAAAGGATTGTTTCTCCGGGAAATATGAATTTGATTGACTTGCACACAACCGTTAGAGTATACATAAACGTCTACTTAAAAGTAAATAATGAAAATCATTGTTTCGGAATACGCCGATGATAAAGTTATTTGTACTCGTATGCCTGGAAACAGGTGAAAATGTGAGGATTTGTCTGATATATTGTATTTGTATTCGGCTAGGTTCTATATAAAACTGCGCATTGAGTCCAACATGTCTTCGTTTTTTTAATCCATGTGCAAAAAACGTTAATAACCTCTACATTAAGAGAATGGTTGGTTATATGAAAATATTAGTTGCAGAGAATATAGACGTCTGTTTTATTCGTAGAATTTTAGGTAAAAGATGTTAATGTTGCCTGCAATACACAATTGGCGCATACAACGTATATTCTTGTCGATATTTGAGCGCTGCAGTATAAAGTAAAAACTCATATATTTCAGGGTCCCTGCTAAAAATCGTATGATATTCGGCATCGTACAGTATACTTGTAACAATGATCGGCGAATTGACCTCGTTGATGCCATGGCCTCGTAGAACTAAAGTTGTGTTGAGAGAAAAATTGTGACTGTATAGTTATTACAGAACACACGACAAGTGCAATTTATGTCATAACAAATGGTTTTGAATAGACCAAAAAGGGGCAGGGGAGAAGTTGAGCGCACAAAAGCATGTTTTACACTGTCGCATCTTTATATGCCTGTCCAAAGTTTGGAGCATGTAATTCAGTGGTTGTCGTTGGTTAGTGTCACACAATATCACACACCTATACCCCCTCCAAAAAAAAAAATTATCTTCAATTTTGACCCCCATTTTAAAGAAAAAAACCCTTTTACATCCAAAATAAAATTTTACCAACATTTTTGTGTGATTTTTAACTTCAAAATTAAGAAGAAAAAACACACTTTGCATTTATACCCCCATAAAAAAAAAAAAAACATTTTTTGTAAAGAGCACACCAAAACCTTAATCCTGGGTTTTTATAAAACTTATTTTTCCCCTAAGGGAGTAGTATAGTACTTGTACTTTTTATAAAAAAAAAACGTTATTAAAACACCCAAAAAAAAAACAACAAAAAATTTCAAAAACAAAAATAAAAAAGGTCGGGAGAACACACCGCAAAAAATTCTGTTGGATTTTGGAGAAAAAATTTTTTAGAACCCGAGAAATGGTAAAGATAGTAAAAAGCTATTTTGAGTTCCCATAATCCTAGGTAGCATTTTTGTAAAATTTCATCCAATTCTGAGCTGACTTTTCAATGCTATATTTAGAAACGGTTATGCATAACCGGGGTAGTTTCTAATATGATTATTATTGTTTTCTAGGTCTTACTTTTTGTAAAAAGTCACTTTGCATCGTCTTTGTCATCAGTTTTTGTTTGTCGTCTAATACGAGGTAAATGTACACGAGCAGCATATTTGGCTGAAGTAAATATTCATGAGACAACTATCATGCGTAGCGTCGTTTTTTAAAACTTAGTCATTTGTAATTCTTGTTCATAGAAAGAACCTGTTATTTCTTCGCCTTTTAAATCAATTATTTTATAAGTAAAAGGAATTGTATTTAAAACTTTTCAATTACAAATATTTCTTTAGTCCAACGAGTAGTATAACCCTTTTCAAATTTACCCTTTTTTTGTTATTCTTACTCTAGTACCTACTTCGAATTTAGGTTTTTAATTTTCTCTTCCTTTTCTGGATATAAATTTTATACACTGTTAATTCATTTTTAATTTACTTGCTTGAACAGGTGTCATTTTAATTGAAGAATGTACTGTATTATTATAATTTTTAACTAATTTATCTAATATATCATAATATTTTAAAGTTTCATTAGCAGTAAAGTATTTATACATATGTTGTTTCATTGTTCCTATCCATCGTTCCACTACACTGGATTTTTCTTCATTCTCAGTTGAATATAACTTTATGTTATTATCTTTTAACAATTCTTTTACTTGTCGATTATAAAATTCGGATCCTTTATCTGACCAAATATATATTGGTTTTCTTTCTTTAAATAATGTTTTAAATGCTTCACTCACTGCTACTCCTGTTTTATTTTTCAATGGAACTAACCAACCATATTTACTAAAACATCTATAACTGCTAATAAATATTTATAGTGTTTATTTTGTTTTGAATATGGTTGCATATCTATTAAATCAACTGCCCATGTTTGATCTATTGAATGAACATAAACACGTCTTTTAGGAAAAGATTTTACAACTCTATGATGTAATTCCTCTGCTAATTTATTTGTTAGATTTGTTTTAGACATTTTAAATATAACTAAAATTGTTTCTTAAAAAATGGAGGCAAAAAAGGATAAAATTTTATCCAAGCGAGGAGATTCATATAAACTTGTTTTGACAAAAGAATATAAACATAAAGCAAGTATTTATGTATTTAATTATAAAATTAGTCTAAAGGATGAAAAACCAGAAACATTTACAAATGCTTTTGATCACATGATAGATTATTCTATAAAAGATTACCCTAATGGAAGAATTAAAATAGTACCTATTCATGAAATCATAATTGCTAAACATAAAAGCTGGCCTATAAGAACATATAATACAGTTAAAAAGTTATTCATGGATCAAATGGAAAGATTATTAAATAGTGCTGAAGAATTAAATTTAGAAGAAGTTATTTTTGAAGTTACTATTATACCCAATAAAAGAGGAAAAGGTAAAGCTTTAAAAATATTAGATGTCATAAATAAAAGAAGTATTATCAAAATAAAAATGATGATACAATATGTTTATCAAGGGCAATTGTAACTTCTTTAGCTTCAAATAAGTTATTAAAAGATTTTACAGATTCTCAATTAAAACATATCAATGAAAGTAGACCATTACAAAAAGATTAGCTGAAGATTTGCATGAACAATCAGGAGTAGAAATAAAAGAAGAAGGAAATGATTTGGAAGATTTAAAAGCTTTTGAAAATTATCTTAATATGAGAATAATTATTTTTACATCAAATAGTACAGAACATATTTTATATAATGGTAATGAAGAATACAACGAACAAATATATTTATATTATCATGATGAACATTTTGATACAATAACAAACATAACAGGATTTTAGCAAAACGTAGATTTTGTAAATTATGTTTAATTGGTTATACTGAACAACATACATGTAAAGATAATACAGTAACAACTATTAGAAAACAACTTGTTTGTGAAAATGTAATAAAACATATACAGGTAAAACCATAAATGTGGTGAAAAATATGTTTAATATGTTACGAAAAATACACGGAAAGTAATGAAGAACACTTATGTTATATGAAACCATCAGTACCAAAACAAGTAAAAATAATAAATATATATATTTTGATTTTGAAGCAAATCAAGAAACAGGAATACATATAATGAATTTTGTATAGCTTACGATTTAGAAAATATTTATTGTTTTAAAAATAACTATGTAAAAGTATTTAAATGTGATTTCAATATTGATAATTTAAACTTGTTAAAATTAGACATAGATGATTGTTTTAGTGATGTAGAAAAATTAAATATGAAACCCTATAGGAAATTCTGTAATAGACAACTTTTGTAAATATTTCATAAGAGACAAATTTAAAGACTACACTTTTATTTCACATTATGGAAAAGGTTATGATATGCAACCGATTTTAGGATACATTGTAAAAATAAAATTGAACATAACATAATTTCTTCTGGACTAAAATTAACAGCTATGTTTATTAAAGGAATAAATTTAAGATTTATAGATTCAATAAATTTTACATTGTGTGGATTAGCTGCTTTCCCAAAAACATTTGGTTTTGAAGGTAACAAAGGATACTTTCCACATTATTTTAATACAACAGAAAACCAAAATACAAAGGTAAATATCCTGATAAAAATATTATGGTTTTGATACTATGACTACCAAAATAAAAAAGAATTTGACAAATGGTATGAAACAAAAAAGATAAAAATTTAAATTCTATAAAGAAATATTTTATTATTGTTTTTGGATGTTTTAATTTTGTCAAAAGGTTGTACATTGTATAAAAATTATTTTTAAATATAACCAATAATTGTATTGATCCATTTCAATATATTACAATTGCTCAATGTTGTACAAAAATATTTAAAACATTAATGTTAACAAATGAAACAATTGGAATTCACAAAAGATGACAATTAAAGAAGTACATTCACAAAAATCAATACAATGGTTAGAGTATATTTCTTTAGAATATAATATAATGATTCAACATGCTAAAAAGGAGGTGAAAAGAAATTATTCATTAATAATAAATGTTATAAAGTCGATGGTTATTATTATGATAGAGAAAATAAAATGCGTAATGTTTATGAATTTTTGGATGTTATTGGCATGGATGTACAAAATGTTATAGTCCTGAAGAAATATGTAAAAAGATAGAAATAAAAAACTATGAAAGAGTTATATGACCAAACTAAAGAAAGACTTAAAACTATTGAAGATTATCTAAAACCAAATGTAAAAATTCATACAATATGGGAATGTGAGTTTGATCAACAAAAATATCCTGAAGTTGATCCACATTTAAAACCTATTGATAAAAGAGATGCATTTTATGGAGGAAGAACAGAAACTATTCAATTATACAATAATCTTTCTGATTTAAAAGGTAGATATGTAGATTTTTGTTCTCTGTATCCATCAGTAAATAAATATTGTAAATATCCTATAGGACATCCTATTACATATACAGATATTTCTGTAGATGATTATATAAAAATAATTATTTCGGAATAATGAAATGTAAAATATTACCACCTAAAGGATTGTATCACCCTGTTTTACCTTATAAACAATTAACTAGTGATAATACACATAAATTACTTTTGGATTATGTAGAACATGTATGAATAAAATATCTTTTAAATGTAAACACATAGATGATCCTACTTTAAATAAACATGATAAAATACATGAAATAAAAGATGTAAAGAATGTAAAATATTAAAATGAAAATGTATACATTCTAATGAGGAAAGAGTTATAGTAGGAACTTGGTCTACAATAGAAATAGATAAAGCAATAGAAAAGGTTATAAATTACAAAAATATATGAACTAGAACATTTTGAAAAACATCTACAGATATATTTAAACTTTATGTAGATACGTTTATGAAATATAAACAAGAAGCTTCAGGATGTAAATGTGATCCTAAATATTGTAAACCTGATTGTGAGAACGATAAAGAATGTAAAACCAAAATACAATATATCATAGATAATGCTGCTTATAATCTAGATATTGACAAAGTTAAACACAATTCGGGATTAAGATTTATAGCTAAAATATGTTTAAATAATTTATGGGGACATTTTGGTATGAGAGATAATTTTACACAAAAGAATATTGTTTTACTTTAGAACATATAACTAAAATAGTATTTAATGAAAATATAAAGATATAAGTACCATGATATTAGATGAAAATATTGTATTAACTGAATATAAAGAAAAGAAGAATATTCTAAACCTAATCCAAGTGTAAATGTTTATATAGCTTTATTTACAACAGCACATGCTAGATTAAAATTATACGAATTATTAGATATTCTACAAGAAAGAGTTTTATACATGGATACAGATTCTTGTATTTACAATGATGATGGTTCTGAAGCATGTAAAAAGTAGAAAATATGATGGGAAGTAAATTAGGTGATTTAACAGACGAAATTGTTTCAAAACACAATGCTAATCACATAAAACAATTTATATCTGCTGGTCCAAAAGATTATTCAATGAAACTAGATACAGAAAAACTAGTTAGCTGTTGTAAAGGTTTTAGATTAAATGCTGAAGTTGAAGAAAAGATTACATTAGATAAAAAATAAAAATAGTTACTGATGAAAATGAAAATATGAAACTGTAAAATATGACAACATAAAAATAGGAAAAGATCATCAACTTAAAACAGTTAAACAAGTTAAAGCTTATGATTATATGTTTGATAAAAGAATGGTATGTTATGAAAATGAAAATCTAATTAGAAGTTTTCCTTATGGATATTAAAAATATATAATTTAAATTTTTATTTTAAAATGATTGAAGCTTATACCGAGAAAGATGATCCTTATGCTAGAGTTATATTAGGAAAAATAAAATTATCAAATTATCAGATATGTTGTTTGAGAGATGATGGAGAATGTCCTTTGACATCAAAACAAATGGAAGTAATGGAAAAGTTTAAAGGTAAAAGTTATCTAAGTTTCCTCCTGGTTGGGATGCTTTCATTAGACCTGACAAAATTTATGAATATGTTTTGAAAAACCATGTCCTGAAATTTAATTTATTTTGTTATTTCTTTATAACCCTCTTTAAAACTTTAATCAAAGGAATAATATTTTAGATTTAAATGTATCATTTTCTTCAAGGTAATCATCGCTTCGCTCGCTTATTTTAACTTCCAAACAACAAAACCTGTTAAAACCATTCCACCAACAACAAATGCAATTTCTCTATTTTTTGATCTTCTGATGGTGTATAAAAATCACTTAGTTTAGGTTTGGGTGATAATGGAGTTAATTGTTTACTTGTAATGTAATAGTATTGTTTCATTGCTTGGTCAACATCTTCAAAAGTATGTTCGGCATGATGTTCCTTTTGTAATTGTTCATTGATAAAATCTAATCTTTGTATTCTTCTTTTATTCCAATCTGCTTGTGCTTTTCTAATTTTTCTATAGCTTTATCATGTCTTATTTTCTCTTCATTTGCATTACTACCCATATGTGAAAATAAATAATTACTCCCCGAAAATGCAAAAGCATTTGTTATTGCCCCACCAAGCATCATCGCTAAAGCACTTGCCATTTTATAAAAACAAAATAAAATAAAAATAAGTAAGCAATCAGTTTATTACTTCATGATATCAGCAGGTATAATACCTTGCTTAATCAACATATCTTTTGTTGCCATTGCAAGTAATATATCAATGGATAACATTACAACATCATTTACATTAAAATCTACTTTTGGTGCTGGTCTCCTTAGTACCTTTTACCTATTTCTGCATATCCAACTGTTAACAATGTTTCCACTCCAGCATGATATAACATATTTGCTATTTGTTTTCCGTCTTTTGGTGTTGACATTTTATATATTAAATTTTAAATTCTCACTTTGTTCGCTCAATTAAATTCAAAAGGATCAATTTCTTTCTTTTGTTTTTCTGGTTTTGTTATTTCTTTAATCATTCTTTCTGGTTTCTTACTTTGGTTGTAAAAACAATCCCAATCCAACAATACTTATAGGTAAAAGTACAAATTTGTAATCAACTAGGGAACTGGAGTGTTTCTTGACAGAAGGGATATGTTCGTTTGATTCATAATCTGTTTCTGTATCAGAATCTTTTGTTATTTGTTTGATTTTGAATTTTCTTTTTAATTTTTCCACTTCTTTTTCTCAATTCTGCATTTCTTATTCTTACTTCTGCACCTTTCTTACCAGCAGCTACTCTTTTGGGTCTTTTGGTTTGGGTTTTTAAATACTTCTTTTTTTCTTCTTTGTTTTCTTTTGTTCAGGATTTTCATTCATCATTTTTATGTCATTATTTTCATCTTTTTTCGGAAATCGAGCGAAGCGAGTGGTTCGATATGTCTTGCTGTTGTTAATATTGCAGTAAAAGGAGCAAGATACATTCCATATCTATAGTACAGTTCACAACATGTATTAGTTAAAGCATTATTGATAAAAGGATCTTCCTCTAAGTCTTGTATTAAAATTGGTGGATTAACAACTTTGAAAACTTTGATACACCCATGACATATAAATTTATAAAAGAGTTTCCTAATGTCTTGGTCATACTAGCTCCCAATCTTGCTTCATATTTACAGTATAGTTTGTTTATTTGCTCTGTTGTCATTTTATCAATATCTGACAGTTGTAATTCTTTACCCAGATATTGTTTACTACTCCCACCAGCAACAACGGATGATAATCTCTCGCGTTTTTTTTCTTGAAGGGAACCGTTCACTTCGCTCGCTTCATCATCAATATTTATGTTTTCCACAATTTGCTCGCTTAATAATTCTTCAGCATTCATTTTATACGTTTCAAAAACGGATATAATTTATTTTAACTTTAAAAATTAAATACAACATATCCAACCAATGATAAGACTGCAGTGTTTGTTGCAATTGTTAGTATTTCCAACAGCATTGCTTTTTTTATTGCTTATTTTGGTTAAATTACTTAAGAATTACTTAGAATTACTTAAGCATTACTTAAGCATTATTTTGCTTATTTTGGTTAAATTACTTAAGAATTACTTATTTTGGTTAAATTACTTAAGAATTACTTAAGCATTACTTAAGCATTACTTAAGCATTACTTAAGCATTACTTGAGAATTGCTAAAAAAATCAATTAAGTAACCAATAATCAGTAGGTTGATCTGTCTTTAATATTAATTTACGATGTTTCTTTTTTAAGTTCTTCCTTTATTCTTTGTCTTTCTTCCAAAGTAGGAATAACATCATTTTCTCTTAGACAATTATCAAAACTATCTCTATCTTTTGTGTAGAACATGCATAACCATTTTGTTTGTTCTCTTAAATCTTTAAAACAGAGTTGTATCTCTGTGAAATGACCCACACTGATTGTTCCGCATGTCTTCCTGAAAATGCAAGCTCGGACAGCATATCTTTTTCTTTGTTAGTTCTTTTGTTGCACTGCAGTCATCAATGATATATAATGTTGGATGACCAGCATATTTTTAAAGAACATTCTTAGTAGTTCTTGTAGCTTCTCTTCTTCATAAAGGGAACCGTTCGCTTCTCTCACTTCAACAATAGGATTAACAATTATTAGATTTTTGTTTTGGTTTTCTAACATCACCAATCCATTCACGATTTTTGTATGCTTTGTTCCATTGAATGGTTGGACAAAGTATGACTATATATTTGAAAACTCCACTATATTCTCCTTCTAATAAATCAAGAACAAACTCTGTTTTTCCACATCCTGTTTGTCCACATATAATAGCACAATGGGGATATTTTGGTAATTCATAAAGGAATCGGGTGTATCTCGCTCCGCTCGTTTGTTTCCATTTTTAAGGGAACCGCTAGTAATTAACTTCTTTAAATCTTCCATCTTCAAAATTAATTTGTGCATCTTGTATAACAAACAGATAAACATTTATTGATTTATTTGCTCCTGCTGTTTTAGTTATTTGGATTGTTATACCTTCAGAGGCATTTTCAATTCTTCTACCTGAACCGTGTAGTGAGTTATCATCTGTTGAACGTAAATCTAACCATAATGCATAATTAGTTGTAAGATATTTTTCTAATGTTGTATAGGATAAATTTAAATCCTTTAAAACTTCTTCTGTTGTTTTATTTCTTTTGAATTTAAAGCAAAGAATTTATTTATTTCATCCCATTGTTGATATGCTTTCATTCCTTGACTGTATAGTTGATTTGGAACACCTTCTATTGTCATTTCTACTTTTGTTATGTTAGGATTATAATAAGTTTCGGTACTTGTTCTTTCAGGATCTTCGAACAACATTAGAATTCCTTTCATACTTCTAGCTGGAACATTTAAATTTATATTCCACAATGTATCAGATTTGTTTTGGTTATTTTTCTATGTCTTAGTATTCTATCGTACAAAATAACCATCTTACCATTAACTTGTTGTCTTATCTGTCTTGCTAATTCTGCATCGGAAACCATATCAAATTCTAAACAAATGTTTTGATTGTATAACTTGCAGATGTATCTGTTGATTTAATAACATTGCTATAATTATTAAATGTAAGTTCATATTCAAGTCTATCACCAAGACCTGCTTGATAAAAAGGCATATGAGTTTCTAATAGTTCAAAATCAAGTGGGATACAAAATCTTGCACCATATGCAGTTGCAATTGCTTCATCACCTATGTCTGATGCTTTATCATCCGCACCAACTCTGTGTTTTAACATGTTTGCTTCACCAATTCCTTGGTATGCCATATTTAAACGTTCAGATGTAGATTTCCATAAATCAACATAACAATGATAAATATCACTATCATCAATTGACATAATTTCATTTCCACTTATACGAATTGTTGTTTTTTTAACTATTGTTCTTCCTATGTTTTGATATATAGTTGCATTGTCGTCTGTAGATGTGAGTTCTATTTCAAATGCCAATCTGGTTGTTCCAGGAACAATAACATCATTATTGCTTAGATTGGGGAATCTCACTAATAGCTGTTGATTTTGATCAATAGTTGAAGGATTATTTGTTATTGATACACTTTGACGAATACCTTTCACACCACGGGGTTCTCTTATTTTCTGTAAGGATTTAATTTGTTTCCGTATGCTGACATTTTAAGGATTAAATTTGTTAAAAAATAATTCAATTACCACTGATACTAGAGTATTGATACATAAAGGATTATTAGTCATACTAATAAAACTTATTCTATCTCCAGCCTTAACTTCAAAAGGTGTATAAAAGTTATTAAAACCGTGTGTAACACCTTATCCAAACTCATTTTGTAACTAGTTGACTTATCATTAACCATCATCTTAATGGCTATAATATCTGAGCTTGTTCTTAAACTTACTAAACTAATACCCAATATTTGTCCTGGAAAGTTCATTAAATAATAACCACCACCATAACCAAAATTAAACTTTTATTTCCATGTATTGGACCATCAATTCCAGCATATATACTTATTATTTTTCTGTCTGGTTTATTTTAATATTATCAACTATATTTTCAACATTTAAAACTCTGATGTTTAGGGCAGCGACACTCCGATGTAAATTTTTATCCTTAGTATCCATTGTTTGAAGCTCACTCTTCATATTTAATATTTCCTTTTTTATTTCCGATGTATCTACGTTTTTTTTTTTGACACCAAGTATGCTCATTTTATTAAATAAATTATATAACTTCTAAAACACAATTAATTGGTAAATGATTAATTATCTTGTTATTATTTTCATCTCTTATTTCTAATTTCAATTCTGTTATAACATCATTTACTAAACACTTATATTCCGGATGCTCAAATCTTGCTGTTATAACTTCACCAAACTCTTTATTCTCGACTGGAATAACAGCCAATAATGTACTTGGCTTACCATCAAGATAATTATGAGAAGTGCTAACTTGTTCCAAATGGATATACAATGATTTATGGATAGCAAAATCTACAAATTTTTTCCATAATGTAATTCATTAGGTTCGAATTTACGTTCATTATTAAATCCTAACATATTTTCAAATCTTCATTTATCCTTAACTCAATAGGAGTGTTTAATGACGCAATACCATTTGTTTCATTTACGGATAATACAATATCTTTTTTTAAATTCATCCGCTATTTGTTGGAAACTATAATAACCATCTTTAATCCTATGAAGTCTTTCTCCTGTTTGTCTTATAACTCCATCATAAACATTATACCAACCTACACTATATCTTATAGATTTTAAACCAATACGTTTATTTCCATCTCTGTTATCAATGTATTGTTCTAAGTTTATTGTATTATCAATATTTGAAATAGTATGAAACATTTTTAATATAAAAAATGATAACAAAAGAATTTAAATATAATCCTAATGTTTCATATAATTCAGGTATTAAATATTCTGAAAAGATATAAATCTTGTCGATCAAATAATATTTGTAAATCAAAAGAAAACTTTAAAACAGCTTTTCCGATATATTTCAAAATATCAAAACCCATCATTACACACCAACGAACCATGGAATACATGGATTCATTCTTCATTTGTTTGGTGGCAATGTCAGTTAAATTTTGCAGTTTGGTGTGCAAGTACAGGATGTGGTGTTTCTTATAATGATCATATACAAAACACTTCAAATCTTACTAAATCACTTTATACATTTCATTTATATTATTGCATTGCCAGAATTTTAAAGAACTTAAATCACCTTTACCAACAGATTCTTCTTTCTGTTATTACAAGAACCCATATGACAAAGCTGCATATCAAAAATTATGCAATGAATTTGATGTTTCTCCAAATACAGATTGGAGACAAAAGTAGAATCATCATCTAAAGGATTAGGAACTTTTCTGAATATTATAAACCAAGTGGTGAATACAGATATCATCATTCAGGGATGGTCCCTTCTTTAATATTCATGATACAATTCGTCATACAAAAGATATAAGTATGGCTTGGACAACATTTATATTAGATAAATCAGAGGGTTTTACAAAAGCAGGTATTGAACGTATCAATGAAAGTATTAGAATGTTTGTATGGGCATTATTAGGGCACAATCTCAAACAAGGGTAGAAATATTAAAAGTAGGAACAGGATTTGATGCACAAAACAATTCTTAGCAAATGTACAAGATGTAATAAATAGTCCTATCGATTTACCCACTCAGATAAAAATTATCAAAATGTTTTAAAATACGCAAGAAGTAAAGTTGATTATGCTTATGGACTTGGTTTATATATGTCTCCCAGTGATATGGTATTACAAATTGATACCATTGTTGGTTATAATAATAAAATTATAATTGCAACAGAAAATCAAACACTTGGGTTAAATGATGATTTAAATAATAAAATTTTGATTTTACCGGTCTCGATCCTGTCGATTTCCAACCAAATAAACCAAAACCAATTCAACAATCTCAATCAGAACCAAAAAATCAGAACCAGTTCAAATAGAACCAACACAAAAAATGAATATGACGAACACGAAGATAATAAAAAGCAATAATATTTGGAAGTATTGTATTAGGTATTACAGCACTTATTATTTATAAAATTTATTAATTTATTTTTAAAATATTCCTAGCAGCAGCATACAATAAACCAACAACCAAAACAAGAAAAGCCCATAAGTTGTTTGCAAACCAATTTACTACGTCTTTTGTTACAGACAATAACCAAGATACAATAGAACCTATAATACCTGGTAATGCAGCTGCTAATTTTCCTGCAAGAAAAGATAATAGTTTTCCAAGATTTTTTAATTGTTTTTTTATCCAGTCTTGTGCACCACCTTTTGATGGTGGAGGAGGAGGAGGAGGAGGAGAAGGGGAAAAAGTAGTTCCACCAGTAAATGTTTCTACTATAACACCAATAATCATTCCAAAAGCAGTTAAAATACTAACTATTGTAATTCCTTGTTCTCTGAATAATGTTCTTATTCTTTCACCTAATGTTGTGTCTTCTTTTAATACTTTACGTATTGTCTCTTTAATTCTGTTTAATTGACTACGTAATTTTTCTTTATTAATATTAATTACTTCTAGTCTCACACTTCTCTCAGATTCCAACTCTCTTATTCGACTACTTATTCTATTTGTTTGAAATTCATCATTATCTTCTTTAGCTTGTTCTAATTTGGTATTTTCTTTTGTTAAGTCTTTATTTGTTTCATTCAGTTTTGCTAATTCATTTGCAATCTCTTCTTTACTGTTGTCATTGCATTGATTACACTATCCATTTCTCTTTTGTCATATATGTTTGAGTTTCCATTTCTTTGTTAGTTGTCCTTCTTCTATAAAAGAAGTTTCTATTTCTTTTACATATGTTTCTGAATTACTTGCTGTTTCTAATAATTCTTGTACTTCTTGTTGTGTAGATATTTCTTGTAATGGAATTTCTATATTATCGAGTTCACAAATTGGTGCTTCATTTAACATTCTCTGAAACTCTGCTCTACTTTTTATTATTCTTTCAGATATTTTATAATCATCTACACCTAAAACATCTCTAATAAAATTAACACCGTATTTTATTTGAAGAGTGCTAAATTTATAAAATTTTAATACTCCTTTTGATAATATGTTAATGCAATTTCCTACCATATTCATCTTTTACATACAACATTGTTCTTCCATTAAAATTTTTTTTCTTCTTTGGTAAAAAATTTTTGTAATTTTGTTTGAATATAATTCATTATTTTTGTTATAAAATCTTTTATAATTTTTTGATAATTTCTTTTTCGCGAATTTTAGTGTCATTGTATGATAAATCTCTTAATACCTCAATTTCCTTATTTATATTATTTTGAAACTCTTCATCATCTTGAAAAGACGTTTCTTCTTCTTCTTCATCATAATCATTATTTTTAAACTCAGGATTATCAAACTCATCCATTTATTTAATTAAAATTGATTCATAGTTTGGTGGATTTCCGTTATCAACTAAAATTCGTATAACGATTTTATTAAAGAAAATCAAAGATTTTCCATTTTTTTTTAATTCGTTTTTACTCTATTTTCTGTTTCCTCAATTAGTTTTTTCTTTCATCATCTGGTAAACTTTTTAAAATTACTTTTTTTATTTTTTCATCTCATTAAATTTTTCTAATTCATCTAAAATAAGTTTAAATTCATCTGCACTTATCTGTCCGTCAGTTAAAGATTTTGATATTAAATCTTTTATGCTGTTTAACTTGCATTCTGCCATTGTTTTAATTTCATAATGTTTTTTGATTTTGTTGTCAACTTTCTTCTAATTAATTTAACTAGACCTCCTAAACTTCCACATACAACAGCTGCAATTTGTATGGGAAGAAAGATAGGAAAAGCAATTCCTATACCAGCTAAAACAACAGATGTCGAAATTAAACTTGTATCAACACCATCAGTAACATTAACTCCGCGTTTATATTTTTGTATAGTGATTTTCGTTTATCTCTCTCATTTATTAATGTTTTTCTATTTCTGTTATTTTTGTAGTCTATAATTTTGTCCATCTTCTATAGGTAATTCTGGATATAATGGTATATCCATTGATAAATCAGGAGCTGTAGGTTGTTTCATTTTAAAAGTAAAATTGATTTTTTTTTTCTCTTGAATCCAACAGAATTTTTTCACTGTGTGTTCTCCGACCTTTTTTATTTTTGTTTTTGAAATTTTTTTTGTTGTTTTTTTTTTGGGTGTTTTAATAACGTTTTTTTTTTATAAAAAGTACAAGTACTATACTACTCCCTTAGGGAAAAATAAGTTTTATAAAAACCCAGGATTAAGGTTTTGGTGTGCTCTTTACAAAAAATGTTTTCTTTTTTTTATGGGGTATAAATGCAAAGTGTGTTTTTTTCTTCTTAATTTTGAAGTTAAAATCACACAAAATGTTAGTAAAATTTTATTTTGGATGTAAAAGGGTTTTTTTCTTTAAAATGGGGGTCAAAATTGAAGATAATTTTTTTTTTTGGAGGGGGTATAGGTGTGTGATATTGTGTAGTGTCTATCATATTTGATTTTCGTTTATTGTTTTTCCATCAATAAAGTCATTAATCTTCTTGTTTAAATTGTTGCACATTTTGGAATGTCAGTTTCTTATACTTCTCACCATACGGTATTGCTTTTTGTCATTGTTAAAGGCCGTACGGTGACCTATAGTTGCTTACATCACTGTATTTGATCTCTTGTGGATAAAAGTTTCATTCTCACCAGGTGTCTTGAAAAATACATTTTTTGTTAATTCAGCTGTGTTCTCATCAAAAGAAATACAAGTAAAGTTATCCTGTAGGAACTAACAATGGTTGCACCATGTGCTTTACCCTATTTATCGCATTTTAAGGAATCTTTTCAGAAATATCGCAACTGATATTCAAGCGTGAAAAGGCAAGAATAATATTCACAACCGTATTATTTATTATTCTCCTTAAACGTCTGTCACAAATGTTTGAATTTTTATGGGGTATTTCCTTGCTATTCTTTATGATGTTTTTAAGGGGTATTTCCTTGCTATTCTTTATGATGTTTTTCTTGATTGTGTTTGTTTTGACACACACTGAGATGACATAAGCTAAGAGTACTCATCAATCCAGTTTGATGTGTATATCTGTCGGTCTGTCACTTGGAGATGACATAAGCTAAGAGTACTAATCAATCCAGTTTGATGTGTTTGTGTGTCTGTCTGTCACTTGGAGATGACATAAGCTAAGAGTACTCATCAATCCAGTTTAATGTGTTTGTGTGTCAGTCTGTCACTTGGAGATGACATAAACTAAGAGTACTCACCAATCCAGTTTAATGTGTTTGTGTATCGGTCTGTCACTTGGAGATGACATAAGCTAAGAGTACTCATCAATCCAGTTTAATGTGTTTGTGTGTCAGTCTGTCACTTGGAGATGACATAAGCTAAGAGTACTCATCAATCCAGTTTAATATGTTTGTGGGTCGGTCTGTCACTTGGAGATGGCATAAGCTAAGAGTACTCATCAATCAGTTTAATGTGTTTGTGTGTCGGTCTGTCGCTTGGAGATGACTTAAGCTAAGAGTACTCATCAATCCAGTTTAATGTGTTTGTGTGTCGGTCTGTCACTTGGAGATGACATAAGCTAAGAGTACTCATCAATCCAGTTTAATGTGTTTGTGTGTCAGTCTGTCACTTGGAGATGACATAAGCTAAGAGTACTCATCAATCCAGTTTAATGTGTTTATGTGTCGGTCTGTCATTTGGAGATGACATAAGCTAAGAGTACTCATCAATCCAGTTTAATGTGTTTGTGTGTCGCGGTCTGTCACTTGGAGATGACATAAGCTAAGAGTACTCATCAATCCAGTTTAATGTGTTTGTGTGTCGGTCTGTCACTTGAGATGACATAAGCTAAGAGTACTCATCAATCCAGTTTAATGTGTTTGTGTGTCGCGGTCTGTCACTTGGAGATGACATAAGCTAAGAGTACTCATCAATCCAGTTTAATGTGTTTGTGTGTCAATCTGTCACTTGGAGATGACATAAGCTAAGAGTACTCATCAATCCAGTTTAATGTGTTTGTGTGTCGGTCTGTCACTTGGAGATGACATAAGCTAAGAGTACTCATCAATCCAGTTTAATGTGTTTGTGTGTCGGTCTGTCACTTGGAGATGACATAAGCTAAGAGTACTCATCAATCCAGTTTAATGTGTTTGTGTGTCGGTCTGTCATTTGGAGATGACATAAGCTAAGAGTACTCATCAATCCAGTTTAATGTGTTTGTGTGTCAGTCTGTCACTTAGAGATGACATAAGCTAAGAGTACTCATCAATCCAGTTTAATGTGTTTGTGTGTCGGTCTGTCACTTGGAGATGACATAAGCTAAGAGTACTCATCAATCCAGTTTAATGTGTTTGTGTGTCGGTCTGTCACTTGGAGATGACATAAGCTAATAGTACTCATCAATCCAGTTTAATGTGTTTGTGTGTCGGTCTGTCACTTGGAGATGACATAAGCTAAGAGTACTCATCAATCCAGTTTGGGCGTATTGCGTTTCCTCTAATTTTAATGTTCAAATACTACGTTTCCGGAAACTTAAATTATACTTTTCCAGAATTTGTATTTATTACTTTTCCGGAAATTTACCTGGTAGTAAATTATAAATAATGTGTTTGACAAAACTGGTGACATTTCCCAGCGACCGTCAAAAGTGATTAGAGGTGAGCTTGAAAAAATGGATGAAAATCTATTAAGTCATCAAGACTTGAAAAATGTTGTTATGTCCTTAAACAGAGAAAGGCGAAAGCAGTTTCCAAATTACCTGAAAGTAGACTCGATGTCCACGAGACTTAAAGACAATTAGATGATGTTGATTCGGGAATCGTTATATTTTCATGTTTCACCAACTTAGAATGTTTATGTAATGAAATGACTGATATTTTCATAGATGGCACCAACCATTTGGGCATCACCTCCTGACCCCGAGGAAAAGAGAACAACGAATGGTGCCGAGTGTTTTCATGCCCACTTGAACGAGCAGTTTTACGCTTGCCATCCTAACATTTTTGTCTTTGTCGATGTGCTATTAAAACTGCAAACAACATCATACATAAAGATGAGAACTTTATCTTTTAAAGCATCCGTTCAAAAATATGACTTTGCTTTCGTTCAACAGGTTTTCTTGATTATTTTCCCGGAAAAGTAATAATTTCTTTTTTCCTGAATCGTTACTATTTTCCCGGAAAAAGTAAGGTATTTATTTGAGGAAACATATAATTTTTTTTTCCCGGAAACGTAATGCCAATTTCCGGAAACGTCAAACGCCGTCCAGTTTAATGTGTTTGTGTGTCAGTCTGTCACTTGGAGATGGTGTTATTTTTGTTAATGATGTCATATTCTTTTTTTTTTTTTTTAAATTGTGTTCTATTCCTTTTTTGTGTTTTTGCTTAGTTTCTTTACAAGTTATGTAGACTGTTAAGGCACTCAATAGTTAACAACTTACACATGTTCATATAGTACAGACTATAACGATAACAAGATAATCTTAAGAAGAGACACTAGTTCAAGTGATAATTTGTGAGTTCTTAAAACCAAGCTTTACTTTTAGCAGTTTCGGTATGTATTTTCGCCCTTGGAATTATAAAAAGAAAACCGTGTCAACAAAAAATGATGAAATCGTGCCTAGATTATATGTACTTATTATCAACATTGTACATACCACTGTATCAAAATGAGTAGTGAAAATCTGTTCAAACACTAATCTCAAATATCAATTACAGAGATAAAATGTGTAATAAAGGACACTTAAGATACTAGAATGGTTCACGTTAGAATAAATTACAATATATTTATCACTGCTGATTGCATAGTGCATCAATTGTCGCTTGGCAATATCTCTATGTTGAATTTAACGTAAAAATCATATGAAATAAATTGAAAAGCTAAATTCATGTATTCACGAAAATAATCGTTTTAATATGAATAAAACAAGTTGTTGGGGTATACCTCACTTTGACAGCAACCCAACGATAAAAATGACCAAAAGGCATCGTTTCATATCCGTCTAGGAGAGACGAAAGGTATCAAAGGGACATTCAAACTCACAAATCGAAAACAAACTGACAAAGTCAAAGCAAAATACGGAAAACAACCAAAAAGACTAACAACAGTACACAAAACACAACACAGAAAACTAAAAACTGAGCAACACCAGCCCAACAAAACACGGGGGTGATCTCAGGTGCTCCGGAAGGGTAAGCAGATCCTGTTCTATACTGTGGCACCCGTTGTGTTGAGGGGATGTATTATTAGACCTATCACTTGGCCAGTGATTTTTTTTTTTCAAATCGGTAGAATTCTTCATTTCTTTCCACGTTCATTAGTTGATTTCTCGTACCTAGATAAGAATGAAACAGTCACCTTATTTGCATGCTACCCAGTTTGTCATTTATGATGTCACTATGTCGTCCATAAAGATGTCAATATTTGACAGGTTTCCAAAAAAAAAAAAAATGCCAATTTCATTAATGTGCCTGTATCAGGGTCTGATGAAAAGAGGGGGAAGGAATTATTGTCCAAAAGGATAAAAAGATCGCAGTGCGTAGCGAGTCGAAAATTGTTATTAAATATAAGAAGATGTGGTACGAGTGCCAATGAGACAACTCTCCATCCAAGTCACAATTTGTAAAAGTAAACCATTAAAGGTCAAAGTACGGCCTTCAACATGGAGCCTTGGCTCACACCGAACAGCAAGCTATAAAGGTCCCCACAAATGACTAGTGTAAAACCATTCAAACAGGAATGACTGTTCTATGTCAAAATATATAATTTTCTGATTAAAGGGGGACGTTTGCCCTCTACGCCCACAAGCCTACGTCCCCAATGAATCCGCCACTGTGTATGTTTTAAAAAATGAATATGATCATTTTTAACTGTTTCGGTCTTATACATCTTCACCTTTCAAATATTCGGCTTTGAGCGTTCCTGAAGAAGGTAAATCCAGAAAAGCGCTTCGGACGCATGAAATTATTTAACGTGTTGTTTTCATATTTTTTTTCTTGTCTTACCCAAACAGCTATTTGCTTCATATTAACATCTTTGTAAAAGACATCGTTCGCCGAGATATTTTTAGAGTGAGGCTGTTGCTAATATTCAAATTTAAAACTGAGAAAGATTTAAAAAAAAATGAAACATTTTGTTTTGTAAATACAAGAACTGTTTGATTGTCTCAGAAAAAGACGCAAGACATTTGTTGTACTGACAGTTGGAAATGTATTGTGTTCATCTAAAAGATGTTATTTGGCATAGAAATGTATTGTATTACATCTGAATTTTATTTGAAATATTATTTTACTCGAGGAATCAAAGGTTGTCCTTGTTTTATTTTCTCCTGTATTTACATAATTCAGGGCTGATATGCATAAAACTATTTAAGTTAAGATATCCAATCGTAGCACTGATTTATCGTAGGACATGTAGAAAAATCCGTCCGTTCGGAACAAATCTTAACTTAAGTAGTTTTATGCATATCAGCCCAGGACGTTTAATATACAGAAACAGAAATAAATATGCAGTTTTCGACATCCTAGTAGTTTCACTTAAGACATTTGAGTTCTTTCTAGTTCCTTTATACAAAATACAATTACATAATCAATATAAGTAATTACTTTGCATAATAATATGGTATGATTCAATAAAACGTTTAAATCTTCTTTACCTTCTAATCCATGTCATCATTGAGTTTAACCTTTCTAAATATAATGACGCAAGGTTTTTAACAACAAAATAATTAATTCGGTCAGCTGGATGTAATATGTTTCTTCATTTGTAAAATTCGTTCCAGCTCCAAACTTCTTTGAGACATGTTTACTTCTAATAAATTAAATCCATTTTTTTCTCCTTTGATATTTGTGTACAAAATCAAGATGCACTTAAGTGTCGAGAAAAAAATTAGATATATTGCAGTTGATTAAGCAACTTTAAAGCTTATGCTATATTATAAAATTAATCATGGTCATAATTCCGGTCGAAACCATTTAACGAAAAAAAAAATATTTTGAGGGTTTGTTACATTAGAATATAGATATCCCTATAAGCAATGTACGTGTTCTTATTAAAATAAAAAATACACATTTAAACAAACTATTTAATAAATATAATCTTAAAAAGCGTGCAAAGCTGAAAAAAAGACATTATATATGATCTTAACAAAACGTGTTTCATATACAATGGGTTTAAAAATGTAAGTAATAAAATATCTTTAGTATTAAGAGATCACTGATTCAATAGTTTTCGATGTCCATTCATTTATTTTCATGTTTTGCTTATCGATTTCTAATTTCTGAATATAATCTGCTACCTTTTTACTACTGGCCGTAAGTTTATCTTTCTCGTCTCGAATGGCGTCTTCCATTGTGTACGCTACTTTCACTACACCATTTTTTCTGTTCTTTGCCAGTTTTTGCAATTCTCGTCTTAACTGATAAGCCGCTTGTGACCTATCAAAAAAGATAGAGTTCGGTTTTTTAGTTTGACTGTTATGCTTTGAAATGTCTTCTGTATTTTCTCTAGGATTCACAACTGTTTTAGTTTTACTAGAACACATCTGATCATATCTTCCAGAAGAGTAGATATCAGTTTTTAAAACAGCACTTTTGCTTCTTCCAGACGAACAATTTGTTTTCGTGGACCTACTCTGAGAAGCAGACTGACTACGCAGCTTTCGTTGAGTACTTAAATCTGTTGATGCTTTGACTTGATCAATGACCGTTGCACTATCGTCTGGTATCACATCATTCAAAAATGAGAATTTTACATTAGATTTTCTTATTTTAGTTATCACTCCTTTCTTTGGAATTTCAGTCCACTGATCACTGTCACTTCCCGAATCAGAACTAAATGATTTCTCTCTTGTAATCTTTTTCGGAACACTCTCTGTCAAACTCGTAACATCCGAAAATCCAACAGATGACGAATTGTCACTAGAACATATAACGTCTGCCTTGTACCGTTGTCGGAATTTATGTGCTTCGTGTCGAATGCTCTTCTCGGATGACCTTTGTTGAGTCTCAATGTCATCAAGAAGCATATAGTAGCGCGTTTGAACAACTTTATTTCGACGAAAAGCATCTTTTTCATTTTCACTCCAAAAGACAATGGGTCTAGGTAGCTTTCGTTCACTATCTTCTAACCGATATTTAGACGTCGAATTGCTATCCTTTCTCTTGGTACCTTCTTTATCCAGAGGAATAGCCATTACAGAATTTATCAATGTTTTACATGCATTCATGCATTCAGACAACCACAGAAAATATTATATGCAGATCATATATCATCCATGTATATATCTCCTTGAGATTAATAAATAAATTATGACTTAGACGCAAGTCGTTTAAATTTGAAATGATCAATAATTTCTTCTATTTCAAATCACTTCTATAGTATTTAAAACTTCCAATACAGATACGAAGGTTACAATCAACATTAAATAATAAAATGTTTTTAATTTGTAAAGTTTTCAATAAGACAATTTTCCACACTGATTGTTGTACTAACGATTTTTCTCGATCAAAATGTAATTAAAAGCTTGTATATTACACGTCAAACTGATATGTTTGTTTCACGTTATAAGTATATAGATCTAATTGAAGAAATGTTTGTATATCTCACCGGTATCTCAGGTGCAATAAACAGTCCTCTACTTTTATCTGTATAAAATGATTATAACTGTCTGTTTCAAGAGTTCAGTATAAAGAAAATGACAAACGTAGAGAATCGATATACGCGTCAAATTACTTTGTTAAAACTTAAAACTCATAATTCACTGGGAAATGTTACCCCTTCGGAGAAACTAACTCCGATGCATCGCATCCAACATAAATATAATCCTAGGATTCATATCATGATCCAAAAATGTTATTTGTATTACACAATATTTCATCCACGATATCTAGCAAATTAAGAATTCATATTTTCTTCGATATGTATGATTAATTACTTTGTAATTTTCCGAACTGCTTAAAAGAACATTAATTAAAAACACAGCAGCTGCCTTTTGTCCGTGTATTCTCTTCTCTTGAGGTTTGCAATAAATTATTTATTGTTATATTTCCTAATCCAACACCTGAATATTCTCATGATGGTATTACTGCTTTTTATATTGATGAAGATTCACAGTTGCATCGAACCAAGGGCTGTTTTAATAAGACTGAATACAATACCAATAGCAAACTGACCGTGCTCGTCTTTCGGTACGTATTAATATTTTATAGGACACGTCTCGTCTTTCGGTACGTATTAATATTTTATAGGACACGTCACGTCATTTTTCAAATCTTGAATTCTTCATTGAACTTCAAGTTAACGAATAGAATATTTACCGCAACCAAACATACGATACAATTCAAAAGAACAATCAAATACATATAGGAATTAAACGGCTTGGTATATATTTATTATAATCAATGTGTTAATTGTATCAGACTGACACGTTGGTAATATTGTTCATTTTTATAAATATTTAAAAACGTGAAAAAAGATAATGAGCGAATTGTTATTCTGAAGAAAACGTACATAGAAACGTGTACGACATAATACAACTTTTGATCAAATTAAAAAGAATCGATTTCGAAGCGCAAATAATATTTCTGACAAGACAAATAAAACCCTGACATTTATATACAGCGAAAAGTATCCTATAATATGTACAATAAGTTATATAATTGACTTGTATATGGAAATCATTCTTTGGTTTGATGTAATTATTTACATAATTCTCATATCCTATACACCGTTCTAAACCCCAACAAGCAGATTCTCAAACATTTAAAAAAAAAAGGATTTTGGAAAGGGGGGGGGGGTTATAAAACAATTAAGTTTTTTAAGTGAGCAAACAAAGATGAAAAAGATATTCGGTTTAAAGTTCATTTAGTAAGACCAAAAACTTTTTTAACTTACGTCACAAAATATAAAATATCTACGATATAAGTTTAATAAAGATGTACATAGAAATGTAAAGATTTTAAGTACACCTAACTATTGAGGCATTTGACAACATATTACACCATCATGCAATAAGCCTGTATTTTTTCATTAGATAATGATAAAGTTGACTTCTTCGAGTTAAAAAAATGTTAGATCATAGTAATTATTTGGTTTTTACGAAATAACTGGAGAACACAGCATGTTTTTTTTTATATGGATAGTGTGGTGTTTTATGGCAGATCTTAATAGCGACTGATTAATTTATTTATAACTGTTTTTAGTTTCGGGGCCATATCAAGAGCTTGGCATATGTGTTGAAACCTGTAAAAAAATATAAGAGGACATTAAACGCTTCTATTTTATTCACCTGATATGCAATCGGACAAATTATTGTTTTTTTTCCGGGGATGTTTGTGGTCGACATATTTGGAAATTAGAAACCTTGAGCAAACACTGAATATCTGAAACAACTGAACATATCAAAAATATATATGTAGACCTGGCAAATGAATTCCACAACTATCAGGACGTTGAAAACTCTTGGTTTACACAGTATAATGTCTTTTATCATAAATAATGTCTTTATTTTCATAATGGGCTAATCAAACTCTCAGGTCTATAGGTCCGCCAGCAAAGGTATCTATCTAGTCGTAAAAGTAACTTCTTAACTTTCAAATATCTTATACTAAACACTTCACACTATCTAACGTTTTTTCACAACAAATTTCGAATAAAAAACATTTAAAAGAGCGAAAAAATAACAACTGAAAAGCCACAACAGATAGGACCAAAATGAATATACATCAGATATAACTTCTGTAAATAATAAATCAATGCATCAAAATGCATAAAAGGATATAAGGAATAACTAAGAAGTGGACATTTCAACACACCACACCGACTAACCATCAACATATCCGAATGTTATTGTACTGACAATTGTTAACCATTTTAATATCCTTTTTTATACAATCAAATATATGTAACGGTACATATTCCTAATACTAAATACAGTCAAGTCTTAAATTAAAGTTTGAGACACTATTGTTGGCAGTTGACGTTTTCAATGAGGTAAAACAGGGTCGTTTTTATATATGCACACAAACACAATGTACTTCTGGTAGGTTGATTTACTCAACTATGTACTTTAACACGATTGTCGTAACAATGATGGTCTGGATGGGGTCCTTCATTTCTGTATTCTTTAATATTTTAGGTTATTTTTCTCTATTCTTTATATTTTTTGCCCATTATTCTCTATTCTTTATATTTTTGCACCTCATTATTCTTTATTCTTTATTTTTTGGTCCATTTTTCTCTTTCTTTATATTTTTTGTCCATTATTCTCTATTCTGTAAACCCCCATCCACACCCTCAACCATAGGGTGAAAAACGTCCGTTCAGACAAGACATTATTTGACAATGAAAAATCAATTTCAAAAATTTTAAGTCTATTATATAATAATAAAGAAGTACATACATATTTGATCATTAATCCTTTTATGAGGGAATCCGATCACGACTAGTCTCGACATTAAAACACGATAAGTAAGGATAATCTTTTATTATATATATCTTTATCCCTGATGAGGTTCTAATATTTTGACAAATTCCCTCACCCTTTTAATACCGATCAGGTCTGCACTTCCCTAAAATCTTACGACTAAACTTGATCTCAATTTTACTGAATTGTTGATGACTTACGATCAAATTAAGTCGTAAGATTTTTTTTAGTGAAACGAGGGTCCGCTTAATACAAGAATATACAATACAGATTAGTTGAAAAAAGCAACCAACTCTATCACACCAGTATGTCTATCTCAAAAACTAACTCTATTATACCAGTATGTCTATCTCAAAAACTAACTCTATCATACCAATATGTCTATGTCAAAAACTAACTCTATCATACCAGTATGTCTATGTCAAAAACTAACTCTATCAGACCAGTATGTCTATCTCAAAAACTAACTCTATCATACCAGTATGTCTATCTCAAAAACTAACTCTATCATACCAGTATGTCTATCTCAAATGAAAATAAAAAGCAATAAGTTGTACGAAATCTATTAAATTAAACAGTTGGGTTTCCCCTTAAAATATGTTTAATTCCATATCTGTTGTGGTATACCATACTGTATAGATTATTATATAATACAGTCACGAGTTTCTTATCAGAACCAGAAGTTATCCTTGATCAATACAAATATGAACAAGCATACACTTTTGACAGGTAAATAGTCAATCGAATTTATAATACACGTATTCAGTTGTAAGCACCAAAGTTTCAAAAATATATTCACAAATTATATTTATCGGAAATTAAATTTGTATACAACCTGTGTGAATTACTGTTTTAGTACTGAAAAAACCCAGTTTAATTCTACTCCATACGGAAAGTCTTTAACCTGAAGTAGAGTATAAAAGAAGGAGATGTTGGGTATAGGTCAATGAGAAAATAAGCTTAAGGCAAACAAGAGACATCTATAGAGTGCAGTAACCTTCTGAATGTATGTGAAATTAGCGGCCGATTCGTTATTCAATATCCAACGACCGGCTGCCTGCTTATGTGTTTGATATTCAAAATTTCTCAATTAAAAATAATAAAAACTGAATATTTAAAAGATTCTTAAAATAATAACCATGTTTAAAAAGGAGAAATGAAGGGAAAAAACGATAAAAACCTTTTCTGACTTCTACAGATTATCGTAAATTCTCGTTGTCCTCAAATATAACCCATTACATGTATAGAACACGATTCTATCTTTATAGTTTATTAATCTTAAACGATAAAAATGAATCCAAAATATTCATTTATTACATGACCACGCCTAAATTTTATAGATGACAGCACGGACAATTTTATTAACACGTGAAAAATATTTAATTATTAATAGAAAACCATAATGAACATGTTCAAAGCGCCGTTATATTCCAAATATGTTGCAAAAAGTACCGGGGACCGCCTAAATAACAGAGATACATTTTGTACCTTCCTGATCTTTCATTGTCTATAAAATTTGAGTTACTGTTAGGCTAGGCCTAGATATTAATACTAACAAAAGAATACTATAAAAAAAAATCAACGGAAAAAGGTCGGGTGCGTTGATTAGAACATCCTAATCTTTCAATCATCATGAGATTTAGCACAGAATAAGTGCATATGTAAATTCAGGTACTATTAAGAGGGATTTGTGGAGTCTTTTTTTTTCTTCAATATATACGGAGGGGTCACAGTGCCAGTTTGATATTCAAAATATATTGCAAACGAATTCCGGGACGACTTACAAGAGAGTGAAATCTCTCTGATCTTTCAATGTCTATAAAATCGTTTCAATTAAAGGCTAAACATGGATATTGATACTATCAAAAGATATCTATGAAAATTTTCATTTTCGATTGGTGCGGGGGACTTAAAGTTTCTCTTTACTATAAAGAATATGAACTGAAAAGCGCAGGGTGTGTAAGATAGACATCCTTGGTCTTTCAATGATGTTTATCACAGAGTTAGTTTATATGTAAATACAGATACTTTAAAGAGAAATGTGCTATGAATTGACTATTAATCTTTTAACAATAACGAAAATTATTACTTTAACTCTGCCAGTTCAAACCTACCGGTCCTAAGCCTGGATAAAATAGGATGGAAGTAATAAGAAGCAAATATTGTAAAAGCGCAAATGTCCTATATAAAAAACGCAAATATCCTTTTTTCAAAAAGCGCAAATGTCCTATAAATGAGCGCAAATGTCCATTAAAAAAGCGCAAATGTCCTATGAAAAATTGCAAACGTCCCGCGCAGCCGGGACCCTATGATTGAATGATCAGGATAGTCTAGACAATGCATTGGGCTCATTTACCTGACTTTTCGACGATTTTTAATTTCAAAGTGACACTTCAAGCCCACCTTACATATCGAAGATGAAATATTATTGATTGTATCTGTATCTTTACCTAGTATAATTGTTAGCTCAATATTGATGTTATTATTTAGATTAACAGACCAGGTCGGTCTCACGGTCATTTATGCGTCTCCGGTAGACTTTTGCAATATATTTTGAATATCAAACTGGCACTTTGAGTCCTCCGTACATATCGACGACAAAAAGTTTTGAAAATGTCCTTTTTGGGGTTTTCCATTTTTTAGCCGTTTGTTATTTTCACATGTTACAAGATTGTTCGTTCGTTTTTAAGTATATTGGAAATATCATGTTTTGAAAATAAATCTACGTTTGCATTTTATTGATAAAAATCTATAAAGTTTTAAGAGAAATTATTGATTGACGTAAGGGTTTATATTCGAGGTCAACGAGAATTGACGATTAACATGTAGGGTCACAAAACGATTTTCTACATCTCTTTTTACACTTTTTAAGATGAATGATCAGGATAGTCTAGACAATGCCCTGGGCCCATTTACCTGAATTTTCGACGATTTTTAATTTCAAAGTGACACTTCAAGCCCACCTTACATATCGAAGATGAAATATTATTATACTAGCAGCCGGTTGGATATTGCATATCGAATAACGAATAATGAACCGTCCGCTAACTTGCAAACATGTCTTCCGAGTTGAACATTTGTTTTGTTAACACTAATATTGTTTTAATTCAAAACAGTGTTGTTGGTATTTCATGCTAACACAACTTTTGGATGTGAGGACATAGAAAACCAGGTTTGCTCCCAACTAATTCAGAAGTATCCCGGATTTTGCAGCGACACCTGTGTCTCAACGTTGTGTCAACGAAGTTGTGGACTTTGTTGTAGGTAGATTTGATATTTACTTTTTTGCTAAATAAAACGAACACGTGTAATAACACGGAATCTAGAAATGTAGAAAATTTGGTATGATCATTTGATCTATACGCTTTATTGTTTCTGGCATGGGAGAAATCACCATGCCAACTTGTTGGAAACGAATCCCAAAGGTATGCGATAAGTTCAGGAATATGGCAGTTGTTATCCATTCGTTTGATGTGTTTGAGCTTTTGATTTTGCCATTTGATTAGGGACTTTCCTTTTTGAATTTTCCTCGGAGTTCAGTATTTTTGTGATTTTACTTTTTCCTAAGGCTATCAAACTATAATAATTATTTCTGACATGTGTTTTGAGATTTCTCAGCTGGTATTTGTTAGTAATATTTGGAAAAAAAAACCAATAAGGTTTAATTTCACTTATAGTAAAACTTGATTCATTACACTGTTTGCTATTTTTCTAAGGCCTCGTTTAATTAAGTATATATCTTTGGCTTTCAAAACTGTTAACTTAAAGGGTTTCAGATTAAGATTAAAAGCGCTTCGAAATCAGCAAGTTCAGTAGTTGTTCTTTTCATTTGTTCATACAGATAAAATTGAAACTTAACTTTAATTTTGAGTTTTTTTATTTGATTGCACATAGATCGATATTATTATATCGATGTTCAAAGCGGTTAACCAAACAAAAACACGACCAACAAACACACAAACAGTACATGTATACTATAGCTAGTGTGTACATTAATTTTAGATACATAACTTCTCTTAAAAGCATTAATTTCATTTGTAAAGGCAAGGGATGTACATAGAAAAAAACGCAAATTTCTAGAATGATTCATTATTCAATAATTCTCAAAAACGAAAATTACATACCGATAAAGCAATGGACATCACATTACACGGAAAACACCAAACAAACTAAAACATGCACACATAAGAATATGACAACTAAAAAACGAAGCTTCGGAAATACTGCTTATTATAATAACGCAAAGGTATGCTATTATAATTATGGATAAGCATGTTTGTATCAGTTCGATTTTTTTCTTGGCGATTTAGAGTTTGACATAACGTATAGACATCAGTATATTGCTGAGGACTGTATATCAATTTCTAGATGTCTTGGTTATTCGTGTCGTTGGGTTGCTGTCTCAATGACATCTCCCTGTTATAGTCTTGCAAGTCGTCTTGGTAAATACGGTGCCAATAACGGATGAGTGAAAAAAGAAATAGAAACAAATAACTAAGTCGAACCAGAACTAACTCTTCAGGTGAAATTGATAAATGAATAATGGTGTTAATATAAAGACATATTTAAAGGAACAACTATTTCAGCTACTAATTGTTACGAGTGTCATGAGGTTGATGATCCGAAGAATTGTACAAACGTGATAGAATGTCCATCAAAAGACCATGTAAGTATTTTATATTCATTCAGAATTCTGAAAAGATGGGTAAGAAGTTAGTTAGTACGAATTTTAAAAGAATGCTTGTTTGTTTGCTTGTTGATATTTAACGCCACTCTCAGCATACTTGGCTATATCATGACGTCCAGTTTTTGTTGGTAAAGGAAGTCGAAGAAACTGGAGAGAGCCGCAGACCTTCGGCAGGAAAACTGGCAATTAGTCTATTGAGATATGAGTCGAACACACCTTACACGAGCGGGATTCGAACTCACCACCGCAGAGTTTACAGGCTAGTGATGACTGTATACATCAACTACTGAGACCGTGGCCTCAAAAAAGTAATCCGTAATTGAATAAAAAATACGACGTAAAATGACGAAAGTAATAGAAAATGCTGTATTATATTAACTTGTTTGCTTCTTCAATATGATAAGTTGTTTTTGCATACGTACCATGATTATTCAACGGGATAAATGCTATAAAGACAGCAGTATATATTATACTATTAGCATTTTTTTCTAGTATTGTTTTACCACGCAGTCATTTGCTGACGATTTTAGAAAAATATATAAACTAGGATGTGCTACAAAAGATGTAAGTATAATTAAACTATGATAACTTATATGTCTTTTGGGTATTTGTGTCTTTGGGTTTCAATCTCATTGTCTTCCATCCAACATCATTGTGTTAATTTAAATGAAAGTTTTTTGTTACGTTATAAATCACGATTTTCTGTTACGCTTTGTATCTGAAGTGTTGCAATATACGTAATGAAGTCTGATAAGGATTATTATTTGCTTCAACGACAGTAAAATATAAACAATAAAGTCAAATATATGACTTTTTTTAACAATGATGCGAGAACTACTTCCTTGGCACTATTGGGGGAAGGGGTGTCAAAAAAGAACATTAACAATTACAATGTAAATGAGGCTAACCCGCTTGTATTTGGAACTGTTGATTTACTATATATAAAAATAAGGAGATATGGTATGATTGCCAATGAGACAACTATCCACCCAAGTTCAAATGAAGTGGATATAAGCAATTATAGACAACCGTACGGCCTCAGTGGCGGATCCGGGGCTTCGGGGGTTGGAACCCCTTTTTTTGACGATCAATGCTTTTGAATGGAGACATATGGTTGGACCCCTATTTTAAAAATGGCTGGATCCTTCCCTGGGCCTTCAACAATGAGAAAAACCCATACCGTATAGTAGGCTTTAAAAGGCCCCGATATGAAAAATATGAAACAATTCAATTGAAAAAACTAACGGCTTAATTTATAAAAAAAACAATTTACGATTTCTTTATGGTTACACGAACAAATTATTGTGCCCATAAAAAGATTTAGAAGAATTTTCTTTAAATCAAAAATATTTCAGCTTTGTGCAAGCTACTTTGGTGATAATATGAAACGCAGCCTTAGAGTTGATGCTGCATGCTGTCATGAAGATAGTTGTAATGATATGACTCCAGAGGAGATTGAATATGTAAAGCATCAACATCAAATGATCACAACACCGCCATCAAGTGCGTTTTATTATTGAGAACCCTACAATTACAATTTTGTTTTGACATGCATTATCATTGATATGGTCATAATTTTAAGTTATCTGTTTACAAAACTTTGATTTCTTTTCGAAATAGTAAGGATTTTTTTATCCAAGGAATAGATTATCTTAGCTGTATTTGGCAAAACCTTTCGGAATTTTGGATCCTCAATGCTTTTGAACCTTGTACATTATTTGGCTTTTTTATCATTTTTGATTCGAGCGTCACTGTTGAGTCTTTTGTAGACGAAAATGGTGTACCAAATTTTAATCCAGGTATCTATTATGAGTTTATAATATATGAAAAAAACTGCAACGCTCATATACATATAAAAATTAGAAGATGTGGTACAATTGCCAATGAGCCAACTCTCCACCAGAGACCAAACGACATAGAAGTTAACAACTATAGTTCACCGTACGGCCTTCAACAATGAGCAAAATCCATACCGCATATATTTATAAATGTACCATACATAAACATTACTTTATGAAAACTTTTTCATTTGAGTAAGACAAGGGTTTAAGGGATAAATGAGCTGTAGCAGACAATAGTAAAATGCAAAATGGCACTAGGTTTTTTCTTTCAATAGAATCAATTGGGTTCTCCTTGGCTTTCCAAACGGCTGTGCATTAAATTGATGTTTTCCTGCTTCTCACATGGAAATTTTACAATATGAATTGTTAGATTGTAAAATGGAGGCGAAAGATACCAAAGGGACAATCAAACTCATAAGTCGAAAATAAACTGACAACGCCATGACTAAAAAAGAACAAGACCAACAGACAAACAGACAAACAGACAAAACACTACACAAAACACAACACAGAAACTTAAAGACTGAACAACACGTACCCCACCAAAAACAAATACCATTAAGTACTGCATTGGAAGAGTAACTCAAATGATGAATCTCAGATGGATACCATTTGGACAATAATGTACCAACATGCTTTAAACACAATAGTGACCTCTAAAATCTGCTTTTTGATTATTATCATTCAAATAGTTTTCACAGAGGTTAACTAGTGATTATTTTAGAAGACACATTGTAGTCATTATGGTTTACGTCTTTAACTTTTTCGATCGCAGATGAAACAACTATCTCACCATTGAACAACGACTGTCGCAATATTGATGAAAGCATCTGTACACGTATAATACAGTTAAACCCAGATTTCTGTCAGAACGATACATGTGCTGCTTCGAAGTTATGTCCCCTGATGTGTAAAAGTTGTTGTGAGTAACGTAGTACTTAATTTTTTTTTTTTAAAGATTTTTGCTACCAACGTAGAAACATATTAGTTAAATTCAAAACAAGATCTAACATGTACTTTTGGTGTATCATATGTTAACTAGAAGTAATATCATTATTATGATGTTAATGATGATGATGTTTATATGTCCAGTGTCAAATGCATATCAGGACGAAAACATGTTAATGTCATATAAATGGGTGGTTTGGTTAAAAAACCGACACGCTGAGTCGGATTGTTAATTGATTGATTGTTGGTTACGTAAAGTTTAGTGGCAGATATTTCATGCATGCTCAAGACAACCGGCTTGTTAACTTGCAAGTCCACAAGGTAACAATCTACGGGAAGACGTATCACCCTGAGCAGACACATTATTATGATTCTGAGCCGCACAGTATTTGCCGATACTCTTAAATGCCATTTGCTTAGCATAGAAGCAAATAATGCCTTTGATTTGACACGGCTTGAGATCGAAACAAAGACCTCCCACATACACGCTTCCACGAGACTACCGATTCGGTTGAATCCTGTTGGAAGACAAGACAAGAAAAGCCAGAAAACGATGTGTTAATGATACAACTTAAATAACAACATACACAATGTAACAATACAGAAGGAAGAAATAAAAAAAAAAAGATACTTATTAATGTTAAATAATTCTCAAATAACAAGATTAATAATTTACCTGTGTATGTTTTGTCTGCTGCATGTTGAACCGCGTGTATAAGTTACAAGAGGTAAAGACAGAATAACATTAACAAAAACTCGTCTGCGCCTTATTTTTGCAACATTCATACTTCAAAATTCTTTTATTTTCGAAAGAAATAGTAGTATGACGTTAACAATGTAATATATTTAATATCCAGACAGTTAAATTTGAATCATCACATAAAAAATAAAGAGGGCATGCTGTATAGACAGAACATATGAACGTTTTTTTTGTTTTACTCAAGCAATTTTGTGTATATCCCAAAAGTCATGAAGTCTGATGTAGTATCAATTAAAAGATATCATGGAAAAAGCAGTTGGCACGTTATCAATTTATTCCGTATTGTTTTCGTAAGTGTACTTTTTTCAAAAAGATTCATTGCTAATGTTTTTTTACCACATTGATGATACAATATAGCTAATGTTTTATCCACATTGATGAGACCAAAGGTCTTAAACTCTTCTGTTTCCCGCCATTTCAGTTAGATGTAATAGTTGTAATGACATAGAACATATAGATGACTGCAAGGCGACCACCACATGTAACGGGGGCATGGTAAGCTGTCTTTAATGCGGGAGATACTTCTTGGGAAAATGCTGAAATTATAACAAGTAGTACACAATTAAAGTTTTCGCACTGCAAGGTCCTAAACGTCGAAAAAAACTTCAAATTATCAAATAGGAACAAGAAAGCTGCCTTGAATCCAAAATCATTTCAAATAAAGTAAACTAAATGGTAATATTGAGCCTACGTCCAAAATAACTTATGAATACACATATACACTTAAACAGCATGTCAATAACAACTTAGAATACACACATCAACGATACAGCAACCCTACAAATCTAATATATCATAGACATCAAGAAAAAGAACCCCAAGGGTTGACGGGGAATTAGAAATATGGTTATTCATGGATTTCTGCCGTTTAGGCAGTAAAACTCTTGCTAAAGTGAGCGCGCGTTTGGCTGTGTGTGATGTATAAACACGCAGTCACGTCCAGTCGGAATGGGGGCATTATATGCCACGTGTAGGGAGAATTTCACGATCTCTGTACGTTAAAGAATAATTGTAACATCTCTAATGGGTCGTGGCCAGATGCATTCAGCCAAAAAAAAAAAAAACAAGTAAAAAAAAAATTTGTGAGTTCGACCTTTCGAGACATCAAAATAAAATCTGAAAAAAAAACATTTTTACTGCTAGTTATAATGTACTTATATTTTGTTAAGAATTGTATCATTCAAAGTGAAATAGATTTTTTTTTGCAAAAATGAGATAACGTAGTAAATATTAGTGGAAATAAAAACTAAACTAATACTAGTACAGTCTGTGTCTTATCGTTGTTAAATTATCTATTTCAGAAATGTTATTCTCTTGAAACATTAAGTTCTGATCTCAGACCGGTATACAGACTTGGATGTATGGATGATCAGGTATTTTTTCTTTATTACAGGACATAATCTACACATAACATGCAATAACTAAACTATATTGAGAGAAAAAAAAACCTCACTTATCCCGTATTTACAAGTAAACATGAAAAATAAATTCCTTTCTAGGGTACCATTACCCTCTTTAGATTTTAAAATATCTACGTTGAATTAGAATATTTAAGACCTTCTCTGTCTTTATAGGATTAAGAGATGTACACAACACAATTATCATATATTCCAGATTTATATTTTTTGGTACGCCAGAAGCGCGTGTCGTCTACATAACAATAAACAGCAATACTCGAATCAAAAGAGTTGGAAGGACAATACATTCTAAGCTTGTATATGGTTATTCATGGATTTCTGCCGTTTAGGTAGTAAAACTCAAGAACATCTGTTTCATCAAAATATGATTATGAATATAGTTTTGTAAGAAAAATATTTTTAAAGAATACCGAGGGAATACACATGAAAATCAATATCTGTGAAATTCCAAATATTCAACAATATTCACCTGTCCCCAGTCAGGAACCTGTAGTCTTGGTTAGTCTTGTGTGTGTTTTTTTTTATATTTTGCTTCATTTATATGTTTCGGAATTTTGTGTGGCGTCCATTTTGCTGAACTAGTATGCATTATTGTTTAGTGGCCAGCTGAAGCCCGACTCCGGTTGCAGGATTTTCTTGCTGCGTTAAAGACCCATTGGTTGTTTAGGGCTGTTTTCAGCTGTTTTCAGCTCTTTGGGCGAGTGGTTGTCTCTTTGACACATTTCCCGTTTCCATTCTCAATTCTATTAAACTATTTTGTCCATTTTTCCCTCTTCCCATTTTTTCCCCATTCACCCTAATCCCAGATTTCGGATTTCCTTAATGCATTGTATGGGACCACATAGAGATGTCTGCTTGCTTTTGTGTGGTCCTACTGCATTGAAAATCGTGAGGTAAGCTACGGATGTCTGTTTTTGCATGTTTCATTGGGTGATTGTGTACCGTCTTTATGCCATTACCCTCGGCATTATCCCATATCCGCACCCTTTTCCGTGTGTAATAGCTAATGCCAATTAATCCTTTGATGGTGATCAATAATCTTCAAATCATTTTTGCTCATGGTGCTACATATCAAATATATAAGTATCTACTGCATTTTGGACAAAGTCTGGTTTGTAAGACATATCAAGAAACACTTATCATGGCAAGGCACCTGATCATCACCACACATATTCCTTCCATATGCTGTGTTTTCTTTGATAATAAATTCATGAGTAAAGCAGGAACTATTGAGATCTACTAACACACCTATTTCCATAATTGTTTTACTTCTCCACTGATCCCCCGGTTTGCCTCTTGATTCTTGAATTCATTTCTTCTTAACAGAAGTTTCGATGGTTCTTCGATGTTCTACCCGGAGTTTTCCCTGAGGAGATCTGAAATGATTCTTCCATGATTTTGATATGCGTTAGGTTACCTTTCCCAATAGTTTTAGTGTAAGCGTTTTTTTTTTTATAGTTATGAATTTTGACAAAACAATAATTACTTATTGTTGTTTTAAGCAACACATAATATTGCATATTATTTTAAAAGTCACAGACCTCTGTTCTTTTTTATAATTATTGTTGATCCAGTTCCATACTTCAACAGACAGTAGTAACAATTTACAAGATTGAAACATGATTGGTAATGTTTGTACTTTAGTTTCTGTTTCGTCAATTAACAATATTTCAAAATCAAGTTTATCAACACTTTGTGTCTCTCTCTGATAACCATACAATGACAAAGTCACGGTTTTTAATTCGGTGGTTTGTTGTGGAATAGACAGTTGATTTATCATTCAGGAGAGCTCTATCCCCTAAGTTTGATTTTGATTTCTTTCATTTTTGGCATTTAACAACCTTAAAAACGGCATTAATCCTTCAGGGCGCGTGTAGTTATAATCGGGATTAGTAAAGGAAAGGAAAGGCAAAGATGTTTTTTTTATAAGTTCAGTACATTTTTATGAACAAGACACAACAAATTCAAGGGTATCTGGAGTGAAGACTCTACTTCGCATCCGAGAAAAAGGGTTTCAACCATCTTTGTGAAATAATTTAAGTCTAATTTCGGGAACGATATCAGGATTGGCTTCAATTAACGATTGTAAGCAACCAAGGAGCAATTCAATGTTTTCCGAAAACCTCTCGTAACACAACTAAACCTTGCGATCGCTGAACAACTGGTGTGAGCTGATAGGATGCCTTAACCTTTATGGATGCTTCGGAAAAAAATGTCAATATTCTTCAATTTATTCAAGCTTTCCGGCGATGTACACTCTACTTCAGTATGAACCTTTAAACTGTCATACAAATCACCTACTCCCTTTTTTTTGTCAATTTCCAATTCCCCCGTTCTTTTTCCCAGATCACCCTTTTCTAACCCCTACAACCCACATCCAAAAAAGCGTGTTATACCCTCATCTATCATATAGTATCCGTCATTTAAATATCATAAGACATTAGTCTGTCAGATACCAATATGTACTTCTGTTGAATTTTGTTTTCCACATTTGTTTGATGTATTCAAATTTCTTTCGGTTACATGTATAGAACAAATTTCTACTACAAAGCTGTTGTGGGAAATATATATTTTATATACCTAGACGTGGTTAAGGCTCTGACTTATATTCAATTTTGCACAAAATTATTAGTACAATGGCAGTTTTAGGTTAGATGAAGTATTTCGACAAGTTTATGAAGTCCTATGACTGATAGCACATTTCTGCACTTGAATGTCAAAATTATATCGGCCTATTAATTTATCAATAACACTGACTTTGAAAAGATTTCGAACTATATCAATTGGACTACAAAGTTTAATATGCAAAGGGTCGAGAATTTACAACTTTTGCAATTTTCTACTGCTTAAAAACATCTAAAGAGAGAAAGAGAGAGAGAGAGAGAGATAATCATTATAATGTATATTGTCTTTTTCATATTAAAGCTTTGTCAGAGATTTAAGATATCGAGCCCACAAATATTTGGAAAAAGACAACAGTTACAACTTAAAGGAGGTTGTTGCAGTTATGACCTATGTAACGACAATGTTGTCATGACAACTACACCGACTACAACAACGACACAATTTCCTACTACTGTTATTACTGGTATGTTGGTAATGATTTATAAACATTACAAAAATATAAGACAATTTTTGATATAACAAACAGAATCTTTTAACGGACAATTTCACAAAATCATATATTACCCAAGATATGTTCAATCAGAAAATGAATTGATATTCAGTAGAGCTAGCTGCGGAACCGTAGCTCTTATGGTCCTTATGATATTTTTTGACAATTGTCCGCAAATTGTCAAAAATATAATAAGGACCATAAAAGCTACGGTTCCACAGCTACAGAAGAACCCGAGTAAATATCAGAAATTGGAAAGTATCAATCGATGAATAACAAAAACATATCAGAATCGATAACCAGACCATTGGAAAAAGTTAAATGTTGTTAAATAGTATTAGCTTTGTTTTAAAATCTTATTATATCTTTTTCAAGTAAAAGTTACCAATGATTGATAATTTATTTGGCGATTGCCAGTTTGTTTTAAGCGACGATTGCCAGTTTGTTTAAAGTGACGATTTTCAGTTTGTTTTCGACTTGTGGGTTTGAATATCCCTTTTGCATCTTTCGCCTGTCGTTGATCTTAGCTTCTCGATTCCTTAAAACATTAAGCATAACGTTGATGTTGATTTTTTTTTTTATACATCAAAAATTATATGGACGAAACCAATTAAACGAACTGTTTTAATTTGTGTATTCAATGAGAATATTTAAATAATTTTGTTTAATGTCGTCACCCAAAAGATGGTTATTGACTACATTTTAAGATATTTGCGAATTCTTTTTGTAGGCTGCGGTCACCTTTCATCAAAACAATGTCCTTCCGGATTTCAGCTTTATGGACATTCGTGTTACCATGTTGGTAAAGACGCGAAGAACTGGCATGATGCGGAGGTAATAATCAGTTGAACAAATAAACAGTTTTCAACCTAAAAAAAAACTCAATTGGTAAAATACTGGCCGGAAATAAATGTACAATATAAAAATTAGAAGCTGTGGTATTATTTGCAATGAGACACTTATCCACAAGAGAACATATGACATAGATATAATCAACTATCGGCCATCGTACGGTCTTCATCATCAAGAATCAAACCTAATACTGCATATAACTTAGTATAAGCTCATATAAGTTGTGTAAGCTATAAAAGGCTTCGAGATAACAAAATTAAAAAAATTCAATCAAGAAAACCATTTATACACAAATGTGTGTACAAAACAATAAACGAAAAACATATATGACAGACAGCAACTAAAGACAACCACTTAACTAGCTATTATACTAAATACACAACGTACAGATCTAAGAGTAGAAATTTTCGAACGCCTATGTCACGGACCCTAAGGAGCTATCTGAATGTGCATCTTTTGACATAAATTTGTTCATTTTCAGAGTTACTGCAAGAGTAAATGTACCAGACTTTCAGACTTCAGTTCGTTAAGCGATCTACAACAGGTGTTTTCCCATATTCTTTCAAAAATAACATATTCACAAAGTAAGTATGATTACTTTATAGAAACATAGCAATTTGATTCGTTTCATCAAAAAATTCTGTATTTTACTTTTTAATGCTGTATATAAATATGGCAGATAACTGGTCCAGGTGATTTTTGAAAGGGACACGTACCTTAAGAACTTATTATTTTAGTAAGTACATTCTGCAAAGAATAAAATAATTGTTGAGAATTGACATTAGGGTTGTCTTTCGTTTACAGGATTAATATAGCATTAAATTCGTTTAAACTCTTCTCCCTGAACATATCTAAATCTAGGGATGTTCAAATTTTGATGTTGGTGCTAGGTGTAAGATGTTGTGCAGTTTAATAATTTTGGTAATTCTGGGCATCCTTTTTGTTTGTTAAATAAAGGATGAACATGTAACTATATTATAAATGTGTATTGTCGGAAAATATATAATTTATTTGTACGAGCTTTAGAAACAGGACGAAAAGCGAGGCTCGCCGAGCTTTTCTCCTGTTTCGTAGAGAGTACAAATATATTTCATGTTTCGTATAATGCGTTTTTATCCTGTAATTTACACCCGGCACTTTAAAATTTAGTTGTTTAAATCCAAAGAGTTGTATCTGATTTTCAATGAATTCGACATAGTTTAAACACGGACCGCGAAGAGGACACCAAAATACTTACAAGGGGTGTTCAAAGACATTGACTACACATGCGGGTCTCGCACGGTCGGTTAGACCCCAAAATGAACTGTCACACAAAAGGAAATATTCACATTACCGTTTGCTCAATATGAACGCGACGTAACAGGAGACGTGATTTCTACAAGTACAAATAAAAGTAAAAATTTAATTGTGTACTTGTTATATGTACAATAAATGACTGATTGCAGGATAAAGCTTTTTATATGGTAATCGAAGATTTTAAAAATTCTGATATTAGCGTTTACTTATTTTTCTTCTACCTGTAAACCTTGGGATAAATAACGTTCTGTTTAGAATCATTAGTTGGGAAGTTAATGTTAAGTATGAAACCTAAATCCCTTTCTAAAGTCATGTAATAAATTTTATTCTATTTCCTATTCCTTTTAATTACAGCATTGAATTTTTGGACAGATGGTGTCGTACACACAACTTATAGCCATGGTGTTAGATATTATTGGTTGTGGTCAACAACTAAAGCAAGAATAAGTTCTGAGTTGACTCATAATGTCCATCTCAGTAGGTCTACTGAATGTATAATGCTTAATAGGAATTCCCGTGCAAGCACTGACTTATTGTCTGCGGCAAATTGCCAAACAAAGTTAACTCCAGTATGTAAATTGTAATAAATTTGAGAAACACTTACTTTTCGAAAATTGAAGCTGGAGTATATTTGATAACGTTACGACAACATTGATGACTTCAATAGTCTTAGATAGGGGGCAAAGATACCAAATGGTCAATCAAAATTCGCAAGAAGAGGAACCGACAACATTATGGAAAACAACAAAAAACGACAAAAAGACAAACAACATGGAGTTGTTATCCATGTTTGATGTGTTTGAGCTTTTGATTTTGCCATTTGATTAGGGACTTTCCTTTTTGAATTTTCCTCGGAGTTCAGTATTTTTTGTGATTTTACTTTTTATGCTACTGTTACAAAATAATACATATAAAACTAAAAACTGAGCAACATTCACCCCACCAAAAACCTAATTGATCTGAGGTGCTCCGGAAAGGTAATCAGATCCTTCTTCAAATGTGCATGTGAAACCTCTTGTGTTGCTCATGGTATGTACAACTTCTGACAACGCCATGGCAAAAAAAAAAAAAAAAAAAAACAAACCAAAAGACGACGAAAAGACAAACAAAGAAAAAGGTTCATTAATACTTATTAGTCAGTTGATTCGTTTAGCCCGTAAAAGTTCACTTTATACGGACTTTATAAACAGGGCAGGTATCCTGTCACAAAAACTGCCCTTGTAGAGGTATGATGGAGAATAACTGAAATCAACTTAATATAAGCTTGACGGTCACTATCATGAATTGGTTGACCGATAAGAGTTGTATTTGTTTCAGCTAACAACTGACATTTTTACTATAAGTGTTTAAGATACCCGAAAATTCGCCTAATCTGTAAAGGAGTAGGTCCGGTAAGGGCCGATTTTGGCCTAAAAATTCAGGTTCATCTGATAAAAGATTTTGGACACTTTTTGTGAAAGATTTGAACTGATTTAGTCATTATAGACGCTAAAATTAAAGCTTAAATATGAAAAATCTATCAAATATGCCATAGTATGTCACTTTTCAGATGGTTTTTGTCAAAAATGAAAGTGGCCGCATCCGTGTTCATTCTCAACCTTTATATATGTTATGTATTATCATCAAATACAACTTACATCTAAATATTAACAATGAACACAAATGCGGCCACTTCCATTTCAGACGGAAACCGTCTAAAAATTAACCAAAATGCTAAAATTTCGAAGATTTCAGTAATTTAGCATGATGTAATGATGATAGTACCCGATACATGTTCATTGTATTGTCAAAAACAGCCCATATTTATGTAACAGAAGTATTCTTCTTTCCAATAAATAGCTAAAAATTTACATTTTAACAATTTTGTAAAACTGCTATATTTTGGGGCCAAAAAGGGGTCTTACTGGGCCTACTCCTTTGTCGATTTATTCCTGATTGCAACATTTTGAATGACTGTGGATTCGGATGGCGGGTGATGTATGCAAAGCAGGATGCCTTTAAAACAAGAGTTTCAAATAGTGAAGTTGAAGTCATCCCTTCGACAATATAACGGATGCTATCTCGAGTTTGTTGAACGTTATGGCATATCTGTTTCACAGATGAAGACGGATATGTTACCACAATCCCATTCTCTAATCTTTGAATGTGACATACCGAATAAGATTTATCACTGGTCTGTACTTACATGAGCAACACGACGGGTGACACAAGTGTGTTTCGTAGACCGTTGTTTTTTTCTTTTGGTCGTTTTTCGATTTTGCCATGACATTGTTAGTTTGTTTAAGACTTATGAGTTTGCAATTTGCCCAACCCTTTTTGTTTCTTCCGTCTATCATTTACCCTGTCAACGCACCTTTTGGGGCCCAAGCGATCCCTCAGGTTTTGTTATTGTTATATTTGGCATTATATAATGTTTCCTTGTAGATGTGTTTTTTTGTCGTTAATCCCATTCTTTTTTTTTTCTGGTCATATTTCATTGTCCTTTGAGTCTATTCAAATCTGAGAATATCAAAAATCTGTTTTAAATGAGGATTTCTATGACGTTTGGTTTATTTCCCTACCCTGTAATACTGTTATTAAAAGATTAAAATCACAACGCTAGTTTGTTTTTCAAGCTTTTTTTATTAGAACATGAAGACTACAACTAAGAAAAGAAAGATAAAACAGTTGCAGGAAAACCCCTTATTTTTAATACGTCCGTGGAAATGCACATATTTCATGTTAACAGTTAACAGTTATTTCTATTACCACCGATAAATTTCTATTACCACCGATAAATCTTGGCACACGTAGATACTAATTTGTTTATTTCTTTTATATAATGATATTACTTCTGGACTAGAAAGCTGAACGTGTATGACACAACTTTTGTTAGTTTTCAAGTTGATAATGAATTTTCTGTTGACCGATTTCGTACAAAATGTGGCAAAGGGGAAAGCGGTAAGAATAATAGCAAAGGTACATGGTTGTGATCTGCATGTCATAAGTTTGCTTATAACATATCCATTCCGTTGTCCAAATTTTCCATCGACTTCATTCTGAAAAAGTAAAGGATTTTCTGTTAAAGTCAACATAAAAATATATTCACAATTGAATTAAATCTTTTCAAATACAATTATATTTATTTCTAAATATGCTCGTACAATTGACCAACCACTCTTTGTTTGATAAATAAAACGGTATTGTTTACGACAAATGAGGGTGGCACGACGGAAGACCACATATCCCCATTCTCACTTATTCTCGGTAGCAAACTACACAGACATTCCGAGTCTTGCTAGAGTTTTTCAAACGTTTGTTTTTATCTGCCATTTTAAATTTAGAAATGTGTATATACTGGCATATTGTATTTAACCAATCGTACACTAAACATAGAAATTAATGTTTTCAGTTTAAATGTTGGTATGTATATAATAATCATGCATATATTTTTGATATATAGCATATGTTGGTCTATTGATGAATTTCATTTTGTAAATTTATAACATTCAATATGATGCAACAAAATCGGAAATAAAATACTTACAATGGAGTGTAATCCAATTCGTTAATACTTTTAGCATCTTGAGTAGCTCTGAAAGGATTTTTCACCTTGCTGCAATTAACACAGACGCAAAGTTTCCCGGGATGGAGTACTCGGCATAAGTAATGTGTGCAACTAGCAGTCCCACAGAACTTGGCACAGTAGTACGATGTGCAAGCATGCGAATGAGCTTCCGTACCTTCAAGATACAAAAAAAAATGTAAATGAGACCGGTTAATTTTGAATCATTTTTATGAAGTTTAAACATGGTAATTTTTTGACAATAAACTAAGGCGTTTCTGTAGACCTCATTAAGATATACAACAAATAACGGAGTTTCGGTAGACTAAAATGAATAAAAGTAACAGAAAAACATTGTAAATTGTTTGACAAAAAATCACGGTGTATCTGTACACTTCGTTGAAATAAATAAACAATACATGGAAACGTTCAATTTAAAACAAAACTATTTCACTGCATAGAGTGTAATACAAAATTCTCTGATCAAGACATTTTTTAAATATCTAAAATTTAACTGATAAAGTAATCGTTATGTCGCAATAGCAAAATCAGAGGAAGGAAAGAAAATGAGACTTCATGAACAAGTTTTTAACAATGAGGAACTGAGATCAAGCAAACCACATGTTGATTTAAAAATAATTATCAACAATTTCGGGAAAGTATAAAGAAAAATTAGAGAGAATATTTTATAAAAAAAAATACGTATCTTTAATATATTTTAAGGAAAAAGATCAGTGATTACTGACAATTTCTATTGAATAATATATTTCAACTACACACACAGCAATATATAGAGAAACACATTTACCTGCGACAAAGACTGCCACTACAACCGCTAACAAGATTGTTGCCTTCATGTTGAACGTTTGAGTTTCGAAGTAAATCAAATTAAATTCCTAAATTTGAAAAAAAACAAGAAATGATAATAAATGAAAATTGTACAATGGAAAGCTTTAGGATAACATATTTGCAAATTTGAACGAAGTATCTGGAATTTATTTTTTTAAAACAAATATAAATATTTTTCTACATTCAGTAATACAACTAAATTAAACGAATTTCACTAAACTGTGAATTTTTAACATATTGATACTCCTTGAATTGTGTGCTGACGTATGGCATATGATTCGGAATAATTATCGGTTGTTGAATTGAGAGGTAATCTCGTTGTTTGTTAGAAATAGATTTTCAATATTTTCATTTTACTTCAGTACTCGTATAATCTTTACAAAAAAAATTTTTTTTATGAAAAGATTAAAATTTCAAAGCAATTCATTAACAAGACGGATCAATATACTTTAGAATTAAGTTAGATTGATTCAACGATTTTTATCATTCAGAAGCAGATCAAATGGGGCCAGCCTTCCCAAACCCTCATGACCGATATTAAATTTTAGAATATTTCTCTGTTTTTCGTCAGGCATTCCCCTTATTTTCAGTGAAATCCCTTAATGATGAAATTGTCACTATCATTCTATCTAATTTTTTAAAGAATGTTATAATTTGTAGGTTTACTTACCTTTTTTTCAATCTTGAAAACGCAAAAATATAAAGTTAGATAGTATATATATATACATATATTCTAGACAGGAAAGACGAATATTGTGGTTTAACCAAGTATCAATTATTTTTTGCGTAGTTGTTTTTTTTTTCTTGTGCATTAGCTGATCTTATGAACTAATCTTTTTACGTAGTATATTTTTGATGACTGAAGAGAAAAATTAACCGACTATTTTATTTTACATTTTTAAGGAAGGTCAATGTTAATCAGTTGCATCACAATACTTCATAGTCGCCTGCGTTAGATATAATTCTATTCTTCAATCAACTATGCAGTATTTTCTAAGAAGAACCTAATCTAGGTCTCAAATGAAAATAACACTTTTTTTAAAAGTTTATGCGTCTGAAAAGCTTTTCTGGATTTACCTTGCACAATAACCAATTTCTTTAAATTCGTCATTGCGATCAACCATTTGACAGATGAGATGTTTTTACATATGGGTTTTCTAAAATCGAAACAACATCTGATACAAAAATTTAATAACACTTTTAGATATTTGGATGATATTTTGGCTCTCAATAATGACGACTTCAGTATGTACACTAAAGAGATTTATCCTGCTGAACTGACTTTAAATAAAGCTAATACTAACAATGAACACTGTCCTTTCCTGGATCTTGATATCTATATCTTTAACGGGATGCTTTATACCAAAGTTTACGATAAAAGAGATGATTTTTCATATCCTATTGTTAATTATCCATTTATAGATGGTGACTTTACCTTGTCACCATCTTATGGTGTTTATATATCTCAACTTGTTTGATTCGCTCATGTATGTAACAAGGTATTTGATTTTAACGAAGGAAATCTCAGTATTACTGAAAAATTATTACACCAGGGTTTTCGATATCACAAACTAGTCAAAACATTTAATAAATTTATCATCGATACAAGGACATCGTTCGTAAATATAAATCAACATGCAGACACCTTATACGTTCAGGTATTTCACATCCAATCTTTAATGGTAATATTCTATACAAAGTACAAAAATGTCGTCATTCACCTCAAAAGCTAACCAAGCCTTTAAACAGACTTATTCAGAAGGGATATAGTTACGATACTGTTGTCAGGTCATTAAAGATGGCATATTGGAATTAATATTGATTTACTCATAGGATCTTTGCATCGGAAATAAACACATTTATTCTAAAACCAGTTGTTGGCATGATACGAGTTATGTTCTTCTCATATATTTTATGATGGTATGATACTAAACCCCTAACGGGAAGGATTGTGCTTGATTTTCATATGATGAAGACATAATCTTTCAATCAGTTTAATTGAGGTCTTCAGCTGGCATATCAGTAACTGCTAGTAGTCCTTTGTTATTTTATGTATCATTGTCATTTTGCTTAGTGTCTTCTGTTACCTATTCTGACATCGGACTGCGTATTGCCGTGTGTTTTTTTTTATTCTACATTGGCTAGAGGTATAGGGGGAGGGTTGAGATCTCATGTTTAACCCTGTCGCATTTTTGCGCCTGTCCCAAGTCAGGAGACTCCGGCCTTTGTTAGTCTTGTATGTTTTTTTTTAATTTTAGTTCATTTATATGTTTCGGAGTTTAGTGTGACGTCCATTTTCACTGAACTAGTACACCTTTTTGTTTAGGGGCCAGCTGATCATGACGCCCGGCTCCGGGTGCAGGATTTTCTCGCTGTGTTAAAGACCCTTTGAAGGCCTTGGGCTGTTTTCTGCTCTTTGGTCGGGTTGTTGTTTCTTTGACACATTCCCCATTTCTATTCTCAATTTATTTCTGAAGAGTTTTTGGCAAGGCCGACAAAAATAAGGGTAAAAAGGAGCCGGAAAATATTTTTCTAGCCTGATATACATCATTTTATTTAGAGTAGATTTCGATGCAGCTTTTTCTGTATTTAAAAGCTATTTCCATAGTTTTTGATTAGCGTATACCTGAGCAAGCATTTGAAGTTGGAATAGCAAAATGAAATTGCAAAATTGCATATTGAAAATGCTGTAACTTTTAACAAATTTACGCGGTCTTAGTTCTTTAGAATCCAAATAGTAGCCTAAATCCATTCACTGGAAACACAGCTCCAAAATACAGAAAACTTCATACTCTGAGGCCGCTGTTAATCATATGTTGATACTGGACAACTCGAAATATCTGATTGATTCAAACAAAAAATTCCCTGAAACTGACATCCTCCAAATGCATGATTTTTTTTTTTTTTTTTTTTTATAACAAATTTGTTACGGTTGAAAGACGTATTTTTCAACAAACAATCACCATTCTCTTGGGAACTAACGGTGCCCCTCTTCTTGCCGACTTGTTCCTTAATGCATATGAGACAGATTTCAAACATAAGTTTCTCAGGAAGAATAAAAAGAAGCTATCGATAATCTTTAAGTTCCCTTCCGGTATATAGGCGATATTATTATACTTAACAGTACAAAGTTGGATGACTGTTGAACGTCTCATTCCCATCGAATTTAACATAAAGGATACCACAGATAAAGTTAAGTCTGCCTCATGTCTTGACTAACATCTAGATATCGACATTGACAGTCAGTTGAAAACAAAAGGGATGATGTCAGCTTCCAAGTAGCGATCTTTCCATTTCTATATAGCAACATTCCATCAGTGCCTGCATATGTGCGATTTTGTCCCATGTACATTTACTCCATATCCTTTCATTTTCTATATATGTTCCAGTTGATACGATATTCAAGAGCATGCATTTCTTATCATGATTTTCTTGATAGAGGATTGCTGCTTAGAAAGAAGCTATTGAACCAAAAGTTCCAAGTACTGAAGATAAAGTCATCGCTTCGAAAGTTTTACAAACGCCATCACGAGTTGACCGTTATGAAATATGTGTGTCAAAGATGATCCCGTCCTTTCTTCCTCGTTTATAACATCACCAAATGCGACCTACCACTAGATACGTACCTGCATGAAAAATACGACGGGTACCACTTGTGAAGCCGGAATTGCTAACCCTTCCGTAGTACATTAGTTCACCCCCTTGACCTCCTGCTCAATCTTTAGTATTCTACCTAGTGTTTTGTGGATTTGTTCGTCTTTTCGTTGTTTTTCCTTGGCGGCGTCAATTGTTCTTCGACTTCGATGAGTTTTGCATGTTACCTTGGTATCTTTCGCATCTTCTTATAATACATTACATTATGCAATCTATTCATATAACATTATAGTAAAACAAAAAGATAAAACATCTCGTAAGATCATAATACAGTTTTTACACATACTTACATTTTAAAGTATTATTATATATTCCTGTACTTTAATACTTTCATATTTATACAATACCATGACACTGACAAGCGTACATTAATACATGTAAGACGATGTATATGACTTTATTCATGACTTGTTGATTAATTTATGATGTTTTAACATCACTTTCAGAAGTCTCTGTTATACCAAGGTGTGGAAGATGCCGTTGTACCGCGAGAGAACTAGTAACATTCTACTGGAAAACTGTCAATCCTAGTATATTATGCAAAAATTTGTTTAATAAGAATCATCACATGAATTACTATAAAAACAACTCTAATGATGAAAGGGATGGGACATATTTTGATTTTTGTCACCTCGCAAGTGACCCATCCAAAAGGTAAAATTTCAATTATTTAGAGGAAACATAAGAAGAAGGCAGATTAATATGCTTTTTCATTGATAAAATTGTGTATTGTGTATATTTCATTATGATATTGCATGTACTTTATGTATAGATCTTATCTTTAACTAGTGGGATTATCCGTTTGAAATGAAGATTATTTATTTCATTTATTTATTTAAGAGAGTCTCTCCACTTTCTTTGTCAACCCACCAGACAATACAAGGTTGTGTCTACATTTGTAAATGAAATAAAAATAAATATGATTAAAACATTTTGCGTTTTATCGAAAACTTGTTCTTGCTTGTATTTTTACATATCATATGTTGATGTGCTATGGTAAAAAAAAAGACGATGTAGATCAAGTATATATGCAGAGGTTTTTATTACATGTTCGGTCGGACATTAATATCAAAACTGTAGGAAATACTTGTTGTTGTTTTTTCCTATTAAAGTCGGACATTTACATCCTTAACTTCGCAAAACATTATAAGAAAAGGCAATGAACGTACGGGAGAAATCTGTTAAAAATACATTAGATTTTTCTTTACTTTTTCAAACGTAACTTATACAATAAAGGTATATTGACAAAATTTTGATGCATGCATAGCAGGAGACGCTTATCCTGTCGACGCATCAGCTATCGCTTCTTTTGGAGTTCACACCATTAGAAGAAAAGGCAATGAACGTACGGGAGAAATCTGTTAAAAATACATTAGATTTTTCTTTACTTTTTCAAACGTAACTTATACAATAAAGGTATATTGACAAAATTTTGATGCATGCATAGCAGGAGACGCTTATCCTGTCGACGCATCAGCTATCGCTTCTTTTGGAGTTCACACGATTCCCTCAGTGTTTATTTGTTTTCTATTTCTAGTCGATTTACGAGATTTAAACATCGTTAAACTGCTGTCGCCTTATTTCATTTAAATTTCCGTGAAACTATGAACTACTTTTAATTGAAGGACTTAGTATTGAAAAATGTAAACATTTTTTTTTTTTTAATATTTAATAAGTACGTTTTTATAATTTTGTAGAAAAATCTAGACTTGATTTGTCTATGCTTGAAACCAATATTCCCCATGCTTAATTGAAAAACTACATCGCCTCATTCAATAGTGCTTTTTCTACAAAAATTGGATTCATGACACATCTTATTTGTTGACAACCACATTGATTTCAACAACAAATTAACCAAGATAATATCATTAAAATGCTGGACTTTTTGATCGACATCATATTTGTTGAGTTTGGTGGATTGATCATTCAACAGGCATTTGGTATATATGTGGGTGCTTATTGTTCGCTACTACTAATCAACTTGTTTTTGTACTTTATAAAGCAGAAATCATAGAGAACCTCATGCAAGACAAACACAAAACTATATCTTTCTTAAGCAACGTGAGATTAATGAAATTTCTAAAAATAGAAAATCTGCTCCATATCTTGATCTTTTATATCGACACAGATGAACGACTTCAATCAAGAATCTATGACGCACATGATATTTTTTCACATTCAAATTGTCAACTTCCCATTTTCTTAGAAGAAACCTACCCGCAGCCCATCGTATGGTGTTAGTATATCCAAAATAATACGATACGTGAGTGAATGTTAACACTATACGGACTTCTTTACATGTAACAGCGCTAACTACACAAAATCTACTCCCAGAGTTTTGAGTAAGAACTAATTGAAATCCACACTACATACGTTTTACGTTCACCATCATAAACGGTAAACCGATACAATGCATCTATGTCTCAACTCACTAGCGATTTGTTTTCACGTTGTTTGATCTGTTATGTTACCGATAATGTTCTATTCTAGATAAAACATTTTGAATGAGTGTGGATTCGCTTTTGCGGATGATGCATACATAGCAGGTTCATACAATAACCTAAGTTTTTTTTTTTATCTTTATTTGTATCTTCTTAATGAAATTATGAAATTGGAAATCGATAAACAATTGTTTTTTTAACTTTGTTTTTAAAAATACGCCTTCTATTGGTATGGTAAATTAAGGTGACAATATTTTACTGATGTTCAAATCTCGTAAACGATAAGGAAGATACAAGCAAATGTAACAACTAACGAATCTAATGTCTTAGAAATAGAATTGATTATTTATATATGAAGTCAACATACCACAGCTCGGAATTTAAAATGGGACAATTCACGGTCCAAACTATAAAACAATTACTAAAATGAAGTCTTGGCGTTATAACTTTGATGAAGCCACGACGATGTCACTATGTATATCAAAATATATAAATAAAAGTTCCTAAAAAAAGACCAAACAAATTATATCTTGGTTTATGATAAATCAGTTCATGAATTCATTTGTTGTAATAATAAGCAGTCTATCTTTAATTATAAAAGTGATACAAGTCGTTGCTCCTTGACAAGAGCTAGATATAGGAAGATGTGGTGTGAGTGCCAATGAGACAACTCTCCATCCAAATAACAATTTGTTTGACAATAATTTTTTAATCGTCATGATAAGATTTTATACCATCGAATTATTGGAATTGCCATGAAACCTTTAAAAGAGAGGGGAAAGATACCAAGGGGACATTCAAATTCATAAGTCGAAAATAAACTGACAACGCCATTGCTAAAAAAAGAAAAAGACCAACAAACAATCAATAGTACACAAAACACAACATAGAAAAATAAAGACTGAGCAACACGAACCCCACCAAAAACTGGGGGTGATCTCAGGTACTCCGGAAGGGTAATTGCAGTAAATTTTATAACTGTTATGAATTATACAATTGTTACACGATTATCTTTTTATTAAGTATTTTATGAATGAAGAAGTTAAATCTAGGGTTGATAACCAAATAGCTGGTATAAGATTAAAAATTGACAACACAGATAAGTATACATATCATCAAGAATTTTTTTTAAACAAGAAGATTGAGTTCTCCCTTAATCCGATAAATATCACCATTCTTATGTCAATGTAAAAATATTTTTAAAACAACGGAAACCATAAAAGTTGAATTTGATATCACCGGATTAAACAAATGTATTATTCTCTTCTCTTTTATGAACGACAAAATTTGTCAGTTTCTTGTTTAACCATAATCTTTTCTCTAAATAGACATCATGTTATCAAACTAAAATTCGTATTAATAGTTCACTTGTTTTATCAAGTTATCAAGTATATTGACTGATTGATTATAATGTGCAAAAGTTGTTCCTCAATATTTTTACTAAATCATTTCTTCTATTTTTTAATTACAAAAGAAATCCAAAATATAAGTTTAACTATACGTCTATTTTTATCGACGTTGATAATAGAATCAGCACATCTAAGCTATCGGACTGTGAAAATTCTAAAACTAGATATAATCTTTGTGGTCATGTTATTACAGGAGACCTCAGTATTGTCCAGCACATAGAGGTGGTGAATTTGTAAGGAAGGGACCGATATTTCGACCATCTTCAGAAACTTACTTGAAATAATTTCTAATGCGACTCACACCTCTTTACCAATCTGCACCAGGAACGCCCAAAGCAAAAACCCGATAGCTGGATGCATTTATATAAATACCGAGTCACGTCAAAGGTCAAACGACCAAAAGGAACATAATAGCACAAGGACAAACAAAGGGAAAACTGTAAACAAAAGAAATAGACAACTTCACAACTAGATCTTTAACTCAAGACCATCTTGTATTATTTGTAAAGTAGACACTGAACATTTATCTATTAATTTTTGGAACTTCCCGATTTATTTTATTTTTTTTTTGGAAAAAAGACAAGACGTTCTTTGACAAAACCCTGGCTCGTTTTCTGCTCAGACACCGATGTCGTTTTACAAAGTCTGAGTAGCAGCTATAACCTCATTAATATCGTATGAGCTGAGATATGTATACTCCATTTGAGAGTGGCACTGCTAAGGTGAGGAAAATTCATAATTTCAAAATTGAAAGCGTTTCGTCTATCATGAAAGTGCTACTGTTACACTTATTTGGCCAGATGATTTTGTTATGTGTGAGAACAATATGACAAATTTATCTGTCCGAACAAGTATTCAGTTCTTAGTTCTTTTCCAAAATAGTAACTTCCTCAGCTCATTTTAATTACAGTAGAGATCTCATTTTGAAGTGAACATAAAATTCGTTGTAATAAAAAGACAACTTGGGTTGATTTTGATGACTATTTGTGAGAACAATAGAAAAACGCACCAGTCAACTATCACTAGATACTGGGATAAGAAGCGAAAGATACCAAAGGGTCATTCAAACTCATAAGCGAAAACGAACTGACAACGCCATGGCAAAAAAAAAACAACTAAAAACGACCAAAATACAAACAACTATACACAAATCACAACATAAAAAACTTCAGAATGAGCAACACGAATTCCACCAAAAACTGGGGGTTCTCTCAGGTGCTCCGGAAGGGCAACTAACGCATAGCATAGACATTTGTCCATTGTGCATGGCTGACCTTTGGATTTTTTCATATTCCATACTTTCATAACTCCTTCATAAATTTGAAGTCAATTATTTTGACATTTTTTTAAATGTCTTCACAACAAAGTTTGTCAAGATACATCACAAAGGGATGAACTAAAAATACCCTAAAATATAACAATAAATATGCACAAAATATTTGCTGACTAATGCACACTAGGAACCTCGTCAATTATTATTGTTGTTGTTCCTAACTTTTTTCTGCACATTTTAGAATCTTGCAAAGTCGATCTGTTTTGTTGTCTCTTTTTAGTCATTCTAAATTGATAAACAAAGTGGTGATGTTCGGGGATGCTTCAATGATACAGAAGCCTAACAACACAAACACCCAAAAGACGCCTAAAACTCTTTAAATTAAGAGCTTGACATAATATTTGCGCTTGTTCGTCATTGAAAACCATATATGCATTCTTTGTTTTTCTTATTCAATTGCCGACTCATAAATACTTAACACACACCTTTTTCTATTCATGCCAACAATTCTCAAAGACGAACACAAAACGGTATCCGTATAATAATAAGGAGATGTATGATTGCCAATAAGACAAATATCCCCAAAAGTTCAAATGAAGTAGCTGTAAGGAATTATAGGCAACTGTATGACCTTCAACAATAAGTGAGAACATACAGTATAAAGCAGACATGTTTAATTATTATAATTGATAAAAATTAAACCTTGTTTAAAATATAATAGTTTTTTCATATGTTCTATTCATAGCAGCAATGACGAAAGGGCTTAACCTAGCGAATCTTGATAAGCACGCAGCAATTGTGCAACATTAAAGGAAGTGTTTTGTACTTGTATCAAGTCAGGCTATTTGAACCATGTGTTGTTCGTTTGTTGTTTGTCTTCGTTTGAACGCGTCTTTTTTCGGATCTGTTGAGTGTTGGGGGGTTATGGGAGCTGCTCTATTGTCCAAAATTTTTGGTGATTCCTGTGAACCTGTTCTTGCATTATATGGTTTTCCTTGACAAAGTTAAATAATCTGATTGAAATAGTAAATTGCTAGAGTCAGACGAGTATTTACATTAACAATCCAAAAGTGCAATTATCTGTCACTTTTGACACTGAAACAAAGAAGCTATATGAGTTATTTAAATGAGTTTAGAGTTTTATTGAAAATAAACTTACTGCATTCCAAATAAAGTGCACCTTTACGGTATGGCCAATGGTATATTAACATCTCAAAGGCATAGGTTGTATTGTATATTTGTATAACGCGAAAAGTTATTTCATAAAAAAAGCCATTAAAATAGGATTTAGAATAAAATTGATAGAGAAGATGAAATTTTCAGGCTGTAAATGCTACATCTAATATGTTGACATACTTCAGAAACAGATTTAAATGATCTTTAAAAAACCATCAAATTTACCATAATTATTATAATATACACGAATACTAGAAAAAACCAAATGATAGCTCATTTTGGCCCTTTTCCTCAAAACAGGGAGGTTACAATTTCAGGTAAAACTATAAGGGGAAATTTGGATCCATCGATCATCTAGATAGAAAGATACATGAACACCATTGCGTTCACAGAGAAACAGAAGAAAAATATTTCCGGGCACATATAACTTTTATTGTGTATCTGCTTATAATGAAATGGGCTCTTCAACTTCTTACTTTAATTTGCGTTAAAACTTTCATTATATGGTTTTCCTTGACAAAGTTAAATAATCTGATTGAAATAGTAAATTGCTAGAGTCAGACGAGTATTTACATTTACAATCCAAAAATGCAATTATCTGTCACTTTTGACACTGAAACAAAGAAGCTATATGAGTTATTTAAATGAGTTTAAAGTTTTATTGAAAATAAACTTACTGCATTGCAAATAAAGTGCACCTTTACGGTATGGCCAATGGTATCTTAACATCTCAAAGGCATAGGTTGTATTGTATATTTGTATAACGCGAAAAAATATTTCATAAAAAAAGCCATTAAAATAGGATTTAGAATAAAATTGATAGAGAAGATGAAATTTTCAGGCTGTAAATGCTACATCTAATATGTTGACATACTTCAGAAACAGATTTAAATGATCTTTAAAAAACCATCAAATTTACCATAATTATTATAATATACACGAATACTAGAAAAAACCAAATGATAGCTCATTTTGGCCCTTTTCCTCAAAACAGGGAGGTTACAATTTCAGGTAAAACTATAAGGGGAAATTTGGATCCATCGATCATCTAGATAGAAAGATACATGAACACCATTGCGTTCACAGAGAAACAGAAGAAAAATATTTCCGGGCACATATAACTTTTACTGTGTATCTGCTTATAATGAAATGGGCTCTTCAACTTCTTACTTTAATTTGCATTAAAACTTTTTTGATTCGAGTGTCATTGATTCGTCTTTTGTATACAAAACGCACCTGGCGTTTACAATTATGAGCATGGCATTTTTGATGAATCTTTTTACGGCAGTTTTGAATTTTTAATCATTTTTTTTTTAAATTTTACATGAAGCATCTCATTCGTCAAATAGTTGCATGCAAGAAAATGTTTTCATGACTTTGATATGTTGTCACGTAGTTTAAGTTTTACTGGAAAAAAAAAAGGTTGATATATAACGCGGAAGACCAAAAAGTAATGATTTGATGAAGATGATCTATATTGGCCTTCAAATAATGAAAAAAAAAAGAATAATCGGTTATTACGCAGATAAATTTGACAATATTATTGACAAATTGACATAAACCAAAAACTACGCTTTAAAATTTAATGCAGAAACAACCGCAATGTCCGCTTTCCTGTTCAGAACATATATATATTTTATTCTATTATACATTTCTTTAACTTCTACAAGATTGTACGAAAGGTAGGTAAATTTACAAATTATATCACTCTTCAAGTACATTTGTATTGGCTTTGAATGAATAGGCGAAACTGTATTCACATTTAAGCATAATTGTCCATCTTGTGTTTTTAGCTTAATTTAAATGTTGGTTCCATAACATGACGAGAATTGAAGGAACACTTAATTATCAAAAACCCAGAAACAGATTAACACCGATATAAGAACAAAAAGGAAGATGACTAGCAAACAGTTATTCACAAAGACATGCTTGTATATATATATAACACACAATACATTTAAACAATTTGAACAAGGAGTACTAATACGGTTTTATTTCAATGCAATTCGCTTCATATAATTTTTAATACCCAGAATTATTTCATTCTATTTTAAAATATTCAGAGTGTTTTGAATTTTGAAATGAAATACCCTCTTATAATCTTTATTTGCGATGTTGTTCGTTAAGGATTACCATCTATCACCAATTCATGTTGTCTTTTTTTATTCAGGTCGATAATTTAGAATTCTTCAAAAGTCAAAACTTTCAACATGAAGGCAACAATCTTGTTAGCTGTTGTAGTGGCAGTTATTGTCGGAGGTTAATATCTTTATCGAAATTTATCTGTGTGCATGCTTGCCTTAAAAATATATATTCAATAATTTCTTTGAGATAATGATAAATGATTACAAATGATATGATTTTTAATTATTTAGTTTTATATGTAAATAATTACATTACACGTAAGTTTCATTAGAATCCGTATTTTTGATTGACTGACAACAATAGCGAGGCACAACAATATCATATTTTATTTCCGTTTAAAATACAACAGCTATGACTGCATCTGGTATCTGTGACAATGTTAAAATAATGCATTGGAAAACACGAAAAGCTTGATATACTCTTTATTTCATGGTTGTAGCTTCACAATGTAATTATAAGAATTGAATGTATCTTTTTATAATTTACAGAGTTGAAACAACTTTGATCTTGCGCACATTCTAAATTTGAATACAAAACGTGATTCGGTCAACGCTTTTACACACAAATAAAATTATAAAATGAAGCATTCAATTATTAAATAAACTTTTTACAGAGGCGTTGTTATTTGTTTAAAACTTTAACAAACTTATCTTTAAATTAAATTTTTTAAATATTTTAATTAAAGTTAAGGAAGCCCAATCAGCATCTTGCACATCGTACTACTGTAGTAAGTTCTGTGGGACTGCTGGTTGCTCATTATATGGATGCTACAACCTTACTCCAGGGAAAATTTGCTACTGTCTCCATTGTAGCAGGGTTGAATCCCCTTTTGCACTTTCTGGAAGTGCTAAAAATGTAAACGAAAAGGATACCACTCCAGTGTAAGTATTTAATTAAAGATTTCGTTGAACAATATTAACTTTTATGAATAAAAAAACTATTTGTCTACATACCAACATATGCTGTGTATAAGATGTATACCCATTTTTGACACAGACCAATCAAAAATTTGAAAATAAAGAATTCCATCTTGAAAATATGATTTGTAGAATACAATATGCCATTATATACTCAGTCGTATAATTCAAAATCGTAGGAACAAGACGACTGACTGAAACACTAGTACTCCCACAAGAGTCGGAATGGATGGCTATTGGAAGGACTGCAATTTTATTTCCATTTCGGTTAATGAATGGAAAAGTGGATATGGGGTCTTTCAATGTGTCTCTTTAATAATTGCGTTCACAAACACTTTCCTTTTAATCGCTGACTGGTCAATTACACGAGAATAATCAAAAGTAAAACTGAAATATGAAATGATCTACTTTAATTTGTGAAAAGGAGAACACATCAAAGAAACATTTACTTTTTTCAGAATGAATGAGATGGAAAATTTGGACCAAGGAATGGATATGTTCTAGACAAACATTTGATACATGAAGACTACAACTGTGTAACTTAGAAAATCAGCTATACGTCTTTCCCTTGATGATGAACATTTTGTGCCTATTCCGTATCAAAACTTGTACAATTAAATCTTCTCTCACACATTTTAGCTTTTCAAGCTTGAAGTAATATTATAACATTTACCAAATAACATAAGCATGTCAAGGAGTCCGGATTTTTATCTGTTAATAGAAGTTTGTTTTTTTTCCATGACTTGTTTTGCAAAATATGTTTTTATGCAATTTATTATATTTCATTTCATTCTTGATGTCTTCATGTTCGAATAAAATAACTTTTGAAGCTAATAAGAGTTGTGATTTGAATTTCAAAATAACTAAATTTAGACAGTAAAAACCTCCCCTGGTATTAACCAGTAGTTTTACCGGTATTTACTACCCGATCAAAACTACTTTAGTGTTCAATACTGATCTCTTAAAATTTTTATTGTGATATTCACTACTAATTCTAGTACACAATTTGTAAAGTGGAGAACTTATCTAAACTGTTTTTTTTTTTTTGCACGAATCTGTTTAAAGCATACGTGAAATTGATATGTTTTATTTACTTTTAGATTGTATTAGCATTAACATTATAACTACTAATATAGTCTTTAGGGGTAAAGATTATGAATATTTATAATACTTTTGATATTGTTAATTACTATACTATATAAATATCGATTAAAAAAATAACATTTGTTTGCAACGACAATGCATGGCTCCACGAAAACGTCAGCGTAAATACATTTTATGTTTCTCCCAATTTTAACCAAATTTATCGTTTGATACGGCAGGTTTCAGACTTTCACTACGTATGTCTCACAAGACTGAAAATGCTGGACTTCCTTGCCAATTCGGTGGCTAAAGTTTTAAAAAAACGTGCAGCGGAACTGACCCTTGAAAATAAATGAATGTAAATTGAAATGACACACGGAATGGTAACGTATTTTCCTTAAGGGAGATGATACCTCCTGATATTGTGAACATGAAATGCCTATTGATATCAAAACCCGCCAGGTAAATCGGCCCTGTGTCAGTTAAACAGGTCCAAAATTGGCGATCGGCCAAAGAGAGAAAGCTCGAATGGTAACTCGTTCAAGGGACGGTTGATAAACGAATGAAAATTAGTAGTTCGCTAAATTTTAGTAAGGGAAAGGGTGTTTCTGAGGCATAATAACCCATTATCTATCTGTATGCGGTAGTAAAATGTCTAAATATAAAAAAAAAAAAATTGGAAATTATAATTTATCATTGACTTAAAGGCACCTGTTAAGTTCAGGATCTAAACAGTGAAGAGAAAGTACTGCAGAATGTATGCCTGTTTTGTTTATTATTTTGTTAGATCAATATTTAATCGAAATATTTCCAATTTATTTCTTATCATCAAGAAATCATGGATACTGCCAATTATCACATAAACATTTCAAATTTAGCAACTTGGCATTTTTTACCTTCTCTAATAAAGAGTTCTGTTTCTTTTGTTTAATTTCAACGGGGTTTCCGCCTGATGTTTGGGAGCTGTATATACATATTCTTATATGGATAATGTGCTGAATTAAGAATATCTGTGTGATTTTAAGAAAGTAGACGACTAATTTTCACATTTTGTAGTTTTGTGTACTGAAAAACATCATACAGGCATGAAAACGGAAAATAAATCACAAACAAATAACAGTTTTTATTCATTTCAATGACATGTTGACTGTGTTTTCCTCTGTGACAAGTGTGTCAATATTTCTGAGCTTTTTTTGGACAAGAGCAGAGAAGTTTTAAGAAAAAAATAATAGGAAGTAATTGATCGGCCTTACCAAATTGTGATATGTATAGAACTCGTGCTCGTGTGTAAACAACGAATGGTAACGTAATGTGACCATCCCAGTTCTGTTCTCCATGTTCCAATTTATCAAAATATACCAGTCACATTTATTTTTCCTGGGTAAACTAGGCCTGGGTTAATTCGTTCCGAGCTGAAAGTTTGTCAATGACAGTCGAAGTTGAAAAAAGGCAGTTCCGACAACTAAAAATTAATGACTTGAATTTCTTTTTCAACGGCACATGACTTTGACTTCTTATGTTTTTTTAAATAATTTAAAAAGTCATGATATCATGTTTACCGCTCATGATATGTTTGGTTTCATAAACTTTCGTAGATTCACGATTTCCTACTAGGTCGTTTTCCGGGCAAATTTTTTTTCTGTGCAGCGGCATCTGTTGACGGCTTTCTCAGAAAACACTGATTCTCGAATTATAAATCCGGTGTTTTAACGGACAAATCAGGGATTTGCTGTCCGGCTGGATAAGTTAACCAGCAAGCACGACCAAGCAAACAAAGCGAAAGATTACAAATAGTATTTACGTCGAGTTAGCTACATTTTTAAACGCCCGTATATCAAAACACACGAACAAACACACGATGACAGTCACGTATAAAACATTTTTAAAATATTGATCTTATTATCATTTGATATTTTTTAACCATATTTAGGTTTTTTTTTTAACTATTCGTGATGGAGGAAATTCACTTTTGTCAAGCCATATCATATTGACCAAAAGCCAGTAAAATAATTTAATTTTATTATTTATTTAAAAATACCCAAAAATGTTTAATGATTACGTAGATAATAAGAATTAAGGATTAAAGGATATTAAATAAATAGATTTAAAAGAAACGTGTTTAAGAGATAAAGGAACGTCATCTTTCTGTTTTTCGATTTTATTTTCAAAGGGGAGCAACCGCTGATACACACTGGGAAAGTTTCATCCATTTTGTATCCAAATTGTTAAAATCTGAACACGGCTGAACTCGATCTGACAAAATCTGAACGTAATTTTGTATCCATGGTTTGATTTCGTCTGAAACCGTCTTAACAGATCTTAATCGCTCACTAGAACATTCAGTCTTGTTTATTTTGACATGCCTGAACGGACTGAATTACCTGTTGTACGTGACTATCGATCGGAACGGCATTTGAAAGTCTGAAAAGTCTTGACGTTTTTCTCTTGCGGTAAATTCAATCGATTAAGACTTGATCAGACCAAAATGACAGTTTGAGACTGAAATCTTGCTACTAGTGTTTGCTTAATTATGACATTACCGACTGTGACTTATCACCGTATTTTTACTTCCAGTAAATAACACGACGGTTGTCACTTTTGAAACAGGAACTGCTCTTCATTGGAATTCACCTTTGTTAACTTTTGTTTTTGGTGGTGTGTGTATTGTTCAACGTTTATTTTTCTGTGTAAAAATTAAAATCTATATTCTACTACGCTAGATATGTAATTCAATCAATTCAGAGATCACGACCTCTGATGTTCAATAACGATGCATGAATTTAATGACAGGAAAAAAAACCCATATATGAAACGAATCCATTTCATTACAAATTTCTCAAACCGTTCATTATAATCATCAAGTGTCCTAAAGCCTATCCAACTTGAAGAAAAATTCGGAAATGGCAGACAAAAAATGAACGTGATTAACACAAGTTTTTTTTTTCCTTCGGTTGATTAGCAACATTCAAGTTTCCAACGATCATCTTAATGTGCATGTAAAAAGAAATCTAGCGGAATGTATTGTAAATGCATTTTTAAGAACTCCAATAAATAGACAAAAGATTAACGTGTCTTTGCTAGAGAAGTTATTATAGTTTTTTTTATTTGACTCTATAAACGTAACTGCAGCAATCTCTTTATTATGTGAAAGGGAAGATGCTTGAAAAAAGTAAAATAACAAAAATACCGAACTCCACAAAAAATCAAAACGGAAAGTCCCTTAGCAAATGGCAAAATCAAAAGCTCAAACTAATCAAACGAATGGAAAACAACTGTCATATTCCTGACTTGGTATAGGCATTTCCTGGAAAAGACATACTACTATATAAATGCACTGACGACGTTAAAGTTGAATTATCCTTGTCTTATACCATCTGTATATATAGAAATGAAAAAAAATATATGGGCATACATTTTTTTATTAAATCACTTTACTACTTGTTTGTCACAATTTGTTTAGGAAGAGGTTGTACTTTAGTGCGCTGCAATTTGAACTTTGAAGCTTTAATAATTGCACAATAAACAGCTAATGAATGAACTCTTGTTTCTAAGAACAACTTTTTCTCATTCAACTAATCAAAATATCCATATCGTCACACGTCTGTTGGGATATACTATTTTTTTTCGAACATCCATTTTGTTAAGTTTAATTTAGGACTTCGTTTATACTTATTATTGAGTTTTTCTCAGACAGAACAATACATAGACTGCAAACCCTCCTTTCGTGTATGTCCTTTGAAAAAAATCTTATCTTTTGCTTTCAAATAATTAGTGTATGTACTTTCATTACCTCCTACATTTTTCAGGTACAAAGCAAGTTGTGTAGGCGAACTAAAATCTAATGAAGATATAAAGGTGTCGTTTGGTAAAATGTCCTTTATATTCCGGGCTCCTCGGTAAACGGGAATAATGTCAAAACCGTCCTGATATAGTCGGAATATCTTTTTAGTAATGTAGTCATTACATATGGAATTTTCAAACGCCAAGTAAAATTTGTAATCTTTACTTAAATCCTAAATGCATTTGTCACTTTTCCAAGAAGAGGAGCATTTTTTACCGCATTTCCCATATACATATATTTGTATGGTTTGCATCATTTCCTTAATATACTGGTACCTATTTGATACGGATTTACATTTGCTTACTACCCAAGCAACACTTTTTTACTTTTCTCGGAAAAAACTCGTATAATTTTTTCACTTTGTATGTGTCTCCTGTCCAGTAACCCATACAGATAAGATATATCAGCATCCGATCTGTAGCTATATACCCAATCAAATTTATTGTCCCATTCTTTTTTCAAAAAGTGCTTTGCTGTATGTATTTCAGATTCATATGACGTGAATACCCATATTTGACCGGATGTTTTATTTGGAACTTTTATATTCATCTCTGTATGATGAAATAATATAGCATCACATGTGCCATGGGTAGTGTCATCTGATGATTCACGGACTATGCAATTCCGAAACGCACAATTTCTAAATTCATATGAAAGGATATCTTTTGGAGCCCAGAATGGTTTTGTATGCCAAATCATTGAATAAACTTGGTTTATTTTGTATCCCCTTTACCTGTGTTTATATTCTCAATTGATTGTGTTATTTCCCCCTCTGTCGTAGATAGTTTTATGAACTCTGACTTATCGCATGGTCTCAGAAATTTATTATATTTTCCTTCAGCTAACTTTGTGGTGAAGTTTAAAGTTTTAAGACTGGCATCATCGAAACATGCGTAAATCAAACGGATTAAAGTTGTTGTAGATATACATATTCCAAAGTACTTTTTAATTGTTATCGTTTGTGAAAGGCATCTTAAGGGCCGTACAATATATCAAAGTCATACTTTTTTAAATAGTTGTTTACAAAAGAGAGAACAAATTAAGATATAATCACTTGTAAATGAAATTTAGTCTTGAACGGTCATTTTTATCTTAATAGCAATTGAAGCAATAAATTATTCTGTCACATTCAGCTTTTCAGACTTATACTGTTCAGGCAATTTGCTTGAGGTCAATTCAGTACTGTTCAGTAGCATCTCAGACAATTCAGAATGATGTTAATGTGAACAGGTAAATAGCAGCTACGGAATAGTCTGAACATAGACTGAACATATCGTAATTGAACGGAAACGATATTTTTGAACAGTACTGAATTTACCGCAGTGTATAAGTCTGTAAAATGACTGAAAAAATGAAAATGACGGATAATTTTTCGTAATATTTCGCTAAACAAATTAGCTTCATCGGGCGCGTGCAGACATCCAGGTAAAATCTGATGTTGTTAAGAAATGTTTGCAGCTTATCGTACATGTCCTTTAAATTTATTTTTGCAGCTTATTGTACATTAGCGTGTTAAAGTTACATTCTTAGGCATTTATATAAGTTAATTTAGTAACTGCATCAGTTTATCTTCAAACTGATCCATGCCTAGATAGATTGAATGTTGATTGTTGCTTTTTTTAGATACTATATATATATATATATATATATATATATATATATATTATGTATATATATCGTGTATGATAAACACGTAAAAATATCCATGAAATAAACCCCCTTGTGACGTTAGGTAACAAAAATTATTTGTTTTGTTTATAAAACGGTTATATGAAATCGTGATATATGTACGAATAAGGTGACAAAAAATAAAAGAGAAATAAGGTGGATCCTTTATAGCTAAAACATATCTACGTATATCGTTATTTGTTATTATAGTATAAAATCATATTTTTGTGACGTCATTAATGTGACGTAATACCCGGAATCAAACCGGAACGCTCAAAATGTCCAAATTCTTAAAGAATTTCACACTTCCTGGTTAAATTTTGCATTGGCCACAGGCCTCGACCAAAGTAATTTTACTCTTATTTTGATTGCTTGACACTTTGACTCAGTTTGCAACAATATTTAGCATGGTCAAGGCCTGTGGCCACATCGAAAATTTAACTTTTGCTAACAAGCAAATCCTGGTTCAACGCCCCATTTCCGAGTTACGATAGATTCTGTGACGAAATAACTGTACTAAGAACTTGTACAATTGCTATATAAAATAGAATAAATTCTATGTTATGTTATTTTCTTATTTATAACAAACAAAAAAGAAGAAAATGGAATAACAAGTCTTTGTTTTAAGGGAAGCTTCGTTAACCCCCGATCCGGTGAGGTTTTAAACATAGATAGATACGTCCTCATAACTGTTTTTATTAGAAAAAAAGACAAATTGGTGGAAATAAAAATTTTGAATTTGCAAAGTATTTTAAAGTTCATTTCCACGTTATGTAATAATTAACCCGGTCTGAGACTGTGCTTTGCAAACAAAAATATAACTGTTTTAAATTGGAGCCGTAGTTTTTTTTTCCGTAAAATTCTACATCCAGCAGATCGATATGGGTGTTAACATAAAAATTTAATACAAATTTCCTTTTACACGTATTTTGTTTTTTTAAGACTAAATCGTCGAAATGTAACTGCGGAATGTAGCCTAATCTCATGTTGACGCTTTGATGAAGTACTTTCTTTCACGTTCGCATTTTCTATCATGTATGGCATGCCAAGTTAACCTTTTAAATAACTACTACGGATTGTGTAAATAAATTACAGAACTATGAACAATAACATACATAGAAAATCGTAGGACATAAGAAGAAACAACGTGAGAATTTTGATATCATATTGCACAGTGGTTAAATAAGCTTTTCAATATTTCTTTAATCAAAATAAAAATTACGACGTCATGAGAGGGCATGGTGTATACTGTCCGTGACATTCAATCAGAACAAATATTTGTTTTCAATGAAAACTTAAATAAATATGAAACAAAACTATCCGACAGAATCATATAGCTTGGGTAACTTCAAATAAATATCTGATATTCACGCAGGATAGCGTGCATAATTGGTCAGAATGCATACAAGGAGCAATTGTTTATTTGGTCCCCTTTTGGTGGTCTCTTTTAAATTTGAGTGATACTATGTTACAAGCGACCAACAAAAATGGCTGCTTACTATGAATAAATCTATAATACTAAAATAACGTGGTCCAATTTGTTAGCCGGCATGTGACGTAAAAACGACGAATCAAAGAATTCAGCTTTATATATAACTTATATAGGACAATGGTGTTGATTAAAACTTACACCATTCCAGGCTATTTTGTTTTCCACATAATTAATATTGCCAATAATTAACAAGTTCCGGGTCGAATCCGATACCGGTACCATAAGTATATGTCACATATAGTTTCCGGTTGTATGTATGTATGTATGTTCTGTATCTCCCTCCTTAAATAGGAGCACCACCATGGGTTATGGTGTAAAGGAGGACATTTAACACACTGTATCGAAACAGATTTAATGTGAGCATATGCTTACCCAGTTTCCAAGCCTGGCCGTGACGGGTCTTACTAACAGAAATTCAAGTTAACCTTCCCAAAAAAACAGTTTATTCTGTAGTAAGAAAACCAGGACGGGTTCAAGCAGAAAGATTTTGAAATCAGAGAAAACTATGCACCTTTAAATCAGCATGACTCTATCAGATGACAATACGAATACTAAAAAAAATCCAGGCTACAAATAAGGCGTAGGTACTTTAATTCAGTCAAGGACCCGCGGGTGTATTCTAGTTATCTATGAGATATCATTATATTTCTGATTTTTTCGTTTTCTTGTGATGGCCCGAGGTTCATGTTTAATCTGTAGCTACCTGTTTTTATATTTTTTATTGCTGTTTTTTGTATGTTCATGGTGTTGTATGATTTTATTGGTCTTATGATTCTTTATTGCCCCCTTTGGAGAATTTTCTCTTATGTTCAATGACAACACATGCAATTTCTTGTTTCTTGTTTGAAATAGATTCTCTCAATTCCTGTCCGTCATAAATATGCATGAAGTATTTGTCACTGGACGTTCGTCAAACAACTATCAATCACATCTCCTCTAAAGTTACAGTACAATAATGACTTTAAACATAACTAAATAAATGATTAAAGATTTTAAAATCTTTTGAGAAGATATGTACGCGTCTATTATTTCACTTTTTGTGAAAAAAGAAAAAAAAAGAATATTGAATATCGAAGAAACACACTATTTTACTACATGAGTTGTTTGTCTCATGATGATGGATGACTGTTTAACGTCCAGCGGCAAGTTATATGCATATTCCGGACGAGAACATGTTAATTTGCGCACATTGCCTCTAGACTCTGGTATCAAGGGTTTACAAGACATAATCTGGACATTGCACATGGAGTCCAGAATTGAGGAGCTTCTCTTGAAGATGCAGCATTTATCCCACATGTCATGGACAAAAGTGCCAGTGAGCAGAGTATAGTTGAAGAATAGAATATTAATTTTATCATTGTTAGGTAGCTGTCTCATTGACGTTTATCTCAGTATTCCTCTTGCTCATCTTTTTGAAACCTATTTGTTTATATCGTACTTTTTGCAACTAAGCAAACTCTTAAAACATTTTTACAGATTAATATAACATATCCATGAGAAATAGTTCACATTTCATTTCACTTTAAAGAAAACAAACATTGTGGAGAGTTGTCTCATTGGCAATCATACCACATCTCCTTTTATATATATAGACGAAAATAATTGATCTTGTATATTAATTATAGTTATAGATAATACATTACTTCAATGGACGCAGCTTACGTACACTTATATCGCTACAATCAACGCCAAATAAAAAAAACCCTGATATTCATGGATTTCTATTAGTTTTAAAATGAATCCATGCACGTCATTCGGTATCTGGTTGAAAGTTGTCTTCTTTCCAATAATATCACATCTTCTTTTTTTCATACGGATTGAGGCATGAATCAGTTTAATTTGACCAAATGATAATAAAAATAATATCAAAGTACACTCTAACTTTTTTTCGAGATAAGAATGATAGTTGTATGTAGAATACCGGAACACTTTATCCACGAGCCAGACTAGTTAAGATTACAAGATAAAAGCTAATCAAGAAGAAATTGATAATTGTGAAAACCTTAAAAAAGAATTTCAGTTTAAAACTTAAAGGGGCATTAGCTGTCAAATTTATGTTCAACGATTTGACTCAAATTCTCATATTCGACTTATAACATACTAAAACCTATATCCAAATTAAAAAAAGTATAAAATAAACAATTTACGATGCATAGATTCGATAGTATATATCAGCATTTCGTGTGTATTTTAGTCTAGACGCCAGCCATCTAATTAACCATCGAGGCGACCTTCTGAAGACGGCCGATTGTCATCTTACACGATATAAACATAAACAAAGATATAAATAGATAGCAAACTCGTGCAATTGGATTTTTCTAGGCCTGTTTGATTTGATATTATAGGTTAAAACAATATGTTAATAATCGTTTTTACCTTATAAGAATGAGTTTTTGCAGATCGAATCAGTCAACCAAATGGTTTACCCTTGTTTCACTTCCAATGTTGACATTCTTTTTCTTTTAATACCTGAACACGCCTAGTTCATGCGTAACCCATCTCTAGCTAAGGGGTTCAATTGAACTTCGCATGAATACGGATTTAATGAGGTCGAATTATCCACTTGCAAGTGAATAATTCATTAGCGACGTTTCTTTGCTTATTTTGACAAAACTGAACCAAACTGGCTGCTAAAAGCGAATTATTATTTCACTATTTCACTTTCATTAATGATTGAACAAAAAAAAAATATCTTTTTTTTTCTATATCTCGTACCCAATGCCCCATAACACGAATCATAAAATAATAAAAGTATTTGTTCTTTTAAAACATAATTGATAGATTTAATTGAATCTTGCTAAATCTCTAAATGAAATCGTCCACAATGGACAACTGAGAATGAGTATTCTGTCAAATTTTTTAGTTTTTTACACTAGGCAGTAGCTATTTTGCCGCCGCCTGCAAAATAGAAAATATGCTACTTTGTTGTCGTTGATTAAAATATCTTAATTAAAACAAGCAAAATAGCATATTTCGATAGCAATGACTATTATGCCGGCGTCGGCAATATAGTGAATTTGTTATTTTGCCGGTTCTTTGTAAAGAGTGAATTTTAATATTTACTTGTGAAAAATACTACGAAAATGTGCATTTCTCGTTTCTCGTTTTTATATAGATTAGACCGTTGGTTTTCCCGTTTGAATGGTTTTACACTAGTAATTTTTGGGGCCCTTTATAGCTTACTGTTCGGTGTGAGCCTAGGCTCCGTGTTGAAGACCGTACTTTGACCTATAATGGTTTACTTTTATAAATTTTGACTCGGATGGAGAGTTGTCTCATTGGCACTCATACCACATCTTCTTATATCTATTGTCAATATAAAAGAATCAAATTATTATTCGACATATAGTGGAATAAGATAAATGTCACAATATTTGAGATACATATAATCGTTTAAAAACATTTATGAGTCGAAGTGAAAATAAGAATTTGTAAAAAGGAATAAAAATAAAAACTATTGAGCATCCATTTGTAGCAATGAAATCATATCAAATACTGTAGTTGAAATTACTTCTAAAATCAGTCTAATGCTACATGTATGCATAAGAATAAAATCTCAGATTTTAAACTATGCTGTAAAAAAATGAAAAACAAAAATCTCATAGCATATCGATTTGATCACATAGCTTCAAAATCCAAAAAGTTAATATTGAATTTAGTTTTGAAATTATAGTCAGTTTTGAATTACATATCTGTAAACAAAATCTTTTTCACTGGCATGCTGGCTTCCGCTTACCGAGAGTTGGCAAAATAATATATTTTTAATTTTGGTGGCGCCTGCAAAATAGCCAATGCCTTTAAACTATTACTTTGTCTAGTAAAAAGGTCCTAGGAAAATATAAAAAAGGATTCATTGAACCATTTGAAAGAATTATATTTCAATTGTTACAGGTGACTACATATTTCATGCGTTTTAGGTACAATTAGAGAGAGCAGTACTATGTGATCTGGTCAGTGACGTATGAATGGCAGTATTATATGAAACTATTGTTCATTCAAGTGTTTAATTCTGAATGTTGCTTTGAGAGTAAGCATGTAATCGTCCGGAATGAGAATGATGTTTATGAGTGCACGTGTGATTCTGGTGTCTGATGACTTTTGTATAATTATAATGTGTTATATTATTATTGAAGTACATGTGCTATACACAATGTTTATCTTTATCTATGTTTTCATCTTTTACTTCTTTACTAGAAAATAAACTTTTCTGTATTTAAGTGAATCACGGATTTCTTTCCATATACAAATAAGATGATGTGGTGTGATCAACTATCCTCATACTTTTTAACGACTGTACTTCGCTCGCCAAGATATTTTACAGCTTTCAATCTAAATTCCTTCTGCCCAATAAAAGACATTCATTGCTTATGTTTTAAAATCCTTTATGACTTTTGATTTAATCTATGCTATAGAAGTATGTTTGTTTACATATATAGTCTCTGCAATTTCTATTTCGTGAATATCAATACAGAAAACGAGTATTCGGGCCACTTATACAAAATTTAATTGAAGCGCTTATGTGCAGCTTAAACCTTAGTATTTAGTAAGTTTCTGTTAATAGAGTTAAAAAAAAAACCAAGATATATGGACGAGATTCAAGAAATATTTTGTAAAAAAATTCTTGTGGTAAAAAGATTATAAAGTTACTAGAACGTTAATGAAAACAATTTTAACGTTATGCGCAAATGGCTAAAATAACATTATACCTTGGTCTTTTCTGACGCCCTGGAAAATTATACAAACACAGTTACAAGTCTAAATGTTATCGTTTTATGAACTACACTAGTTAGTGATCCTTCTGCAGTAATTTCGTCAATTTCTGAGACAGGGCAGTTTTTAACCCTTCATGGCCCTACTCCTTTGTGATATTAAACACTGTGTTTCTGCAAATCTATTGTAGTAAAAGACTTTAAAATTTGCAAACAATAGAACAATGCCGCAATTGATGTCTTTATGGTCCTATTTCAAAACACTTTCGTTTGGAGCTTAATATTTTTTGTTTACTGAATCTGAACAAGGACCATAGAGCTACGGTTCCGTAGCTAACTGGCATATGGATTTTACCAATAGTTCTAAAAAAAAACTTATCCCGATTAATGGGTCTGGAAAAGCCAGAAATGTATCTGAAGCAAATAGATAACACATACTATGATTGACCATTTTCAAAACATAGATGAAAAAGGCTAGATTGTCATTTGATAGAAACACAAAGCCTCTGACATGATGGAAAGTGGATTGAATTTGGTTGGCCGGATAATGTTTTAAATATTTTAGTTTTCAGACAACTGTCGTTGATGTGTCGATTGTGTTCAACTGTTATTCAAAGGGGCACACGCATGTATTAAAGAATATCGCTTTAGATGAAATTATTTATCGATTCCGATATCTCTTGGACAATGATGTCTACAGCCTTCTTTTTATATATTTTACAAGGGAGTTTTTGGCCTGTGCATTAAGGGAGAACACGATATTTCAAGCTTTATACTGTTTGACGTAGAGATTTTAGAAACTATATCAAAATCAAATGAGTTAGCAGACAACACACAATTGTTCAATGTAATACAAATTATGGTAGACAATCATTTGAAATATGAACAGAAAATAACAAAATTCTTCACTATATGACGAAAAAAATGTTTGGAGTTAAATAGTAACGCATACAAAACATACACATATTTTAAAATATGTATAAGACATTGCAAGTTAACAATAAAAATAAAATCGCTAGTTAATTACCTTGGTTATAACAACGACAACATATGTAGATTAATATTTGAAAAGATGCATTCAAAAGAGTTAATCTTTACTACATATCAATCGATTGTGTTATGCAAATGCATCCGGTCTTGCTCCTTTTTAGAGATCATGCGATTCCCTAAGTTTTATTTCTTACCTTGATTCGACTCTCCGTAATCGCTTTATTATTCAGTGTCTATCACGAGAACAATTTTGAATAATTCTCGAATTTCTGAATGATGACACATGAATTATTCTGCAGTATATGTTTGTCAATAAACATATGATATTTTTAATTATATTTACAATGATCGTTTTGAAGTTATGTTATCATACACTTATATCCTATTACTTTGTGAACAGCATTTTTTACATAAAATCGAGAATGGAAACGGGGAATGTGTCAAAGAGACAACAACCTAACCAAATAGTACAAAAAAGCCAAAGCCCCTAATTGGTCTTCAACGCAGCGAGAAAATCCCGGAGGCGTTTGTCAAACAATGATTAGAAAAGTTCCTTTTTTTCAACCCAAGACGCTTGCAGTGTAAACCAGTAGTAATGATCTAAGAAATGGTTTTGGGCCAGTGATGTGCATCAATTTATCATCTGCTCACGCTCTAACCGGATAAGACACGGCGAATTGTTCGGCTTTGGCATAAGGATAGTTTGTAAGGCGTAGGAAAATCCCATATACGTATCCCGATTTATTTGATTCAGATATGGATCGACTATCGGCTTTTCTGCACATTGATATCGTTAAATATCAGTCACAAGGCACAATGTTAACCTTTTTGGAGAGTGAACTCAGCGAACGAGCTAAACAGCTTCACATTGATTCCACCGGCTGATAATTACTGATTGTTATACGCAGCAAAACCAATAATCGGCTCATCTAACTAGTTCTAGTCTGTTCTCCTCCCAAGATCAGTTTTGTGAGTGCTCTGATTTCCTATATCCCAGTGAAATGGAGATTAACGTACTTCAAAAGAAAGAAAATCTGTTTATATGTTGATCCTATCCTCGATATTGACCAGCTGGACGATATAAAACTATAATTTTTGTACCTCAACATTCCAATTCTCTATTTACTATTTCTCATCAGTACCATACCCTCTGTCCACCGTATAGTGTTTACTTATTTAAACTGAAATGGTACGCTCGTGTATGTTCACACTATGCGGACTTCATTATGGATGTGCTCCTTACACAAAAACGTGTACAAAAGAGTTACGCGGAAGCAGGACTAAAATCGACCCTACAAGTTTGACGGTTACATCACGAGTTGGCTGACCGAAATGGGATGTCTGTGTCTAATCTCACTTACTATATTATTAGATACCAGAATAGTCGTCTGATCTGTTATTTGACCAATTATTTTCTATTACCGACTGAGACCCATTTCACATGTAACAGGACCACTTTGAAAAAGTCGTATTAAAGGTTCAGAGTTGTTCACTTCGACCATAACAACAGTATGGTGCTTTTTTCAGCCTGAGTGTATTTCTAAACTTCTGTAAAAGATGGTCCGAAACTAAGGATTTTGGGTCCTCAATACTCTTCAACTTGGTACTTTATGTGGCCTTTTGAACTTGTATCTGATGAGTCTTGTATATAAAAATAAGGAGATATGGTATAATTGCCAATGAGACAACTATCCACCAAAGTTCAAATGAAGTGGATGTAAGCAATTATAGGAAACCGCACGGCCCTCAATAATGAAAAAAAAAAAAAAACATACCGTAAGTCGGCTATAAAAGGCCCGGACATATTAAGATATAAAACAATTCAATTGAGAGAACTGACGGCCTAATGAATTACAAAACAATTTACGAAAAACAAATATGACAGACATGAACCAACGACAAACACTGAACTACAAGCTCCTACCTTAGGACAGGCACATAAAGAATGTGGCGGGGTTAAATATGATTGTGAGCGCTCAATCATCCCCTAACCTGGGATAGTGGTGTTACAGCACAACATAAGAACAAACTATAAAAATCAGTTGAAAAGGCCTTAATTTATCAGATCTATACAAAGCAGAAAAACATCTAACAAAAACACAGACCGGACGTGGCACGGTATTTATACATCACAAACAACAACAAAAAAAGACACAAAGTACAGATCTGAGAGTACTTGCAGTTACTGACAGCTATTTCAAAGACAATAACAACTAATAACAACAAATCATGTATCTTACACTAAAATATTAATCAGTACACATCCAACATCCAATGAATTTACTTAAAAGACGTCATCAACCGTCAGAGGAAAACGTGACCTTGTGCAATGCCAAAATATAGGTATTGGAAGTTGTAGTACTGTGAAAGTGCATATGTGTACAACAATAATATTTAGTATGGTTTTAGTTTACTGATAACAAAATCAATATTTATACCAATAAAAACAATATTTAAAGATCTAATTACACTGTTGAATTGGTAACCTTTTAGAATAAGTTTATTAAAAAGATTGATAAGTTTACCAGAATCGTATCTTAATTTCCGGGCTCATTAAACAACATCAACATAAAATTTAGGATATGCTATTCCGTTTGAAATAATTTTTCTACAGGTACAGCCAAACTTGCAAACCAAATCGTTGTATCTATGGAAGAATTTAGTAAAGGTTTTAAGTAGTTTGTGGTAACGAAATCATTTACTTAATAATTTACCAGTTATACATAGATTACGCCAATTGAAATTCAAAACGTCACTACAGACACGGGCATAGCGAACGAGTTGGGATATACAATGTATAAACACCGTAGGACGGTGCCAAAAGAACATCACAGTAAAAAAAAGGACACTTTACAATAAAACTGATATATCTAAATCTGAGAAAGGACAGTTATTGCTGTTGATATTAAAGTACATGTAATCACCAACATCCCCAACACATTCACACTTATGTTTCATTTTTTTTAAGGTCACGGATCAGTAAATGACAAGTACGTAGATTTTTTTCTAATTTAGTACTCGATTAGATATTGAAAATGTACATCGAAAAATGTAAAAAAAGATATATGTCCCCGACTTTGTTTTCGAGAAAAAGCCATGTTTAAAATGGGTCTAGGGGGTACTTAATTACATTGAATATATAGGGAAAATCGTTATTTTCGTCTACACTTTTCAGTTTCCTGCATAAATCATGTGACAGAGTACAAAGAATTTAAAAACATATATATTCTCTTCCTCTTTGTCTAGTAAATTAAAGATGTAAAAAAAAAGATATGGTCGTTTTCCCTGCAGAAGCGACGCAACTTTAAAATTTCGGCCAAAAAACAACACAAATCGTGGCGACCTCATATTTATTACATAACGTCAAGTTATCATGGTATGAATTTTCAACGTTCTCGGTGTTGATTATGCATGATATGATTACTCTTCAAGCAAATTTCGTTATTAATAGGTTCTTTTTATCATAAGGGTCTGGATAGGACAGAAGCGGATACAGAATTTTGTCAGGGAGAGGTCACCTTACGAACTTTTATTAAAATCAAATTTTGTTTTATTGGTATAAATGGCATGAAAATAATAACAATTAAAGCAAATGGTTAAACAGGACTGATAAAATTTATTCCAATTTCATTTTTCGTGGATTTCTGCGTGCAGACGTGTCAGCGATCACATCAAGTTCTAAATGTAAATTATAATGCACGTACATCAATGGATAAATAAAAGTTTGTGTATTGACCGTCTTTTTCCCAATATTATATGTCACTAGGTCTTGCCTCAGTTCGGCTCTTTTTACAAGGTTTGTCCTCCCGACCAAGATGTTCGTTAGTCTAGTACAATCATGTGCCATATCAGTTGATGGGTTTATGCTAGGGTTCCCAAATTGTCAACCGCAAGTAGTGCACAATATATACAATAAGCTCTTCTTTTGAAAGGGAGTACACAAGCCCATTATATTGAATCGTATAACTTAATTATTGAAGAATAATATGTTTTTATCATGTATTTTTTTCAAAAAGTCAAATGCAAACTTTGGGCGATATATAGGACGATTAAATAAGGGATTGTAAATCTATAAACATTTTACATATAAACGCAAATGTATTTGGAAGAGGCACTAATTGAGCATGTTATACCACCAATATACATGCTAATATCAAAACAAAAACACAATGTTCAGGTTCAAAGAATTTAAGAAAGTCACAGAATTTGAATTTATATAAAAAAAAAGAACAACTTCGAATTTCTTTATACTACAAGCAGATACTGAAGTGTCAATCCAAATTGGAACACTTGTATCAGTAACCATTATGTTGCGTAATATTTAATTGAATCTCAGAACAAAAATGATAAAAATCTAATTCATATATTTCATCAATTTAACTTTGTTAAACCATTGACCAAACAATTGCAAAAGCGTTGAAGAAAGTTACGAAAAAGAAATTTAATGCATAACGAGATATAAGATATAGTTTTATAGCAACACAATATTTAGCACATAATGTAAAGGACAGTAAGAGTATAATATTTGATGATATTGCATAAGTGCAAATGAAACTCAAATTATCGACGTCATATAATTGACGTACAATTAAAGAGTTATTTCTTGCATATTGATGATCATAATCTATCGTCAAATATATATCCCAACCCTGTGCAATAGACATATCTACTTCGGACAATATTTACCAATATTCAGGCAATAACAATAATATTTGAGTTTGAAGTCTGTCCAATATAAGTTATAAATGCGGAACGAAGTTTAACTATTCATCCTACAAAAAATAAAAAATAACATATTGTTATTGCAAGCACTGATACATATATTTTTTTTCATTTTTTAAGATTTGTTCGACTACGAATGTTTATTGTGTCAATTGAAATATCATTGTTATATCTATATCAGGTGGTACATTGTGCAATATTCAAATGTTAATGAAATATTGAAAACTCTGAACATCATTGTTTGTATCGATATTTGAATGTTTGCGTCACCATGAATGCTATATTATAAGATTCTTACATACATTATAGCATTCTACAAATTAATTACTAACTGTTGTTTTGTATTAAGTGTTTTAATTGCATAATCTCATTTTTGTGCCACACACACACACACACACACACACACACACACACACACACACACACACACACACACACACACACATATATATATATATTCATCAATCGTGTATTGTGTCTAGATGTCCTTGTTTAATACCTACGAGAAGGTAACACCTCCCGAAACGAAAGCTGATTTTTATCAGCTATAGTGAGAGGAGGGAAAAGGCGTCTGCGCAATTCTAGGTGGTGTTGTCGTAGATAAAGCAAACAGTAGTATACCGCTTTTCAATAGTCATCAATCGATTAAGCGAAAACAAATCCGGGTCACAAACCAAAACCGAGGGAAACACATCAACTATAAGAGAAAACAACGTAACAACAGAAACACTGAACTGCTACAAAAACAAACTCCAACATACATAGAAACGGACTATTTGATAACAACTGCCATATTCCTGACTTGGTACAGGACATTTTAAGAAAAAATGGTGGGTTGAGCCTGGTTTTATGGCTAACCAAACCTCCCGCTTAAATGGCAATGTTCAAAATACCGCTAAAATGTCAACATTACTTGACAGGAATATAGTACAAATAAACGCAGGAACACTCAGGACAGAGAAATACATAAATAGGTAATACAATAGTACATTACAACATGTGTAAACCACAGAATAACAATGGACACCTCCAATTAGTTTACGACAGTACACCAGTAAACCAAAAAGAATTATGAACTGTGCGTCACACGAATGTATCAACGCTACAAAAAATGACGTCACAGGTAAATTTCTAAAAATAGAATATAAAATTGGGATTAAGTTTGTAATGGTGTTATTTTATGTATTATCTAAGAAGTGAGAAGTGAAAAGTACAGGTTCGCAAGCCCCGCTCGGGAGGAAGTAAAGAATCAGATCTACTCTAACATTGTTAGGTTGATTTTCTAGGCACTTTATAAATATTCTAAGACCTTGTATTTCTTAATCATAAGAAATCCGATTGAAAAGGTATAATTTACAGTTGTCACTACGCATAAGAAGACATATTTCATTATAAATTCATAGTGATTGTTTGCTTCTAAAAGTAGAACAGCATCCTGTAATTATACTGGACAAATGAGTAGATGATCATTTCTGTACTCTTTAATAGACTTCATGTATTGTGTCTAGATATGTCCTTGTTCAATACCTACGAGAAGGAAACACCTTCCTAAACGAAAGCTGATTACTGATTTTTATCAGCTATAGTTAGAGGAGGGCATAAGGCGTCTGCGCAATGCTAGGCGGTGTTGTCGTAGAAGTGGGAAGTGAAAAGTACAAGTTCCAGCCCGCTCGGGAGGAAGTAAAGAATCAGATCTACTCTAACATTGTTAGGTTGATTTTTTAGGCACTTTATAAATATTCTAACGACTAGTGATTGTATGCTTCTAAAAATAGAACAGCATCATGTAATTATACTGGTGGACATATGAATATATGATTATTTCTGTACACTCTAATAGACTTCGTGTATTGTGTTATTGTTAGTGGAGGATATAAGGCGTCTGCGCAATGCTAGGCGGTGTTGTCGTAGAAGTGAGAAGTGAAAAGTATAGGTTCCAGCCCCGCTCAGGAGGAGGTAAAGAATTAGATCTACTCTAACATTGTTAGGTTGATTTTCTAGGCACTATATCTCTATAAATAGCTGTTCCGAAAAGTACAGCATCTACTTGTGTACTGTGTTACAACCCTAGATAAAGCTGACGAGGAAAGGCATTACGTCGACCACCGAAAGCTATATTTTTATGTAGCCTAGGTGGTCGAGTGGTCTAGGGCGCTGGACACTGTGCAGGCGGTGTTGCCATGATGTCACAGAAGCAAGGGCTCGAATCCCGCTGAGGGTAGAACAAAAATTTGCTAACTCAAATTTGAAGATCTATCATTGTTGGGCTAAATTTGAGACGAGTTATATATATATTATGGTGTTAGCACTGTATATCCACTTGTTATCCGATGGAGAATGTCTGTCATAAGGTTGTCACATGTTTATACGTGTATATATATATACTCTGAACAGGAAAGACGAAAATGGTGGTTGGTCCTTCCACTAAATTTAAAAGCGTAGTTTTGATTTATGTCAGGTGGTCAATAATAATGCCAAATACATTTGCGTTTTATGGATTTGCTAACAAATATTTAAATTATAGTCGACTTTTCTATTTTTCACTTATTTGCTCGAAAGCCCGGGAAATATATTCTCCATGATATCAGTACTTTATGGTCATCTGCATTCTTTAAAAATTTTCTTGCATGCAACTATTTAACTTATTAGATTTTCTCCATCTGAATATTTAAAAAGGTTTTGACCCAAAAATTTATAAACTGCCCAGATCATTTTCCTAATATTATGTGACCACAGACAATTTTGTCGTTGTTTCTCTTTAAAATTCAATTGTTTTTTGTATATCTTTTGATCTAGTTAAAAGATTGATCCTCATGAAATTTTAAAACAATACTTTTTGTGACAAATAACTCACCTTATATTGATATTCGGAATTATAACTTTCCTGTTTCTATGCAGGGCCAAAGGGCAGTAATATTGTAATCACGAGTTTTTAGGCACACTATTTGAATTATATAATCTTTTTAAATGATTTTAAAAAGTATACCTAATGATGAGATTTTTTTTCACTGGAGCATGCCAACAGAGATTTTATGCAGCATTTATAGCATCTGAAAAGTTTCGTTCTCAGATAGCATCTATTATCTCAATAAGAAGCAAATAACAAAAATTACAAATAACATTTGACGCGGCTTTAAATCTTACAATCGTCTCCACCCTCACTCTGTAGGCATGCACGCTACCAAGAGACCAACTTATTTGTTTGGCATTGACCTATACCCAACATCTCCTTTTATTGATTCATAATGCTTAACCGCTATCAGCAAAATATTTCATGAAGTCTGAAGACTGAATTATACCCTTGTCCTACTTAATGAGTTTTTATCTACATGTGCATTTCCTTGGACTGAAATGTGATCGTAACATCAGAATACAAGTACTATTACAGGTTAGAATAAGTGTTTACGATGGTTATGGTTGAGGACGAGGATGAGGATGAGGATGCAAATCATTAACATAATCATGTCAACAGCAATATTAATTTGATGTGAATTTGAATTCTACTTTGAACGGAGTTCCTGACTTGGGACATGCACATGCATATTTAGCAGGTTAATTTATTGGTTTTTACATCTTAACACTCACCTTTTTAATCTCGACCAGTGCATTAACGAAAGGTGAAGGTAGAACGGATTAGTCGAACAAAACATTTGAAAAGTCGTATTAAAGATTAATAGTTGTACACTTCGGTCATAGCAACAGTATGGTGCTTTTTTCAGCCTGAGTGTATTTCTAAACTGTATTTGTAAAAGATGGTCCGAAACTAAGGATTTTGGGTCCTCAATACTCTTCAACTTGGTACTTTATGTGGCCTTTTGAACTTTTTTTATTCGAGTGTATCTGATGAGTCTTGTATATAAAAATAAGGAGATATGGTATGATTGCCAATGAGACAACTATCCACCAAAGTTCAAATGAAGTGGATGTAAGCAATTATAGGAAACTGCACGGCCCTCAACAATGACGAAAAAAAAGAAAACATACCGTAAGTCGGCTATAAAAGGCCCGGACATATAAAGATATAAAACAATTCAATTGATAAAACTGACGGCCTAATGTATTAAAAAACAATTTACGAAAAACAAATATGACAGACATGAACCAACGACAAACACTGAACTACAAGCTCCTACCTTACGACAGGCTAATAAAGAATGTGGCGGGATTAAATATGATTGTGAGCGCTCAATTCTTCCCTAACCTTGGATAGTGGTGTTACAGCACAACATAAGAACAAACTATAAAAATCAGTTGAGACCTTAATTTATCAGATCTATACAAAGCAGAAATACATCTAACGAAAACACAGACCGGGCGTGGCACGGTATTTATATATCACAAACAACAAAAAAAGACACAAAGTACAGATCTGAGAGTACTTGCAGTTACTGACAGCTATTTCAAAGACAATAACAACTAATAAGAACAAATCATGTATCTTATACTAAAATATTAATCAGTACACATCCAACATCCAATGAATTTACTTTTAAGACGTCATCAACCGTCAGAGGAAAACGTGACCTTGTGCAATGCCAAAATATAGGTACTGTGGATTCATTATTATTCGTTCGATACCAATTTTCGTGGGTTTCGTGGGTACAGGTGAAATACGAATTCAAATGTTCAACGAATTGCGAATTTTCTATAGGCTTTGCATGCACAGATTGGCAAAAGCACGAAATCGAAATCAAATATCCACGAAAGTGCACATTTTCCTTAATCCACGAAAATTGATACCCACAAAAATAAATGATTCCACAGTATTGGAAGTTGTAGTACTATGAAAGTGCATATGAGTATAACAATAATATTTAGTATGGTTTTTGTTTACTGATAACAAAATCAATATTTATACCAATAAAAACAATATTTAAAGATCTAATTACAGTGTTGAATTGGTAACCTTTTAGAATCAGTTTATTAAAAGGATTGATAAGTTTACCAGAATCGTATCTAAATTTCCGGGCTCATTAAACAACATCAACGTAAAATTTAGGATATGCTATTCCGTTTGAAATAATTTTCTACAGGTACAGCCAAACTTGCAAACCAAATCGTTGTATCTATGAAAGAATTTAGTAAAGGTTTTAAGTAGTTTGTGGTAACGAAATCATTGACTTAATAATTTACCAGTAATACATAGATTACGCCAATTGAAATTCCAAAACGGCACTACAGACACGGGATAGCGAACGAGTTGGGATATACAATGTATAAACACCGTAGGACGGTGACAAAGGAACATCACAGTCCAAAAAAGGACACTTAACAATAAAACTGATATATCTAAATCTGAGAAAGGACAGTTATTGCTGTTGATATTAAAGTACATGTAATCACCAACATCCCCAACACATTCACATTTTTTTTAAGGTCACGGATCAGTAAATAACAAGTACGTAGAATTTTTTCTAATTTAGTACTCGATTAGATATTGAAAATGTACATCGAAAAATGTAAAAAAATGTATATGTCCCCGACTTTGTTTTCGAGAAAAAGCCATGTTTAAAATTGGTCTAGTGGTACTTAATTACATTGAATATATAGGGAAAATCGTTATTTTTCGTCTACACTTTTCAGTTCCCTGCATAAATCATGTGACAGAGTACATAGAATTAAAAAAAAACAATTTTCTTCCTCTTTGTCTAACAAATTACAGATGTAAAAAAAAAGATATGGTCGTTTTCCCTGTAGAAGCGACGCAACTTTAAAATTTGTACCAAAAAACAACACAAATCGTGACGACGTCATATTTATTACATAACGTCAAGTTATCATTGTTATGAACAGAAATATCGACTTTTAATTGTAGCCAACAAAAGACACAAATCAATAATAAAATTTAACAAGATTTATTATACACTAGTTTACAAAAAGTATTACACAAAAAGAAATGTCAACTTAACTGTCCAAATATGAGTCCAATCTTTTATCTTTTCTTTATCCGGAAATCTTCACGGGAATCCACAGAATATTATATCCAATTGGTCACAATCTAGTATGATGTAGTTTGTAAATAAAAGTGTCAATCCAACTGCTGAGAATGTTGATGTCTAACGATGTCTAAGTATATCTATGTCTATCTCTAAATCTCTATATTCAACTAACTTTTGGGTCTGCATTTAAATACTCAAACGGAAACTTCTAGACAACGCTAGAAATATAAATTATGCATCTTTTGTTATGATCATTCTGGAAACGTTATGTAAGTGAAATAGAAAGTTCTAATCATTCCATGAGTATCAATGATTGTTCCAGTGATTTCTAAACTGCATAGTTGTAACACAATGTATTTTATTTTGTACACAATGTAAACATGTATAATGTAAACATTCTTAGGCCACACAAAACAAATTAGGCCAACTAAATAGATATGATAGTTACAATATCATAACATCATGGTATGACTTTCCAACGTTCTCGGTGTTGATTATACATGATATGTTAACACTTCAAGCAAATATCGTTATTAATAGGTTCTTTTTATCATAGGGGTCTGGATAAAACAGAAGCGGATACAGAATTTTGTCAGGGAGAGGTCACCTTACGAACTCTTATTAAAATCAAATTTTGTTTTATTGATATAAATGGCATGAAAATAGTAACAATTAAAGCAAATGGTTAAACAGGACTAATAAAATTTATTCCAATTTCATTTTTCGTGGATTCCTGCGTGCAGACGCGTCAGCGATCACATCAAGTTCTAAATGTAAATTATAATGCACGTACATCAATGTATCAATAAAAGTTTGTATATTGACCGTCTTTTTCTCAATATTATATGTCACTGGGTCTTGCCTCAGTGCGGCTCTCTTTACAAGGTTTGTCCTCTCGACCGAGATGTTCGTTTAGTGTAGTACAATCATATGCCATATCAGTTGATGGGTTTATGCTAGAGTTCCCAAATTGTCAACCGCAAGTAGTGCACAATATATACAATAACCTCTTCTTTTGAAGGAGAGTACAGAAGCCCATTATATCGAATCGTATAACTTAATTATTGAAGGATAATATGTTTATATCATTTATTTTTTCAAAAAGTCAAATGCAAACTTTGGGCGATATATAAGGGATTGTACATTTATAAACATTGTATATATAAACGCAAATGTATTTGGAAGAGGCACTAATTGAGCATGTTATACCATCAATATACATGCTAACAACTTCGAATTTCTTTATACAATAAGCAGATACTGAAGTGTCAATCCAAATTGGAACACTTGTATCAGTAATCATTATGTTGCGTAATATTTAATTGAGTCTCAGAACAAAAATGATAAAAATCTAATTCATATATTTCATCAATTTAACTTTGTTAAACCATTGACCAAACAATTGCAAAAGCGTTGAACAAAGTTACGAAAAAGAAATTTAATGCATAACAAGATATAAGATATAATTTCATAGCAACACAATATTTACCACATAATGTAAAGGACAGTAAGAGTATAATATTTTATGATATTGTATAAGTGCAAATGAATCTCAAATTATCGACGTCATATAACTGACGTACAATTAAAGAGTTATTTCTTGCATATTGATGAACATAATCTATCGTCAAATATATATCCCAACCCTGTGCAATAGACATATCTACTTCGGACAATATTTACCAATATTCAGGCAATAACAATTATATTTGAGTTTGATGTCTGTCCAATATAAGTTATAAATGCGGAACGAAGTTAAACGATTCATCCTACAAAAAATAAAAAATAGCATAAAAAAAATTTATTATTATTGCAAGCACTGATACATATATATGTTTTCATTTTTATCAGATTTGTTCGACTACGAATGTTTATTGTGTCAATTGAAATATCATTGTTATATCTATCTTAGGTGGTACAATGGCAATATTTAAATGTTTATGAAATATTGAAAACTCTGAACATCATTGTTTGTATCGATATTTGAATGTTTGCGTCACCATTAATGCTATATTGTAAGATTCATACATACATTATAGCATTCTACAAATTAATTACTAACTATTGTTTTGTATTAAGTGTTTTAATTGCATAATCTCATTTTTGTGCCACAGACTTACACACACACAAACACCTATATTTTTTATTTCTGTGACTGCATCTTACATTAATTTGTAGGAGCCTTTACAATAGATAATTCAGCTGATCTGTAACAATTCTATCTTCATGCCTTATATATCATGTACTGTGTTACGACGCTAGATAAAAAGTGACGAGGAAAGGTAACACCATGCCACCGAAAGCTTTATTTTTTATAGAGCCTAGGTGGTCGAGTGGTCTAGCGCGTCGGGCATAGTGCAAGGCGATTTGGTGCCACGATATCTCAGTAGCATGAGTTCGAATCCCGGCCAGGGAAGAACAAAAAATTTGCTAACGCAAATTTACAGATCTTACATTGTTGGGCTGTTGTTTGGACGAATTATATATACAGAATGTATTTTCAGCCTTGTATCACCATCACTGCTGGTGATCCGATGGATAAAATCTGTTGTAGAGTCGTCACTGATTCAGACGTACTTATGATATAATTATTTCTGTGACTGCATCTTACATTAATTTGTAGGATCCTTAACAATAGATAATTCAGCTGATCTGTAACAATTCTATCTTCATGCCTTATATATCATGTACTGTGTTACGACGCTAGATAAAAACTGACGAGGAAAGGTAACACCATGCCACCGAAAGCTTTATTATTTATAGAGCCTAGGTGGTCGAGTGGTCTAGCGCGTCGGGCATAGTGCAAGGCGATTTGGTGCCACGATATCTCAGTAGGATGAGTTCGAATCCCGGCCAGGGAAGAACAAAACATTTCCTAACGCAAATTTACAGATCTCACATTGTTGGGCTGTTGTTTAGACGAATTATATATACAGAATGTATTTTCAGCCTTGTATCACCATCACTGCTGCTGATCCGATGGATAAAATCTGTTGTAGAGTCGTCACTGGTTCAGACGTACTTATAATATATTTATTTCTGTGTCTGCATCTTACATTAATTTGTAGGATCCTTTACACTAGATAATTCAGCTGATCTGTAACAATTCCATCTTCATGCCTTATATATCATGTACTGTGTTACGACGCTAGATAAAAACTGACGAGGAAAGGTAACACCATGCCACCGAAAGCTTTTATTGTTTATAGAGCCTAGGTGGTCGAGTGGTCTAGCGCGTCGGGCATAGTGCAAGGCGATTTGGTGCCACGATATCTCAGTAGCATAAGTTCGAATCCCGGCCAGGAAAGAACAAAAAATTTGCTAACGCAAATTTACAGATCTAACATTGTTAGGCTGTTGTTTAGACAAATTATATATATGTTTTCAATTTAGACTTGTATATATATATATATATCATCAATCGTGTATTGTGTCTAGATGTACTTGTTTAATACCTACGAGAAGGTAACACCTCCTCTCACTATAGCTGATTTTTATCAGCTATAGTGAGAGGAGGGAAAAGGCGTCTGCGCAATGCAAGGTGGTGTTGTCGTAGATAAAGTCAACAGTTGTATACCGCTTTTCAATAGTCATAAATCGATTAAGCGAAAACAAATCCGGGTCACAAACCAAAACCGAGGGAAACATGTCTATAAGAGGAAAACAACGTAACAACATAAACACTGAACTGCTAAAAAAACAAACTCCAACATACATAGAAACGGACTAACAACTGCCATATTCCTGACTTTGTACAGGACATTTTCAGAAAAAATGGTGGGTTGAACCTGGTTTTATGGCTAACCAAACCTCCCGCCTATATGGCAATGTTCAAAATACCGCTAAAATGTCAACATTACGTGACAGGAATACAGTACAAATAAACGCAAGAACACTCAGGACAGAGAAATACATGAATAAATAATACAATAGTACATAACAACATGTGTAAACCACAGAATAACAATGGACACCTCCAATTAGTTTACGACAGTACACCAGTAAACCAAAATAGAATTATGAACTGTGCGTCACACGAATGTATCAACGCTACAAAAAATGACGTCACAGGTAAATTTCTAAAAATAGAATATAAAATTGGGATTAAGTTTGTAATGGTGTTATTTTATGTATTTTCTAAGTTGTGAGAAGTGAAAAGTACAGGTTTGCGAGCCCCGCTCGGGAGGAAGTAAAGAATCAGATCTACTCTAACATTGTTAGGTTGATTTTCTAGGCACTTTATAAATATTCTAAGACCTTGTATTTCTTAATCATAAGAAATCCGATTGAAAAGGTATAATTTACAGTTGTCACTACGCATAAGCAGACATATTTCATTATAAATTCATAGTGATTGTTTGCTTCTAAAAGTAGAACAGCATCCTGTAATTATACTGGACAAATGAGTAGATAATCATTTCTGTACACTTTAATAGACTTCGTGTATTGTGTCTAGATATGTCCTTGTTTAATACCTACGAGAAGGAAACACCTCCCTAAACGAAAGCTGATTTTTATCAGCTATAGTTAGAGGAGGAGATAAGGCGTCTGCGCAATGCTAGGCGGTGTTGTCGTAGAAGTGAGCAGTGAAAAGTACAAGTTCCAACCCGCTCAGGGGGATGTAAAGAATCAGATCTACCCTAACATTGTTAGGTTGATTTTTTAGGCACTTTATAAATATTCTAACGACTAGTGACTGTATGCTTCTAAAAATAGAACAGCATCATGTAATTATACTGGTGGACATATGAGTATATGATTATTTCTGTACACTTTAATAGACTTCGTGTATTGTGTTATTGTTAGAAGAGGATATAAGGCGTCTGCGCAATGCTAGGCGGTGTTGTCGTAGAAGTGAGAAGTGAAAAGTACAGGTTCCAGCCCCGCTCAGGAGAAGGTAAGGAATCAGATCTACTCTAACATTGTTAGGTTGATTTTCTAGGCACTATATCTATATAAATAGCTGTTCCGAAAAGTACACCATCTACTTGTGAACTGTGTTACAACCCTAGATAAAGCTGACGAGGAAAGACATTACGTCGACCACCGAAAGCTATATTTTTATGTAGCCTAGGTGGTCGAGTGGTTTAGGGCGCTGGACACTGTGCAGGCGGTGTTGCCATGATGTCACAGAAGCAAGGGCTCGAATCCCGCTGAGGGGAGAACAAAAATTTGCTAACTCAAATTTGAAGATCTAACATTGTTGGGCTAAATTTGAGACGAGTTATATATATATAATGGTGTTAGCACTGTATATCCACTTGTTATCCGATGGAGAATGTCTGTCATAAGGTTGTCACATGTTTATACGTGAATGTATATATATATACGTATAAGAAGTCTGCATGTTGAGCTATATTTACGAATGATGTCCTTATATCGATGATAAAATTTAGTAAATGTTTTGACTAGTTTGTGATATCGAAAACCCTGGTGTAATAATTTTCAGTAATACATAAATTTCTTTCGTTAAAATCTGAAACGTTGTTACATACACGAGCGAATCGTACAAGTTGAGATATATAAACACCGTAAGATGGTGACAAGGAACGTCACCATCTAAAAATGGATAATTAACGATAGGAAATGAAAATCATCTCTTTATCATAAATTTTGTATTAAGCTTTCCGTTAATGATATGGATATCAAGATCGAGGAAAGGGCAGTGGTCATTGTTAGTATTAGCTTTATTTAAAGTAAGTTCAACAGGATAAATTTCTTTGGTATACATACTGAAGTCGTCATTATTGAGAGCCAATATATCATCCAAATATCTAAAAGTATTATTAAATTTTTGTATCAGATGTTGTTTCGATGGGTCTTTGCTGATTTTAGTCATAAATTGAACTCATAGCAATACAAAAACAGGTCCGCAATAAGTGGTGCACAGTTAGTCCCCATTGGAATTCCGATAACCTGACGATATACGGAATCTCCAAAGCGAACAAAAATATTATCTAGTAAAAATTCAAGGGCAGATATAGTATCAAAGCATGTCCAATTGACATATTTCTTTTGTTTATTGCTACTAAAAATGACCTAAAAGAGTTAGAACATATGTATTCACATTCTGACTTTTAAATGCCCATTTAATTAGGTGTGTGATTTTTCTTAATGAGAATGTGAGGCAATGTGGTATACAAGGTAGAAAAATCAAAACTTTGAACAGATTCAAAATCACCAATATAAGCATGCAATTTATCAAGTACTTCCAACGAGTTTTGACACTCCAAAGTAATTAATTCCACTATTTTCAAAGGCCTTATTTGAACAATTTATTATCAGGTTTTGATTGTACCAAGTGAACTGGTAAGAAGAATAGACAATTTAGTAGTGGAACAATGGCTTGAAGACGAAATAAATCTATATTTGTAAGGTGTTTTATGTAGCTTCGGAAGCCAGTACATAGTTGGGACTTTCATTGTATTTGGTTCTGCTTGTAAAGAGGTAGCTAAAAGTTTATGTTTGTTACAGATGTCGTTTTCTGAAAATGGAGTCAGTTGGAATGTTGGTGAATTGGTGATTTCTTTTTCAGGACCTCAATGTAAAATTTACGTCAAACAATAATGATATTATTAGCAGCTTTATCGGCCGGGACAAAACAAATTCCTTGGCTAGTTCTTTAAGTTTATGTTTGATACGAGAAATAGGTTTATTATGGTTGTTGTTAAGAGTAAAATGTTCTTTAAAATGTTGAATACGTATATCAACTATGTTCATTACTGAATTAAAAAGAGTCCAAAGATTTTTGTCAGCTTTTTCCTGTTTTATCCATTTTAAACAGTAAGTATGGAGTGAGTCGTGGATGATATTACGACACTCATTCCAATTAATGATTGACGGGGACGATATTTAGGTCCTTTACTGAGGAATGATTTTAACTCTCGGTCTTGAACGATGTTAAGATCTCCTGTTATAACATGGAAATGGGTCCATAAATGTATTCGGAATTACTACAATTACATGAAGTAGGTGTATTTTCACTGATATTAACATCTTTACACAATTGGCTATAATTAAACACATATTTCCGGGTAGATTTCTTGTAAATATAACAAATAAGAGGGAGCTCAGTATTATCAAAATATCCAGGAATTTGTTCTTTAACAGAATGGTCGTTAAAAATACCGGCAATATTTACAAAATCAAAACCTTTATTGACATACTTTATTTTAATAAAATGTTTTTTATGATCTTCAGGGCGATCAATTTTGGGAAACAGTTTAGAATAACAATATGCCATTATAATTTGAACGATTTCATACTTAGGACTGCTATATGAAATTGTGTTGCAATCCTCTAAAATTTTATTTAACTTATTAACCGGTAATGAACAGAGCTTTGTTAACAGATAATGTCTGCCGTTGTTTTTGAAATAGAAATTAGGTCCGAAATATTGGTATGATTGGTCCGAAATTTTCTTTGATTGCGATTTTTCTACGACCATGAGAACGGTTTTACGAACAGTTTTAGAAACTATATCCAAAATGTTAACAGAATCGGTTCTTGATATATTACCAATTCCCATGATATTATCATTAAGACCGAGAGGGTAGACTGTCTGTAATTTTTTAATCCAATTTAATTCAATTATTTTCCGTGATCGTACAAACTTTGAATGAGATTCACCAGGCTGCTTATTTACTACTTCTAAAGGTTGAACTGTTAAATATTTAATAGGATGATTGTGCTTCTTAAGGTGTTGATAAATGATACTTTTGAATTTATTGGGTCTTTTAAAACGATACAGGTGTTCTTGCGTGCGTTTATATATATATATATATACTTTGAACAGGAGAGACGAAAAGAGTGGTTGGTCCTTCCACTAAATTTAAAAGCGTAGTTTTGATTTATGTCAGGTGGTCAATAATAATGCCAAATACATTTGCGTTTTATGGATTTGCTAACAAATATTTAAATTATAGTCGACTTTTCTATTTTTCACTTATTTGCTCGAAAGCCCGGGAAATATATCTTCTCCATGATATCAGTACTTTATGGTCATCTGCATTCTTTAAAAAATTTCTTGCATGCAACTATTTGACTGATTAGATTTTCTCCATCTGAATATTTAAAAAGATTTTGACCCAAAAATTTATAAACTGCCCAGACCATTTTCCTAATATTATGTGGCCACAGACAAATTGCCGTTGTTTCTCTTTAAATTCAATTGTTTTTTGTATATCTAATGATGAGTTTTTTTTTTCACTGGAGCATGCCAACAGAGATTTTATGCAGCATTTATAACCTCTGAAAAGTTTCGTTCTCAGATAGCATTTATTATCTCAATAAGAAGCAAATAACAAAATTACAAATAACATTTGACGCGGCTTTAAATCTAACAATCTTCTCCACCTCACTCTCTAGGCTAGCACGCTACCAAGAGACCAACTTATTTGTTTGGCATTGACCTATACCCAACATCTCCTTTTATTGATTCATAAGGATTAACTGCTATCAGCAAAATATATTTCATGAAGTCTGAAGACTGAATTATACCCTTGTCCTACTTTTGAGTTTTTATCTACATGTGCATTTCCTTGGACTGAAATGAGATCGTAACATCAGAATACAAGTATTATTACAGGATAGAATAAGTGTTTACGATGATTATGGTTGAGGACGAGGATGAGGATGAGGATGAGGATGCAAATCATTAACATATTCATGTCAACAGCAATATTAATTTGATGTGAATTTGAATCCTACTTTGAACGGGGTTTCTGACTTGGAACATGCATATGCATATTTAGCAGGTTAATTTAGTGGTTTTTACATCTTAACACTCACCTTTTTAAACTCGACCAGTGTATTAACGAAAGGTATATTTAAATAAACAGCTGCGGCATGAGCGCATGATACGCCCGTCGCTTTTTTAAAGAATAAAGTTCAATAACTCCCCCTTTTTAATGAATAAAAACCCTACAACTCGGAAACGTAAAATCTAAAATTTATGAAAATTGAAAGGGAGCTCATGTCAATAGATATAAACAATTCACTTAAGTTTCTTGCAAATTGGTGAAAGTATTTTTGAGTTATTGTCCGAAAACTGAAAAAAAAAAACCTTTTTTAATGAATAAAACCCCATAACTCGGAAGCGTATAATCTAAAATTTATAAAAATCGAAAGGGAGCTTACTTCAATAGATATAAACATTTCTCCAAAGTATCATGCAAATTGTTTAAAGCGTTTTTGAGTTATTGTCCGACATGCTGACGACGGACGGACAGAGGGACGGACAGACAGACAGACGGACGGACGGACGGACGGACAACGGTATACCATAATACGTCCCGTAAACGGGCGTATAAAAATGAAACAGAATAAGTATTTGATAAGTACTTTACTCTAAAATAACTTTATAATGATAACAAAACCACAAGTTCAAAACAATAATACACAATATTAAAATGTATTACAGAAGACTCGCAGTTACTGAAAGCAAGTCCGAGTTACTTAAAGTGGCTCACCCAATAAGGACCCCGGTAGAATTTTTTTATTTTGACTTATTTTGTGGATCTTTTATACTAAATCCAAAATGCAAAGAAAAAAGGGGGTCACCAGGCTCGTTTTTCCCTCAAATGGAAGCGAAATGTGCGATTTTGACCCTATTTACAAGCATTTCCAGCCTTTCAACAATAACGGCTACATCAAATTCAAAGACTTTTAGAACCAAGTCAGTATGATTATTATGTGAAAAGACATTAAAATTTGAAATGTTAACGTTTCCATTGGTTGTTTTAACCTTAAAAATCCTTATATTTTCAGATTTATGTCTAAATTTTGCATTTTCTTATTTCAGTTTAATGCTAAAAATATTGGTTAAATCGATTTTTCGTAAAATTTCCTTGTAGATTTTTCTTTAAACTGATATGTCAAAGCTATGAACTTTTCGAGCATTTTAAGGTAAAATAAAATGGGTCACCAGGCTTTTAAAAAAGTTATGGACTTTTGTTTTACCCGTCTACCCCATGAGGTCTGATTTCAATGCACCCCATTAATTACTTTGTTGTGAATTCTTTATTGATCGGTTTAATAAAATAATGTTTCCAATTATGTCAAAGGACGATAATATGAATATAAATGTGTTTAACATATAATTGTTTGTAATGAAAAAGCGAAATTTTGATTTTTTTGGTGAAATACCGTTATTTTGTCAGGCGCGAGTTGTTTCCCTCTAATTTGGCGCCATAATCGGACAACATAGATTTCAGGGTCCTCATTGTTGAGCAGCATACACTTCTGATGAATACGACCATGTACATGAATAACAGACATATTTACCTGTATATATTATGAAAACCGGTTTTTTCAAAAGTGATTATTTTCTAAGGGTTTAATATTTCGCGGTAGTGTTTTGCCATGGCTTTATTTGGACTTGTTTGTTTGCTTTTTGGCCTTGAATGTTTGTCCCTAATATTTTATTAACTATGTATTTACTTTCAGGTATCACAGATCGAATTTATTCGTTCATAGTGTGTTAATTTACGTTTTGATTGAGTTAAGCCTTCCAATTGATGTTTTATCGTGTGTTTTCTATGTTGTGATGTTATACTATTGTTTCAGAAAAAGGGAGAAGGTTTGGTACCATTAAAACGTTTAATCCCGCTGCAAATGTTTGCACCTGCCCTAAGTCAGGAATCTGATGTACAGTAGTTGTCGTTTGTTTATGTAATTTATACGTGTTTCTCGTTTCTCGTTTTTTATATATACTATACCGTTGGTTTTACCGTTTGAATGGTTTTACACTAGTACTTTTGGGGCCCTTTATAGCTTGTTGTTCGGTGTGAGCCAAGGCTGCGTGTTGAAGGCCGTACATTGACCTATAATGGTTTACTTTTATAAATTGTTATTTGGATGGAGAGTTGTCTCATTGGCACTCACACCACATCTTCCTATATCTATATAGCGGGGAATAGACAACGATGAAGGTAGAGTCATTACATAAGAAAACATAGATTTTAATATTTTAGGCAGCCAAATGCTATCAGTATCACGAAAAATACAAAGTGGGGGTTGTCTCAAAATACTCGCTACTGTAGAAAATCTTTGCGCTGAAACCTTGCATGGGCTAAATTTCTGTTCCAAGTATAATCGTTATGGCTGGTATCTTTCTTATGTGTTTATTTGACCCTTAACCGGCAATTTGTGAACATGTATAACCTGATCATCATTTATATATATATATATATACTTTGAACAGGAGAGACGAAAAGAGTGGTTGGTCCTTCCACTAAATTTAAAAGCGTAGTTTTGATTTATGTCAGGTGGTCAATAATAATGCCAAATACATTTGCGTTTTATGGATTTGCTAACAAATATTTAAATTATAGTCGACTTTTCTATTTTTCACTTATTTGCTCGAAAGCCCGGGAAATATATCTTCTCCATGATATCAGTACTTTATGGTCATCTGCATTCTTTAAAAAATTTCTTGCATGCAACTATTTGACTGATTAGATTTTCTCCATCTGAATATTTAAAAAGATTTTGACCCAAAAATTTATAAACTGCCCAGACCATTTTCCTAATATTATGTGGCCACAGACAAATTGCCGTTGTTTCTCTTTAAATTCAATTGTTTTTTGTATATCTAATGATGAGTTTTTTTTTTCACTGGAGCATGCCAACAGAGATTTTATGCAGCATTTATAACCTCTGAAAAGTTTCGTTCTCAGATAGCATTTATTATCTCAATAAGAAGCAAATAACAAAAATTACAAATAACATTTGACGCGGCTTTAAATCTAACAATCTTCTCCACCCTCACTCTCTAGGCTAGCACGCTACCAAGAGACCAACTTATTTGTTTGGCATTGACCTATACCCAACATCTCCTTTTATTGATTCATAAGGATTAACTGCTATCAGCAAAATATATTTCATGAAGTCTGAAGACTGAATTATACCCTTGTCCTACTTATTGAGTTTTTATCTACATGTGCATTTCCTTGGACTGAAATGAGATCGTAACATCAGAATACAAGTATTATTACAGGATAGAATAAGTGTTTACGATGATTATGGTTGAGGACGAGGATGAGGATGAGGATGAGGATGCAAATCATTAACATATTCATGTCAACAGCAATATTAATTTGATGTGAATTTGAATCCTACTTTGAACGGGGTTTCTGACTTGGGACATGCATATGCATATTTAGCAGGTTAATTTAGTGGTTTTTACATCTTAACACTCACCTTTTTAAACTCGACCAGTGTATTAACGAAAGGTATATTTAAATAAACAGCTGCGGCATGAGCGCATGATACGCCCGTCGCTTTTTTAAAGAATAAAGTTCAATAACTCCCCTTTTAATGAATAAAACCCTACAACTCGGAAACGTAAAATCTAAAATTTATGAAAATTGAAAGGAGCTCATGTCAATAGATATAAACAATTCACTTAAGTTTCTTGCAAATTGGTGAAAGTATTTTTGAGTTATTGTCCGAAAACTGAAAAAAAAAACCTTTTTTAATGAATAAAACCCCATAACTCGGAAGCGTATAATCTAAAATTTATAAAAATCGAAAGGGAGCTTACTTCAATAGATATAAACATTTCTCCAAAGTATCATGCAAATTGTTTAAAGCGTTTTTGAGTTATTGTCCGACATGCTGACGACGGACGGACAGAGGGACGGACAGACAGACAGACGGACGGACGGACGGACGGACAACGGTATACCATAATACGTCCCGTAAACGGGCGTATAAAAATGAAACAGAATAAGTATTTGATAAGTACTTTACTCTAAAATAACTTTATAATGATAACAAAACCACAAGTTCAAAACAATAATACACAATATTAAAATGTATTACAGAAGACTCGCAGTTACTGAAAGCAAGTCCGAGTTACTTAAAGTGGCTCACCCCAATAAGGACCCCCGGTAGAATTTTTTTTATTTTGACTTATTTTGTGGATCTTTTTATACTAAATCCAAAAATGCAAAGAAAAAAGGGGGTCACCAGGCTCGTTTTTCCCTCAAATGGAAGCGAAATGTGCGATTTTGACCCTATTTACAAGCATTTCCAGCCTTTCAACAATAACGGCTACATCAAATTCAAAGACTTTTAGAACCAAGTCAGTATGATTATTATGTGAAAAGACATTAAAATTTGAAATGTTAACGTTTCCATTGGTTGTTTTAACCTTAAAAATCCTTATATTTTCAGATTTATGTCTAAATTTTGCATTTTCTTATTTCAGTTTAATGCTAAAAATATTGGTTAAATCGATTTTTCGTAAAATTTCCCTTGTAGATTTTTCTTTTAAACTGATATGTCAAAGCTATGAACTTTTCGAGCATTTTAAGGTAAAATAAAATGGGTCACCAGGCTTTTAAAAAAGTTATGGACTTTTGTTTTACCCGTCTACCCCATGAGGTCTGATTTCAATGCACCCCATTAATTACTTTGTTGTGAATTCTTTATTGATCGGTTTAATAAAATAATGTTTCCAATTATGTCAAAGGACGATAATATGAATATAAATGTGTTTAACATATAATTGTTTGTAATGAAAAAGCGAAATTTTGATTTTTTTGGTGAAATACCGTTATTTTGTCAGGCGCGAGTTGTTTCCCTCTAATTTGGCGCCATAATCGGACAACATAGATTTCAGGGTCCTCATTGTTGAGCAGCATACACTTCTGATGAATACGACCATGTACATGAATAACAGACATATTTACCTGTATATATTATGAAAACCGGTTTTTTCAAAAGTGATTATTTTCTAAGGGTTTAATATTTCGCGGTAGTGTTTTGCCATGGCTTTATTTGGACTTGTTTGTTTGCTTTTTGGCCTTGAATGTTTGTCCCTAATATTTTATTAACTATGTATTTACTTTCAGGTATCACAGATCGAATTTATTCGTTCATAGTGTGTTAATTTACGTTTTGATTGAGTTAAGCCTTCCAATTGATGTTTTATCGTGTGTTTTCTATGTTGTGATGTTATACTATTGTTTCAGAAAAAGGGAGAAGGTTTGGTACCATTAAAACGTTTAATCCCGCTGCAAATGTTTGCACTTGCCCTAAGTCAGGAATCTGATGTACAGTAGTTGTCGTTTGTTTATGTAATTTATACGTGTTTCTCGTTTCTCGTTTTTATATATACTAGACCGTTGGTTTTACCGTTTGAATGGTTTTACACTAGTACTTTTGGGGCCCTTTATAGCTTGTTGTTCGGTGTGAGCCAAGGCTGCGTGTTGAAGGCCGTACATTGACCTATAATGGTTTACTTTTATAAATTGTTATTTGGATGGAGAGTTGTCTCATTGGCACTCACACCACATCTTCCTATATCTATATAGCGGGGAATAGACAACGATGAAGGTAGAGTCATTACATAAGAAAACATAGATTTTAATATTTTAGGCAGCCAAATGCTATCAGTATCACGAAAAATACAAAGTGGGGGGTTGTCTCAAAATACTCGCTACTGTAGAAAATCTTTGCGGCTGAAACCTTGCATGGGCTAAATTTCTGTTCCAAGTATAATCGTTATGGCTGGTATCTTTCTTATGTGTTTATTTGACCCTTAACCGGCAATTTGTGAACATGTATAACCTGATCATCATTTGTTGGGGAAAATATCCGTGTCAAAGAGGAGGGGATCGATAGACAGGAGGGTAGAAATGTCCTTTACCGTCAAGCGTGAAATGTCCTTTTTGCGCTACCGTTAGCGTCAAATGAGCCTTAATTCTTTATCGTCATTCGTCAAATCTAATTTCGTAGCTACCGTTAGCGTCAAATCAAGGATTTGTATAGTACTATACAAATCCTTGGTCAAATGGAGTAAATTTATCGTTAACATTATTCTAACCAATATTTTACCACCATTTCTCATGTGAGGTACCCCATTACCACCCACGGACAGGGGTCCCTGTTTCTCACATCCCTATCAGCAACTCCTATTTCCCTTCCCCTCTACTCTAACATTTCCTCCCCCTACTTCGACTTCCATCCCTCTTACTCCCAGATAAAAAGTCGGCCAAATATAATTCCAAGAATATTCATTCCCCCTTTTCGAATCCTGGTCCTTTCACCCAAAATCACGTTTGTTCCCATTCATGTTCCCCCCTTTCACATTCGCACCCCACACGTTCTCACCCTGGGTCTGTTTGTCCCCTTTTTAAAGGTAATTTTTTTGAACAATTTTTTTAATCATGCTTTAGTAAGTGTATTACTATAAAATATAGATATTAATTTTTTTTTATTGTTAAAAAAATAAAGTGACACACACTAGATCAAAGGGCACAGGATGTTAAAAACAATCATCTTTCATGTTTTCTGGTCTTTTCTATTTAAAATCTTCGTTATTTTTACTACTATCAAACTATTTTCACTTTACACCAAAATTAAGCTACATGTAGTTATAACAGCAATCATGATTTTCATACACATTACAATAATACCTTATTAGCTTTGTAAATTATCAATTAATTGGTAATTATAAATATTTAACGTTTAATAATTAATCATGTAATCACCCAAAAAAAATTATTTCATTTAAAAAGATCACGAACTTTTATTCATGAAAATATAGATCTATTGATATATATCTGAAAATACATCTAATAATTCAACATGTATTAAATTTTGAATAAAAAAAATAGGGTGCGAACTAACCCAGTGCGAACAGACCCGATACCCCCTTTTCCCACCCCCCGACTCCGGATTCCCGATCCCTCATTCCCATGTTCCCCAATTTATTTTGATTTAATTCAGTTTTGTCATCGAGGCTTTAGAAGGCCTCCGATGCCTTTATATAGAAATAAGATGTGGTATGAGTGCCAAATAGACAACTCTCCATCCAAGTGACAATGTGTAAAAAGTAAACAATTATAGGTCAAAGTACGGCCTTCAACACAGAGCCTTGGCTCACATCGAACAGCAAACCCCAAAATAACTAGTGTAAAACAATTCAAACAGGAAAACCAACGGTCTAATCTATATAAAAACAAGAAACGAGAAACACTTATGGACCACATCAACAAACGACAACCACTGAACAACAGGTTCCTATACCATACTATATATGGGTTTTACTTCTTTTTGAAAGCCGTACGGTGACATGCAGTTGTTGACATCGCTGTCCTTTGTTTAAGGTAAACATTGCGTTATTGGCAGTCGTACAATTACAACATGTCAATATAATTTATATTTTCTGTTTTTTAATGTTATGCTTATATCATGTTTATTTCTGTCCTTTTAAACTTTTATGTGAAAAATGAACAAACCACTCTGTACTTTTGACCGTATTTTCTTTTTTTGTAGAAAGTTTTGCATCACATGTTGACATCGGGAAAGGGTGCTCTCAGACACACTCCCGCGTTCCAATGTCGTCAAAACTATTTTTGAGAAGACCCCTCAAAGCGATCGTTTCCAAGGTGCTCGTCGTTAGAAACATGCGTTAAAAACTGCGCACTGTTAAAGGGCCGAGCCGCCTTAATCAGGCTACTGTTTGATGTAGTTGGGGATTATGCCTAAAAATTGGAAAAGTGTGAGACAGATCAATCAAAACTGGACGCTTTTTCTCCATGGATAAAAGATCTTCTGTAAGCATTCAGAAGCGCATTTAAAAACTACGAAGTAACATAATCATACGGGGTTCTAACCCTATCCCTCATGCAAACTCTGATTCTTTATCTGGTTTTGGCTATACTTAAGGTCTTTTGGTTTGATCAGCTCTTCAACGTTTGTATTAGGTTTTTGATTTTCAAATATTTTGGCCTCAACATCACTTAAGAGACATTAATTGTCGAAATGCGCATTTGGTGCAGTACAATTGGTATCGATTATATCATTATTCCATAAGTCCGAGGTTGTGGATGCTTTGTTACGATAGATATGTTGTTTTTTCAATTTTTATTTGTAAAAATCCTTGTTTGGAATGAAGTCTAATTAAAGAACTTTGAAAGCACAGCTATACTGTGAATCCCGCATGCATATACTCCTACATCAAGCACAAACAACGAGATTTTAGAAAATCACAAATCCGTCTTTCTCCCCTGTGGCATCAACATATGAATTTAAAAAGACGATTAAAAAAATGTTCTATACACTGGATACATAACCTTTACAAACATTCTTAAAAAGAACGAAATATAGTCTGGTCGTCAAGATTTTCGACTAAATATCCTTATGGTCTGTCTCAAATTTAAGAAACATTATTACAATCATTTTCTTAGAAATACTTTGCAAGACAAATTAAATCAAATGAAATGACTATTTTTGGTTAGAATATAAAAACTTTTATTGTTGTTGATGTATGAATGATTTTATATATGCATGTTGTATTTTGTTATTGAATGATTACCGTATGCATGTATTTTGGTTGTAGGCCTCAATGAAAATTCGACAAGTTCTATTTAAGTTGACCTCTTTTTCAAAAAAGAATTTATTGTCATTATTATTATTCCATGGTAGATGTTGTACGCATAGCTAGAGAAGTTTACCACGTGAATGCACTTGTCTTATTCCTATAGGAGTATATGCGATTCCCTCAGTTTTTCATTTTTACCTTGATTTGTATCTATTTAATGGATTTATGGGATAGGAACATCAGTAAACTACTGTTGCCTCAAATGAATTAACTTATGCAGTCCTTTGTTTAATGTTGGTTGCTGTACTACATAGAGAATGTTTTCAGCAACGTTATAAACAGTATAGCAGAAACCATATAGTTCAATGTCCAGAAAATAGGACAGAATTCTATTTGAGTATACCTTCCAAGTATTAATCAGTATATTTATGTGCATCCCCTAAAAAATACCAGCCACAGTGATTAATAAATCTACGGTATGGTTATAACCTTTTTCAATAAGTTTATCAATTCAAAGAGAAAGATTTTAAGGAAGTCCTAAATTTGTTAGCCTGTAAATAAAATCGCCGTACAAATCTGTATGCAAAATACTATTCTTTATTAAATTTGTGTAGGTGCAATCATACTTCTACAATACATTTCTAATTTGTGATACAATTAGTTAAAAAGGCGTTGCTAATTTAAAGTATCTATGTCCATATTTCAAAAACGTTTTTAGCTATAAACTTTTACGTTCACAGAGATTCTGCAAACTCGTGCATATCGGAGAAACATATTAATTTACACTTAACAAGGAGAAATCAACGGAATGTTACCATTACCATCATGGAATGGGAAATAAGCATTCGAAATGTAAAATCGTCCCATAAATCATAATGTTTTATATGAATATAACCATGAGAGAGTATAATACTAAGGTTCCAAAAGGACATCGGTCACGATTAATATTTGCTTTAATAAGAATGAGTTGAGGTGAAAAAACTTTACTTATATATTCAGAAAATTGTACATGGTTACCAATTTGTCAAGTCTTGCTAAACATATGTATCAAGCGACATTTCGTTAGTTCTTTGTGATGTTTTCCATAAACTGTGATTCATAACAGTAAATAAATCTGCAATACGAGGGGCGAAGTTAGTCCCCATCTGATTACCAATCACTTTGTGGTTAACTTTATTTCAAAAACGAATATAAATACAATCAAGCACAAAAAAAAAACGAATGGCTTTAATCATTTCAGTGTGACACAATACGGCAGGAAGTTCCTTCTCCAATAGAGACAACAGACGAATTATTCATGCTAAAATATGTTCCTACAAGTTAGTCAAACATACCGATCTTATAATCAACTTTAATTATCATTATAACTTTAAGGTAAATTGTAACTAGTGAAAGACATCAAGAAATCACTCAATATGGAAATGGCAATGTCTTTTATCTAACCTTAAACATGTTAAAAAAGTTCAGATTTCAGTCAGTTGTGTAAACTCTCCAACTAGGGTTGAATTTGACAAAACGTGAGAGATTGAAATAAAAACAATATTGTCCGGGATCAAGGATAGATAAGATTTTCACAAGTAGAAACAACATAGACATTGAAAAAATGGAACAAAACACAACACTAAATATTGATGCTACAGAAACATGACTCCCTTTAAATAAAACTGTTGGTAAACTGAAGTGACTAACTAGGATCTTCAGAAAAGGGAAAGGGAGTCGCTGGTGATTTTACGACATTATCTCAGGTTAACTTATGAACATGGTCTATCTTTCGGTCTCTTCTTTAAAAATTAAAAAAATTCACATCCTCCCTGTCTTAGACAATGTTGAGGTATCTTGTTTTAACACAGCTATAAGGTTTATATTAAAGTGGTACATAACACTACAGGGAGATAACTCTTTAAAAATCAACTGAACGTTTTAATTACGTTCTATTGTTAAGGAAATATTAAGCTTCTCAATGATTCAAATTAAGTTAGTGTTTGTCAAACTGCCATATATCCAATGAAATTTTTCCGATAAAGTGTGTGGTTCAAGTTTTTTGAATTTTTTATATTTTTTCAAAGGGTCAAAGTGAATATTTTGTAAAAATTTTATGAAAATTAAACGAGCCAAATCAATTTTAGTCAAGGTGTTTGGTACCACCTTAAGCCCACAAATTTTCACTGTCTGAGAATAAGGAGTGTTATGTTCAATGTCAACGTAAGCAGAAATAGATATTTAGTTGAAGTCATATTTATGCTTTGTCTTTTATAGTTGAAGGATAGAATAAATACAATGTAGTTTAATATTATCAAAATTAGGAGGCACATGTTTATGCCCGTTAAAATCAATCAATGAATATACTTGATAAATAATGGCAACAGAAGTATACCGCTGTTCAAAAGTCATAAATCGATTAAGAGAAAACAAATCCGGGTTACAAACTTAAACCGAGGGAAACACATCAACTATAAGAGGGAAACACATCAACTATAAGAGGAAAACAACGGAACAACAGAAACACTGAGCTGCAACAAAAACAAACGCCAACATACATAGAAACGGACTATTTGATAACAACTGCCATATTCCTGACTTGGTACAGGACATTTTAAGAAAAAAATGGTGGGTTGAACCTGGTTTTATGGCTAGCCAAACCTCCCGCCTATATGGCAATGTTAAAAAATATCGCCAAAATGACAACACTACGTGACAGGAATACAGTACAAACAAACGCTCAGCACAGAGAAATGCATAAACAAACAATATAATAGTACATTACAACACGAAAACCGCAGAATAACAACGGACATCTCCCATTAACAACAGCACAGGACACCACAAACAGTGACGTAGTTTTGTGTCGTATATATAATCTTGCAATTCATACAATTATATGGAACGAGATCTGAAAATTCACAATTATTTTCCAAATACTAGTCCAAATAATTATCAAGATTATGACGGTCTTGAAAGGCTTTTTTAAATTATTGCTGTGACGACATCATAATTATTTGGACTAACACAATACTATATCCAGGGAAAATTGGTCCAATTGCCAGAGTGAATCGTTTTTTTTTTCTATTTTTCGTCCTTATAACTTAATGGTTTACACAGTAAAACATCTACTTTGCCTTGTCTTTACAAATGCATGAGTTAGTAAATTGTTACCTCAGCTTTTCTAATTAAAAATTACAATATACTTTTGAGAAAACAAATTTGAACACCGTGTCCTTTATGTCACTTTTTGGTTTGAGCTGACTGTCTAGTAGTTGCGTGCTTGTGGGTAAGGTATTTTTTTAATTCCGAGTGGGGTTATACGAAAGGTTTTTAATTATGCTATATACCTTTGAGAACGCGATATAAAGGAGTAAGAGCAAAAAAAAAAAAAGATACCACGTAAAAAATCCGCCAAAGAGTGTCGGTCTTTAACAAAGCAGTTTTCATTTCAATACATTAGACCTTTTCATTTTATCACACATAATATCAATGTTATATTTGCTACTGGACGTCTTTAGTGAATCAATTATTCATTTTAATTTTTTTTTTTTTTATTAAAAATATAAAGACATTTGGAGATTCGCCTTAAACATGTACTTGTAAAAGGAATAAAGGAAATTACATATCCTTGTTGTGGTTTTTGGTTTGGGTTTTTAAGAAGATGTAGATTGCTGATATTATAGTTTTTTGCGAGCATTTAAATACATTTGAACTATAGGAAACCTCAAGTGTCCTTGTAATTGTTAGTTTCCTATTTAGATCAGACATATACCGGTATATCCTAAAGTAACAAACATATTACAGAAAAATACTACTATAATGTAAGAAAAAAATTGCTCAAATGAACTTTCTGTTTCTTTAACTTTTTTTATGTTTTCTAGTATTTTATCGGAATTATAAATATTTTTCCAAAATTATTACCATATAAATCAATGACCTCGAGCAAATATTCATACTTCAAAAATGTTTAAATCTCCTATTTCTTTTTTTTTTTTTTTTTAATATTTCCAAAAACGGATTCAAAATAAAAACCAGATGTTTGCTTAGCCCTTTTTAACAGTAAAATTTAAAAGTAATAACACTTTTCTAATGCCTTAGATTCAGTTAAATTCAGAGCATAAAAATGAATAAAAGGAGATGTGGGGTATACGTAAAAAAAATAGCAAGACAGTGGCACAGAAAGACATCTGTAGCCAAGAGGTCAACATACAGTCTTCAACGGTGGACATATCTCTTTACAATATGTTATGCTTTCTAAGTTGTAAACAAATTTCACAGTGACTATCAAAGATCTGTTATCAACACAAAATTCCACAAATGAATCATTCTTTATGGTAACAAAATATTTTCAATACTTACAAAACTTTAAACGCAAAATATATTTCTAATAATGCTAATGACGTGTTATAGCTTATTTTAAATCCATAATTGGGATGACTTGTGATTTATTGGTTGTTAGGGCAATTGACCTTATCGGAGTTGAACTAACCCTGTTAGCGCATATTTACCAGTTTCTCCGCTCGACTGAAACCCTGTTACTTATTCGCTACTTATTTGTTCCTTTTTCGATTTTTATACGTTGCACCTTTTTAATGTTTTCTTTTCTTTTTTTTATCTTGTCTCTGGTGGTAGTTCTTGGTTGGTAGAGGTTGAATTACCCTATTAGCGCGTACGTACCCGTTTTTTCGCTCGACTGATACCTTATCACTAATTCGCTACTCATTTGTTGCTTATTCGAATTTTATACGTTGCACCTTTTTCGTGTCTCTGGTGTTGGTTCTTGGTTCAAAAAGGTAAAAATTACCCTATTAGCGCGTGTGTACCCGTTTCCACGCTGGACTGATACCCTGTTACTTATTCCCTACTTATTTGTTCCTAATTCGATTTTTATACGTTGCACCTTTTTAATGCTTTCTTTTCTTTTCTTTTCTTGTCTCGTCTTAGTTCTTGGATGGTTCAGGTAAAATTACCCTATTAGCGCGTATGTACCTGTTTCTGCACTCGACTGATACCCTGTTTCTTATTCGCTACGTATTCGTTCCTTATTCAATTTTTATACGTTGAACCTTTTTAATGCTTTATTCTGTTTTATTTTCTTGTTTCTGGTGTTAGTTCTTGGTTCGTAGTGGTGAAATTACCCTATTACCGCGTACATGTATGTACCCGTTTCTGCGCTCAACTGATACCTTGTTACTTATTCGTTCCTTATTCTCTTTTTTATACGTTGCATCTTTTTAATGCTTTTTTGTCTTTTTTGTTTGTTTTGTCTCTGGTGTTAGTTCGTGGTTTGTAGAGGTGAAATTACCCTTTAAGCGCGTGTGTAGAAATAAGAAGATGTGGTTTAGGTGCCAATGAGACAACTCTCCATCCAAGTCACAATATGTAAAAAGAAAACAACTATAAGTCAAAGTACGGCCTTCAACACGGAGCCTTGGCTCACACCGAACAGCAAGCTAAAAAGGGCCCCAAAATGACTAATGTAAAACAATTCAAACAGGAAAACCAACAGTATAATCTAAATAAAAACGAGAAACGAGAAACACTTAAGAACCACATCAACAAACGACAACCACTGAAACAGATTCCTGACTTAGGACAGGTGCAAACAAATGCAGCGGGTTTAAACGTTTTAACAGGTGCCAACCTTCACCCTAACCTGAAATAATAGTGTAACATTACAACATAGAAATACACACTATAAAATATCAATTGAAATGGCTTAACTCAATCAAAAAGACATATTAACAAAAACAAGTAAACATACACTGAACGAATAAATTTGATCTATGACACAATGTCAAAAGGACAACTATAACCTTGGAGAAAATGGCGTTAAATAAAATAACGTACACAGGTGAATTTAAATATAATAATTTTGTTGTTAGGAGTACGGAGATATTTTTTACAAAATAAATAAATTTGTTGCTCATAGTACGAGAACAGCAGTGAAAATTTATCGTCATACTAAATACTTATCAAGGTGGTACATACTAAAAATAGTGAGACAAGATATAACACAAAATAAGTAAACATTGAATAACAAAAATGCATTACAAATTGTGTAACAGGTCAAATTAACACGAAAGTACGATTTGAGAGTACTCGCAGTTACTGAAAGCTAGTTAAAAGCCAAAAACAATAAATAATAAAAAAATCATGCATCAGAGACTAAAATCAACACGTTTTTGCGCTGGACTGATACCCTGTTTCTCATTCGTTACTTATTCGTTCCTTATTTGCTTTTAATATGTTGAACCTTTTTTAGCGTTCTTTTCATTTATTTTCTTGTCTCTGGTGTTAGTGCTAGTTTGGTGGAGTTTATTGAATCCTGTTAGCGCATATATACCAGTTTCTGAGCTCGACTGATACCCTGCTATTTATTCGCTACTTTTTTATTCCTTATTCTCTTTTTACAAATTGCACCTTCTGTTCTTTTCTTTTCTTGTCTCTAGTGTTAGTTTTTGATTCGTAGAGGTGAAATTACCCTATTAGCGCGTACGTACCCGTTTCTGCGCTCGACTGATACCCTGTTACTTATTCGTTCCTTATTTGCTTTTTATATGTTTCATCTTTTAAATGCTTTCTTTTCTTTCATGTTTTTGTCTCTGGTGTTAGTTCGTGGCTCGTAGAGATTAAAGTACTCTTTAAGCGCGTATGTACCCGTTTTAGAGCTAGACTGATACCCTGTTACTTATTCGTTCCTTATTCGCTTTTTATACATTGCACCTCTTTAATGGTCCGTGTATATTTGAGTCCATTCGTTTTTCGTTTTGAAATATCAAAAACAAAAAACGAAAATTGAAAGTGTTTTCATTTTTCATTTTTGATTTCTCAAAAACCAAAATGAAAAACAAAAGTGTTTTCGTTTTTCGTTTTTGAATTCTCAAAAACCAAAACGAAAAACGAAAGTGTTTTCATTTTTCGTTTTTGATTTTTCAAAAACCAAAATGAAAATCAAAAGTGTTTTCGTTTTTCTTTTCTGATTTCACTAAACAAGAAAAGCATCTACATTTGGAATCAATTTCTGTATTTTGCTCTATTTAATTCTTGTTTTACGTTGTACAGTGTTTACCTTTCATTTTTCATAGCCATTGATACCCCGATGTATTTACTACTTAATGTAGATAGAATAGACCGCCTGACTTATGATTTGAACTAAGGTGATTAATGAATCAAAGACTTTCAAATTTCCCTATTTTTATTTATAATAAAATATAAAATTATTATATTTAAATATAAAATGAATTTCAAATTTAAATAATACAATGAAATATTATATAAATATGATAAAAATAAAACGATTGATTACAACATCACATTAACAAGGGAGGTTACTACTTATCTGATAAGAAAACTAGCCCTGTCGTTTAAAGTATGCACAGCGGTTATCAGATCAATAGTATTTAAATCGGAGATAATGTCGACGAATGGAAAAGACTTTATCAATCTGAACAATAAGGATGAATGATCTTTACTTTTAAGTTTGAAAAGTTGGTTATTCAGGCGCGTAGCTACGTTCACGTCAAAACGCCCGGGCGTGCACGTGAATTTTGGAGGGAAAAATATTTTGATCCAAATAAATTAACGGAACTGCTAAAAGCACACGAAGAATTGTAATGATTTAATTCTTTGATGACTCGTAATTGAAGAATAAAGTGACGAAATTTACTTTTTAGTCAAATGGTATCATATTATATATTTTTTTCACGTTCTGTCAAACTTTGAATCTACTGTGAATATTCTACTCGGATTACTATTGTTTAAAGCAATTAAGTATCTGCTGGGATACAATATGTGTGACTTGCATTTTTATGTTACACCAGACCATCTATGAAAATATATTATTCCATGCGTCCATTAATGAATTTTTCCCGTAAAATGGTGTGAAAATTATATGAAGTTAAAATAATTATTAGAATTTGCTTTTTTTACTATTTTTGTCAAGTTTTGATTTTTTTTGATTGATTGGTTTACCCAACATCTCCTTTTAAATATATTCTAAAGTAACTGGTTTGGACATTTTTCTCTAAAACAAAGAACCATTAGATTCCAAATCAACACAATGAAATCAACATGATAAAAAAACCCGAATCAAACTTTAAAAGAGAGGCGAAAGATACCAAAGAGATATTAAAACTCATCAGTTGAAAACAAACTGACAATGTCATTTCAAAAGACGAAAAACGACGAAAAGACAAACAACAGTACATAAAAGGCAACATAGAAAACTAAAGACTAGGCAATACGAACAATACCTAAAACCGGGTTGATCTTAGATGCTCTAAAAGGGTAAGCATATCCTGTTCCACATGTAGCACCCGTCATGTTGCTCATGTAAGTAAAAACTCGGTTATAAGTCAAATTCGGTACGTCAAATTCGAGGAAAAGAGGACGGGAGGACGGAATTGTGGTTACAACAATGAAACATGTCCGTCGTCATCTGTGAAACAATCAACCAACTCGTGATAGCGATCTTAAAATTTTCGAAGGGATGCTTTCAACTTCACCACTGGGATCTTTTGGTTTAATAGCTTCCTTGTAAGTAGCAACCTCATTCAAGGAAATTATGATGAGAAATGCAAGTTCTGAAATATCGTATCAACTAGGAGATATATACTCCATATATACAGGTTCTACTGGAATGTTGCTTCATAGAAATGGAAAGTTCACAACTGGGAAGCTGGAATCATCTCTTATGTAGTAAAGTTTTGTCCTCAACCGACCAAGTATGTTGCTATTGATGAATTTTGAATGACAGAAATGGTATCTTTTCACGATAACGCGTGAGCTTCCAGGGGTTTCGCCCCTACCCGGAGGTCCTCTGCCCTGGGGGCGCTGCGGGCCTTTAAACCCCTCGCCGCGGTTCGGGCGTACACTTATAAAAGGCCTTGCTACGCCATTGGTTATCTAAGATTATTAGAATTGCATGATGACTGAGCCTTAGGGAACAGTCATTATTTATCAGCTGAGGGGGTCGGTGCATCGGGGGGGGGTCACACGATTAAAGTTGTTTTTATGACTGAACTGACAAGTATATATATAGATTGTTGCCGATATTGAAGTGAGTGTGCAATCTGTGAAATAATTTCTGTCATTGTTAAATCTTTGATAGTGTAAAGCACCAGCAGGATGCCTAATCTCTCAAGGTAGTGAATCCGATCACTCCTTTATATCACAGTCATCTGTTATGGTTCATTATCCATAGGATGTGTAAATTTACAATTCTAGTGCTACTTATCTTAAGATTAACAACTGTATGAAACATTTTAACCTAGGTTTGACTACAGGAAAGTTTCTGAACACGCATAGTCAACTTTCTAAAGTGTTTAAATCATTTTGATGTGATTCTTGGGATAGAAGGTGTGTATATTCTTAAATCATTTGATAATAGGTATAATTATGTTATGAATTTATTACAAAGATATCGAATAAGAATATTAGATAGTTTGGATGGTAGGTCTTTCACTTCTGTATTCTTTAATTTTTAAGGTATTTTTCTCTATTCTTTATATTTTCTCTTTTCGTTATATTCTAACACCCCAGTATTCTCTATTCTTTATTCTTTTTTCTATTTTTTCTGTTCTTTCTTTTTTTTTGGGTCTATTTTTCTATAGATTTGATCCATTCGTCTTTATTCTGTAAACCCTATCCAGACCCTCACAAGAATACTTGATGGGCACCATGGCATTCACAAATACAAAACAATATACGTAAAACATTTTCACGTCGAAATATTATAATAAAATTGAGAATTGAAAGGGGTAATGTTTCAAAGAAACAACAACCCAACCAAAGAGCAAAAACAGGCTAATAATGAGTCTTCAACACAGTGAGAAAACCATGCTCCCGAGGCGAGCTTCAGCTGGCCCCTAAACAAAATGTGTACATTTTTAGTTCAGAGAAAAGCACACTTTACTCCAAAACATCTAAATGAACCAAAATTTTAAAAATATACAAGACTTACAAAGACCAGAGGTTCCTGACTTGAATATATATTCCTTTATCTCAAATAAATCATGTACATATTTAATGAACCATAAAATCAGTAAAATTTGCAATGTGTTATTCCAGTTACACTTCCTTTATTGGAATACTGATTTTTTTATTATCTTTTTTTTTCATTTTCAAATTATACTGTGACAGCAAATGTACATTCATTCATAATAAAGAGTAAAAATCATTATTGAAAGTTTATCTATATAAAATTTGTAGAATTATAGGTTGCAGTAAAATAATGTAAATTGGAACAAAGAAATATCTCTTTTTTTTCTTTCTTTGTCATCCCATTCATTTTTCATAGCACATGCTCATGTATGTAAACAAATTTGGTTTATAGTGACTTTAATAGCTTTACTTATTAAGGATTAGCATTTTCAAAATCAGGAACAATATGTATAGGTATAACGTCATTCTGTACATGAAGGCTCAAGTTAATTTGCAATATATTTTTTTTTCATTAAAATGCTTATTTTCTCAATTTATCTACATGCAAGTGTCAGATATTCTTATTTGACAAAAAACATCAAGAAGAAAAACTGTTTGTTATACTCAGGATTTCTCAAAGCCTGTTACTATGTAGCTGGTAGTCATCTACTTCTCACAACTGTTAATTGATGGGGATTTTTTTTTGGGGGGCCAACTTGTGAAACTATTTTGTTAGGGGGGTCATTATGCGGTTTTTAAGAATGATGGGGGGGGGGGGGGTGCAAACAAAAAAATGTATGTGAAAAATTTGAACCGACCCCCTCAGCTGATAAATAATGACCATTCCACGAACATTCAAGCTCAGCATTCATGACGGTAATATGTATACGCTATTTAGATTATTTTAAAAAAAAGTTCACACTCCAAGTCGAGGTTTAGGAGGCCATCTTATGAGTCACCAGGAAGCAGTCCAAAAGGAGATGTCTATCACGATGCTCGGCACATTATTGTACTTCCCGCCTTACTTGACTTATTTCAAAATATAAAATATGTGAAAAAATTGCTACGACTTTTTTTTTATTAAGTCGCAAATCACGAAACATAAGGTTGTGAGACTAATTGAGTTTACATCATTTTCCTATTATTTTGCCTCAATAATTGGTGGTTTATTTTGTTCGTTTTGACTTTGCGAGATTGCAATACAGATATTTTGATAATCATTCATAACCGTGAACTTGTTGGAGCATTTTTTTTCAAGCAGTAAAGCATCGAAACTTAATTGTTGGCAGCATTTTGGGGTCAGCCACAGAAATAGCCATAAGCACAGGCACTTGAGAAACATGTGGCTTTCCTCCAATTGTTAGGAAAAAAAGGGGGGTCTTTGAAAATTACGAGACCAATTTTCCCTGGACTTATTTCACTCAAAATCTAAAATTGGTCTGCACATTGCAAATTGAAGATGACGTTATATATTGTAACAATGTTTTACATATTCCCCTGAAATCAAAATACTATTCAGTGCTATATGTTTCTGTTGGAGGCATTGTATTACAAAATTGCAAAGGGTTAGACCATACTTCTAACTATCTTTTTTTTCACTCACAGGGTCCAAAATGTGTTTTTCATATCTTTATCATACTTGAAATGTAATATTAAAAAGTTTAAATTATATATTTAAAATATCTTTTTTTGTAATTTTAGTTCATTTATGTGTTTCGGAGTTTAGTGTGACGTCCATTTTCACTGAATTAGCACACATTTTTGTTTATGTGCCAACTAAAGCCCGCCTCCGGGTGCAGGATTTTCTCGCTGTGTTGAAAACCCATTGGTGGCCTTGGTCTGTTTGTTTGCTCTTTGGTCGGGTTGTTGTCTCTTTGACACATTCCCAATTTCAATTCTCAATTTTATTTTAACTATTTTACACATGAATTTCCAAAAACTCAAAATGCTATTCAGCGTTACATGTTGCATGCTGTTGAAGATACAAATTTGCTTTTACATGTTTTTGTCAAATTTTGCATCGAAGGCCGTCGATAGTCAACATGAATAAGTGTCCGAAAGACAATAAATTGCTTTACTTCTAACACAATTTTGGATTTGGTTAACGATGACCTTCTTGTACGTTTTAGGAATAAATACTAAAAAGCAAAAATTTGTGCAAAAATCGCGATTTTGAGCTATCTTTAGGCGTTTATAAGTTGGTGATACGTTTGAAATTAAGCAATCATATTGTAAAACCCTTAGAGTGTACACTTTGGGATGTGGTACTATGAGTCTAAGTAAACTTTAAGATTGATAGACTTTTTGTAAATGGCCCTGGTTTGAAATAAAAAATAGTTAACTAATTTAATTTTGTTTATTCATTTTGACGATCACTACTTAAACGTTGCCAAAATCTTTCAAAAAATTTTCCAGTTTGGACTATTTGCAGACCCTTTAGGCGTTTATAGTTTTGTAATCTGTTTAAGAATTACCCATTACTAGTATATTGTTAGAACCGTAGAGAACACACACTGGGTTGCGATACGTGAGCTAAGAATTTAGTTACAGATTGATATACTTTTTAACTAAAGGCTCTAAAGAGCCTGTGTCGCTAACCTAGGTCTATGTGCATATTCAACAAAGGACACTTTCCAACACAGAAGACGAGAATAGAATTCATCACAAAAATCTCTGTTTCGTTGGTCTTGTATTGCTGATCATTAAGTCTGCTTAAAATAAAAAAAAATAAAAATAAAACGTTTCTCTCCATCTTCTCTAGTTTTTGCTCAAAACACAAAAGAGGGTATGAAAGTGACTCGTTAGTAGATCTTGCCTTATCCGTCATTTTTGTGATTTAAAGTGTCTATTTATCTATTATAATTTTTATCATGTAAGCAAAACCCCCCAAAAATGATAAAAATCGTCATTAAAGGGCAATAATTCCAGGGAGACGTCGGACGATTTCCTCAATATTGTTAATTGTAGATATTGTCTTGCTGATCACTTTTGCTTATTAAAGTTTCTATCTATCGATTATAATTTTAAAGATATACATTTGTAAGGCAAAACCGCAAAAAAAGGTATAAATCATCATCCAAGGGCAATAACTCTAATAAGGAGTCGGCTGACGATTTCGACAATTGAACTTATCTGTAGAACTTGTCTTGCTGATCATTTTTGCATTTAAATGTTTCTCTGTATCTTTTATAGTTTTCAAGATAATAGGCAAAAACGAAAAGAAATGTAGAATTTGTCATTTAAGGGCAATAACTCCTATAAGAAGTCGCCTGTCAATCTTGACATGTATGGACAACAGAGCTCAACATTCTGAACATTTTGCTCATGTCAGATTTTCTCTATTCATAACGGTTTTCGAAATAATAGACAAAACTTGCATTTCTATCCTTTGTTCTATTTTAGTCATCGTACACATTTTTCAAGCTAGATACCCCAATAATGATTGTGGCCAAGTTAGTTTAAATTTGGCCAAGTAGTTTTAGAGGAGAAGATGTTTGTAAAGGTTAACGGACGACGACGGACGACAAACGCGACAGACGACGACGACGACGACGGACGCCAAGTGATGAGAAAAGCTCACTTTGCCCATTAGTGAGCTTAAAATGGCCATGGTGTGAATAAAATTCAGGGGAAAATTGGCCATTAGTCTTCCTTTTTAAAATTATTTACAATTATTTAATGCGTTCTTTTTGTACAGTAGATACGTGTTTCATGTAAGAACATAACGACAGAAAATATATACGGAAGCGTATATGGTCCTCGTCTTAGCTTAATATGTATCTCGGACAAGTTTAAACATCAGTGCAGATCAACTAAGATTGAGTTGATGAGAGTAAATGCGATTATATAAGTTAATTTAAAATGGAGTAAAAGAACGACAACAAAAATAGTAAAACTGTTGTGTTTTAACTAGTTTGGCTAACGGTAAGAACTATAATTGTGTTTTTTGCTGTACATGTTCTGATTTTGTGTCATGTATGGATACCCTATATCCTTCCTTTCTATCATGGAGGTTTAAAGTCATTGTGAGAAAAACGGCGTTAAAAATGAACGTAACGCTAAATAATGCATATGCTATATAGGAGTTCATTTCTGTACTAGATTTAAAGTTTAAGTGTCCTTTATAGCTTACTGTTCGGTGTGAGCCTAGGCTCCGTGTTGAAGACCGTACTTTGACCTATAATGGTTTACATTTATAAATTTTGACTTTGATGGAGAGTTGTCTCATTGGCACTCATACCACATCTTCTTATATCTATTTAAGCATTACAGATGAAATATAGTTTAAAGTCTTTTCATTTAACGTAAAATTAATCATATTCAGCTACTTGACGGTTGATATTCTGCACGTATTGGCTTTTTTAAAGCACTTTTTTTTCCCAGTGTTCTTTTCACAAGTAAATTGTGTATGGCAGCCTGGAGTCAAATTACAATGTAGTAACCCCTCTTCATCAGGTACGAGGTATTTTAATCAAATTATAAATACTAGTATGTATACAATGTGCGTCTAACTCCCAGTTTGCCATGCACCACCGTCCCTTGGTGGCTTTTGCAGTTAAATTACATATCCAATGAATTGTAAATATAAACAAAATGCTCAGCGGGGCACAGAATGATACGACCGCAGATGTCGAACCATGAACAGTTAGGACAAGTATGGACACTAAATTCAAGCTTGATACAGCTCTGAATTTGAATCTTGATTAAATATTTGACACAGCATAGGTTTTTGACACAGAATAAATGTGGTCAAATACCTGAAAAATTAAAAAATTGGACTTTTATAGAACAAGGAGATGATGAGGTATAACTGCCACTGAGACAACTATCCACCAAGGTTCAAATAAAGTTGATGTAAGCAATTAAAGGTAACAGTAAGGCCTTCAACAATGAGAAAAAACACTATACCAAATAGTAGGCTATAAAAGGTCCCAATATGAAAAATATGAAACAATTCGGTTGAGAAAACTAACGGCCTAAGATTAAACAAAACAATTAACGAAAAACAAATATGACAGACAAGAACCAACGACAACCACTGTACTACAGGCCCTGTACTTGAGACAGGCACGTACAGAATGTGGTCCAATATCCAAAATCTAAATACATTTGTACAAGGTTAGATTCAGCACCAAGAATTTAATCCACTAGTATTTATCAATGGACAAAAACAGCTAAGTTTGTCAAGGGGTTAGGTTCATAAAAGAATTATATATAAATTAATTTATATAGAATAAAAACAAACCTACCACCAAGTTCTTAAAAATATTTACAAAAGAAATTAAAAAAAAAAAAACAATTCACAAAATATCACTCATCATTAATACAATTATATCTTTAAAAAAAAATCCATAAAACTTACCTTTAATTATTTTTAAAACGATCTATTATTGAATAGAAAATTTCAAACTATATTTATACATAATTTCTTCTATAAAATTAAAATTTAATGCGGTATCTATTTTTAACTGAGAAGGCTCGAGGGCTGATATTGACCGAGGGCTGATAATACATCTGATATGCCATGTTATGATCTTTTTATCATACGCTTCAACAATGGAGAAAAATAATAGTTTAATATATTGATACGTTTTAGTGGTTCTCACGTAGAAATTCAAAAAGTGAAAAGTTTACGGACTCCAAATGTAGTACATCCGATATGAAATCTTTCTATCATATGCCTCAACAGAGGAAAAGAACAACAGCATGATATGTTTTCATATTGACGATAAAAAAAAACCAACAAAACATAATGAACACTGTTTGGAAAAGTTAACATTTGTAAAGTAACTTTCTAAATTATGCTGGAAACTTTAAAAATGCATTTATTGTATCATTTTATTATTTTTTTTGCATTTTACATAATATGTTATAATTATATTGTATCGTAATAATTGTTTAGTACCTGACTTTAATTGTAATGTTTTCACTGAAAATGTACCATTCAGGTGTATTTTCCGGAATTTGCCGAGTATCACCGGAATGCCATGCGATAACGTTACGGAAAGGCGTGTGATAATAGTTGAAGCATGTGATAAATTTTTCATATCAGCCCGCTAAACACCATTTCGGAAAAATATGGAATTCACGTAAATTTAATGCTATTATCATGCTGTAAAAACTATATGTTATTTGCTCTAAGTATATGATAATAAATATAGATTATAACATGGCATGTTTCATATCAGACCCCTTATCAGCAATAGGTCATGATATCAGTCCGAGAGCCGACAGGCTCGAGGGATGATTTTGACCATGGGCTGATAAGGGGTCTGATATGAAACATGACATGTTATGTTCTTTTTATCATATACTTGAGCAGAAGCCATACAGACCAGAAAACCTTTTTAAAACTTTATAAAATTCATTTATTGTTTTATTTGTTTTTCATTTTTTTAATATAAAAATTGTCCTGTTTCTAAATATTCGTTCTTTTATTCTACTTAGTTATGTTTTTCACTAAAATGTACCACTGAGGTTTTATTTTCCGGAATTTACAGAATGACGTCGAAATGCTTTGCGATAACGTTAAAGAAAGGCATGCGATAATAACCGGAAGCAGTTGAAATAAACCGGAAGCAGTTGATATATACCGGAAACAGTTGATAACGAAAGTCATATCACACGGCTAAGACAATAAATTCGCCATTTCAGAATCTAATGCATTCTGGGTAATATTTTCAAAAGCGTACACCAAAACGTTATGATTGGTTTAAAACGTCGTAAACAAAGGAAATTGAACCAATGACGTAACGTTATTTTCTTTTTGGTGTATGAACAATGAGATTACCCAAAGTCCTTTAGATTCTGAAAAGGCCAAATTACAAATAAGTTTTATCAAGGGGTACAATTATACCATTATTTCCTACAAGTATATGATAAATATTTTTTCACGACAAAACATTTTCATTTATCTATGTTCTTAAAATTATTTTCATGAATATTTATTGATGAAATTAGTATATAACAAGCGATAAGGAGTGTTATTTTGCACTCGATGATATCCGCGTAATTATACGAAATACGTTCGGTTATCAGTCAAAAACCCAAGTCATGTGGGTAGAAATGTCTGTGGCAACATAACACCGGAATGCCCTCACGGTCATCCGCTGTAAAAATGAAATTGGATATTTACCTATCATGATCCAATATCCAACATACATGCGGAGATTAAGTAATCAAAAGACCCCTTGATTTCAATTTTTGTTAAAATCAAACTAAAATTGATTATGAACGCTTTGGACCTTAATGTGGACCAATTTCAAAACCGGGCCCAAAATCAAAAATCTAAATACACGGTTAGATTCACCAAAGCATAGAACCATAATAGTCTATTTTATTTGTTAAAATCAAGCAAAGTTTAATTTTGGACCCTTTGGACCTTCATGTGGACCAAATTGAAAACGGACCCCAAAATAAGAATCTATAAATACACGGTAAGATTCTGCATATAAAAAAACCCCCAAGAATTCAAGACTATGAATTAAACCCCATTGAATTGGTCAAGATATGAGCAACGAATGCAAAGTATAAGAAAAGTATTGTTTTTAAGCCCTGTTTCCTAAAACGGTTCATTTTAGACTTATACTGAAGTTATTGCCCGTAAACCAGAAAATCCTAGTTTTTTCCCCCGATGTTTTGGTCCGTAATTCTTGAACGTTTTGGACCATAACCCCCAAAATCAGTCTCAACATTCCTTATGAAGTATGGAACCTTGTGGTACAAATTCATTGAGATCCATACACTTATAATTAAGTTATTGTCCTGAAACAAGAAAATTTTTTTCCCCTTAATTCCTACAAAGTTGGGACAATTAATAACCCTCAAATCCATTCCAACCTTCCTTATGTAGTATGAAACTTTGTGGTACAATTTCATAAAGATCCATACACTTACATGTATACTCCAGTTATTGTTTTGAAACCAAATGTCTTCGGAAGACGACGACAAACGTCATACCATTATACGACCGCAAAATCACTCTTTTATGCAAGGTTGTGCATGAGATGGTAATGAAGGATGGCTTTTTAATGTCCAGTGGCAAATTAAATGCATATTCAGGACGAGAACATGTTATTGTAATATGAATTATTAACCCTGCTTTGGATTATACCGACACACTGAGCGTGACGTGCTACTTCGCGATGTTATAGTTCGCAGGAAGACATGTTATCCTACGCGGATTCAATATTTTGACTCGGAGCCGACAAGTCTCTGCTTTTACTTATTAATGCCGCGTACTTGTAGAGAAGCAGCAAAAACAATTTTAAAAACTTTGGTTTGACCAGACCGAAATTCCAATAACATCCGCAATTTCATGCACATCTTCACATTACAGTTTGCAACACTATGCAATGTCATTGGGTTCCAAAAAACGTTTAGAAAACTATGTCAATGTGTTTTCCCATAGGGTTTTATGCAGAACAATTATCGGAAATCTATTTGTCAAAATCAAACTCTTAACTGAACAAAGTGACTGTATCCAAGTTGTAGTTATTGCATGAATACTGTCTTAATTTTAATATTTGTTTTGTTTTTACCTTCTTAATTTCTCGATCATTTATACCGAAGTAACTATTAACCAATGTTTTACGTGGTTTCATGTGAAAGACAACTCTGTTCTTATGAACTGATTTTTACACCATCCAGGTATGAGTTGGGGAATATCACTCGAATATATTGGGCTGGCCTGTTTGAAGTCAGGAGCCTTTAATTCAATTCTGTTGTTGTCGTCGGTAGCTGTATGCATATTTTTTTTTCTTCTTAAATTATTGTTAATCATAAAGGGCCACCATTAATAAAATTATATTATATTGCACGGAGGAGTAGTGGGTGATAGACAGGTTTGAAAATGAAAAGTCTAACCTGGTGTAAATAAAAAAAAAAACAGGCACAAGAATATGAATGAAGAGTGACGCTTCAGTACCAACAGGTGAAATGTACTGTTGTTTGTCCCCCTCCTAACCCTCCTGGTAAAAATTAAACCAGAAAAGTGCTTTGCGTGTTTCTCGTTTCTCGTTTTTTATATAGACTAGACCGTTGGTTTTCCCGTTTGAATGGTTTTACAGTAGTAATTTTGGGACCCTTTATAGCTTGTTGTTCGGTGTGAGCCAAGGCTCCGTGTTGAAGGCCGTACATTGACCTATAATGGTTTACTTTTATAAATTGTTATTTGGATGGAGAGTTGTCTCATTGGCACTCACACCACATCTTCCTATATCTATTTGGACGCAATATATTCATAATTTTTTTCCGTTTTGTCACCAGGAGCAAAAGAAGTTAAGTAACCATATGCTAGCAAATTATTGAAGCTCACGTCTTAATTGTTAGTCATAAAAATAAAGAGAAAATGTATGGTTACCAATAACAATCTACTGGAGACAGAAAACGTTGGTATAGGCAATGGTCTGGATTGGGTTTCTTTAATGTTTTAGGTCATTTTTCTCTAATCATTATACTTTTTGCCAATTATTCTCTATTCTTTATATTCTAACACCGCATTATTCTCTTTTTGTTTAATTTTTGGTCCATTTTCTTTATTCTTTATATTTGTTGCCCATTATTCTCTATTCCGTAACCAACCCGTGCACACTCTCTAGTATAGGTCACCATATAGCCTTCACAAAGGAGTAAAAGTCATCACGAATAGGCCTGAATGGCAAAATGATTGAATGCTAATCCAATTTTGAATTGTGAACTTTCGGTATTTGTTTTTCAATCAAACGATCTTAATAAAAAAAAAAAAAAACAGATTATCGTCGTGAATGTTCGTGTAACAGTACTAATACTGACAGATAGACCTAGGTCATCAGTTTTAATCATCTTAGATTACTAACCTTTTACAACTTAAAAGTAAAGATCATGCATCCTTATTGTTCAGAGTTATAAAGTTTTTTCCATTCCTCGACATTATCTCCAATTTAAATACTATTGATCTGATAACCGCTGTGCATACTTTAACGACAGGGCTAGTTTTCTTATAGATAAGTAGTAACCTCCTTGTCAATTTGATGTTGTAATCAATCGTTTTATTTTTACCATCTTTATATAATATTCCATTGTATTATTTCAATTTGTGATTCATTTGATATTTAAATATAATAATTTTATATTTTATTATAGATAAAAACAAGGAAATTTGAAAGTCTTTTATTCATTAATCACCTTAGATCAAATCATTAGTCAGGCGGTCTATTCTAACTACATTAAGTAGTAAATACACCGGGGTATCAATGGCTATATAAAAGGAAAGGAAAACACTGAACAACGTAAAACGAGAATTAAATAGAGCAAAATACAGAAATTGAATCCAAATGTAGATGCTTTTCTTGTTTAGCGAAATCAAAAACGAAAAACGAAAACACTTTCGTTTTTCGTTTGGTTTTTGAGAAATCAAAAACGAAAAACGAAAACACTTTTGTTTTTCATTTTGGTTTTTGAGAAATCAAAAACGAAAAATGAAAACACTTTCGTTTTTCGTTTTTTGTTTTTGATATTTCAAAACGAAAAACGAAAACACTTTTGTTTTTCATTTTGGTTTATGAGAAAGCAAAAACGAAAAATGAAAACACTTTCGTTTTTCGTTTTTTGTTTTTGATATTTCAAAACGAAAAACGAATCGACGCAAATATACACGGACCGAAAACACTTATGATTTTCATTTTGGTTTTTGAAAAATCAAAAACGAAAAATGAAAACACTTTCGTTTTTCGTTTTAGTTTTTGAGAAATCAAAAACGAAAAACGAAAACACTTGGTTTTCATTTTGGTTTTTGAGAAATCAAAAATGAAAAATGAAAACACTTTCGTTTTTCGTTTTTTGTTTTTGATATTTCAAAACGAAAAACGAATGGACTCAAATATACACGGACCTTTAATGCTTTCTTTTCTTTTCTTTTCTTGTCTCTGGTGTTAGTTCTAGTTTAGTGGAGTAAAATTAACCCTGTAAGCTGTAAAACTAATCTTCCCTGAGGCCCTCATGAAATACATTTGAATATAACAAACAAAGAAAAACAAATTAATCAAACAAATACACACATAAGCTAATGTCATCACAAACTTTTCTGAATTCATTTTAAAAATTTAATTTCCACAATTAGTTAATATAAAATGCTAAAAATAAACAAAATTTCAATTATCTTCATTGTTCCTGTCCTGGAGTGGTAATATCAGAAACTGGACACAATCATCTCTACATTATCTGTCCGGGTTTAGATTAAGACTGATTTACAGCTCTTCTTAACCATTTTATAATTGATAGAAGATATGAAACTTTCATTCTGGAGGGTTAAGATTAAGACAAAGTCTTTAAAAAATGTACAAAACTTACCTTTATACATATTTTTTTTTTCTAAAATTAGATTGATTTGATGCTTTGTCTATTTTTAACTATGACTCTACTTGCAATTTCTATTAATTGTGCAATACATCTCTGAATTTGGATTCAAATTAAATATTTGATATAGCATATTAGCTTCTGACACAGAATGTTTTTTTATGAAATCAAACAAAGTTTAATTTTGGACCCTTTAGACCTTAATATGATCCAATTCAAAAACAGGGCCCAAAATCCAAATTCTATATTCCCGTTTAGATTCAGCATATTAAAGAACCCCAAGAATTCAAGACTTTGAATTAAACCCCATTGAAATTGGTCAAAAGAAATAATCAATTTATACAAAGTATTACAAAAGTATTGTTTTTTGGCCACTTTTTTCCTAAACCGTTAGGGTCATAACCCCAAAAAATCAATCCCAACCTTCTTTTTATGGTATAAAATCTTGTGGCACAATTAAATAGCAATCCATAGACGCAAGTTATTGTCCAGAAACCAGAAAATCCTAGTTTTTGGCCCCTTTTCGGTCCATAATTCCTAAACGATTTGGCCATGACCCCCAAAATCAAACACAACCTTCCTTTTGAAGTATGGAACCTTGTGGTAAAATTTCTTAGAGATCCATACACTTATACACAAATTATTGTCCTGAAACAAGAAAAATGCTTGTTTTGGCCCCTTTTTGACCCCTAATTACTACACAGCTACGACAATAACCCCCAAAATCAATCCTTACCTTTCTATTGTAGTATGGAATCGTGTGGTAAAATTTCATAGAGATCCATACACTTTGTCTCTTGTTATTGTCTGCGAACAAGAAAAATGCTTGTTTTTTTTTCCCATTTTTGGCCCTTAAATACTAAACAACTAAGACAAAAAAAAAAAAATAGTAATCCCAACCTTCCTTTTGTGGTATGGAACCTTGTGCTAAAATTTCATAGAGATTCATACACTTATCCTCAAGTTATTGTCTGCGAACCAAAATGTCTTCGGACGACGACGCAGACATCGCCATAGCATAAAACGAACGCAAAAATTTTGCGCTTACAAGGTTATTGCAAATCCAAGAACCCGTCGAGAGCAAAAACTAGTACATATGCGCTAACAAGGTTATTGCAAATCAACGAACCAAGAACAAACACCAGAGTCATGAAAATAAAAAAAAAGAAAATAATTTAAAAGGTGCAAAGTATGAAATACAAATAAGGATCAAATAAGTAGCGAATACCTAACAGGGTATCAGTTGAGCGCACAAACTGCTACATATGTGCTTATAGGCTTAATTTAACTCCACTAAACTAGAACTAACACCAGAGACAACAAAAAATAAAAGAAAAGAAAACATTAAAAAGGTGCAACGTATAAAAAGCGAATAAGGAACGAATAAGTAATAGGATATCAGTCCAGCGCAAAAACGATAACATACGCGCTTAAAGGGTAATTTCACCTCTACGACCCACGAAATAACACTAGAGACAAGAAAAGAAAGCATTTAAAAGGTGCAACGAATAAAAAAACAAATTAAAGAACCTTAGTGAGCGCGCTCACATACCCCACGTCCCAACATTGTCACTGGAGAAATAAAATAAATGTAAGAAAAAAAAATTGTATAAGAAAAAAAATTGAATCATAATTTCCTGTCGATATGCACATGTACATAGTATGTCCTTATTATCTACAAAGTTTCATGAAATTCTGTTGTGTGCATGGTTTCAGAGGAGTTGCGATGACAAACTGTTGCAGTAGTATATTGAAGCAAATAGGTTCAAAGGGGCGTAACTCCTAGAAAAATAATTGAATCGTAATTTCCTGTCGATATGCACATCTGCATAGTGTGTCCTTATTATCTGAAAAGGTTTCATGAAATTCTGTTGTGTGGTTTCAGAGGAGTTGCGATGACAAACTGTTGCAGTAGTATATTGAAGCAAATAAGTTCAAAGGGGCGTAACTCCTAGAAAAAAATTAAACCTTAATTTCCTGTCGATATGCACATCTACATAGTATGTCCTTATTATCTAAAAAGGATTCATGAAATTCTGTTGTGTGGTTTGAGAGGAGTTGCGATGACAAGAAACAGGACTGACGGACTGACGGACTGACGGACGGACAGACAGACGGACGGACGGGTCAAAAACATTATACCCTCCGCAACTTCGTTGCGTGGGGTATAATTAGGAACAAAGAGTAGCGAAAAAGGAACAGGGTATCAGTCAAGCGCAAAAACGGGTACATACGCGCTTAAAGGGAGATTTAACCTCTACCAACCAAGAACTATCACCAGAGACATGAAGAGAAAAGAAAGGAAAAGAAAACATTAAACAGGTGCAACGTATAATAATCGAATAAGGAACAAATAAGTAGCGAATAAGAAACAGGGTTTCAGTCGAGCGCAGAAACTGGTATATATGCGTTAACAGGGTTATTTTAACTCCAATAAACTGGAACTAACACCAGAGACAAGAAAATAAAAGAAAGAAAGCATTAAAAAGGTGCAACGTATAAAAAGCGAATAAGGAACTAATAAGTAACGAATAAGTAACAAGGTATCAGTCCAGCGCAAAAACGGTAACATACGCGCTTAAATGGTAATTTCACCTCTATAAACCACGAACTAACACCAGAGACAAAAAATAAATGAAAAGAAGGTATTAAAAAGATGCAACGTATAAAAAGCGAATAAGGAACGAATAAGTAACAGGGTATCAGTCGATCCCAGAAACAGGTACGTACGGCTAATAGTCACCTTTACGAACTAAGACCCAACAACAGAGACATGAAAATAAAGCAGTAAAAGGATGCAAAGTATAAAAATCGAATAAGGAGCAAATAAGTATCGAATTAATAACAGGGTATCAGTCCAGCCCGGAAACGGGTACACACGCGCTTATAGGGTTATTTCACCTCTACGAACCCAGAACCAATACAAGAGACACGAAAATAACGCAGTAAAAAGGTGCAACGTATAAAAGTCGAATAAGGAACAAATAAGTAGCGAATAAGTAACAGGGTATGAGTCAAGCGCAAAAACTGGTACCTACCCGCTAAAGGTTGCACTTTGTAAATATAGCTGTTTCTCAAACCATGCCTCTTTTGGGGAGATATATAATATTCATAGATAATTTGATTTGTTGACATACTGGTTCCCAGATATGATTTCTATGTTTCATTTCATAGAGGCATAACTTGGGACTGTTACCAGTATAAAAAACATACTATTGCGGTGAAAAATGAATTCTGAATTAGGCAAAAAGAAAAGGTAGGGGTTGTACATAATTTTAGTATAAGTTTAAAGTCTAACAAGTTCAGGGCATATAAATGTTGAAAATATGCCGAACAGCCCTATGTTTTGACCTTTGAATAAAATAGTAGTGCATATCAACTTTCCATTCTAGGATATAATTTTTCACGAAACTTCATAGTAAAAGTGTCACAGTTTTAGCCACAAAGGGAGTTCCTATGGGAAATTGCATTGTCTATATTTACAGCAATGCAACCTAAAAGGGTAATTTCACCTCTACAAACCAAGAACTATTACCAGAGATCAGAAAATAAAGCATTAAAAGGGGGAAACATATTAAAATCGAATAAGGAACGAATAAGTAACGAATAAGGAATAAGTAACGAATAAGTAACAAATAGGTAACGAATAAGGACTAAGGAATACGTAACGAATAGGTAACGAATAAGGAATAAGGAATAAGTAACCAACTTGACGACCTGACTTGTATCAAAACAGGACTATCTGTTATAGACTTTGAACATTTAACGAATGACGTCTTATACTACAGGGGCCTCGGTGGCTGAGTGGTCTAAGTATTCGAACTACTGTATCACTAGCCAGTCAACACTGAGGTTGTGAGTTCGAATCCCGCACGGGGCAGGTGCACTCGACTCCAATCTTAATTGACTAGGATTGTCTGTTTTCCTACCGAAGGTCGGTGGTTTTCTCCGGGCACTCCGGCTTCCTCAACCAATAAAAACTGACCGCCACGAAATAGCACAATAGTGTTGAAAGTGGCGTTAACACCAATCAACCAATCAATCAATCAATCTTATACTACAGGCAAAGTCAAGAACGAACTCTTGTAAACGCCTTATATTAAATATAGCTGGTAAGCTCGTGACGACGCAAAACCAACTGAATTTCTTTCAAATCTATAGAAGGTATGATATAAGAAGATGTGGGGTAAATAGCTTTGAAAAAAACCCCAATAAACACAATAAAACCATTGAGAAATCAAACAAAGTGTTTATATTTTCATTCATTGTTGATGTCACATATACCGTCACATAAGGCAGAATCACCAGAATTCTAGTAACCAATTGCGATTCTCTTAAATGTATTTGGAAAGACCTTGCAGAATTGTGAGTCCTTGGTGCTCTTCAGCTTCGTGCTTTATTTGACCTTTTTTTTGGCTTTTTTGTGTCTTTTGTGGACGGGACGCACGTCTGGCGTTCAAAAATTTTAATCCTGGTATCTATGATGAGTTTATTTATAGTCATAATAATACCTAAGTCGATTTGAAAAAAACGTTTGCCTAAATATGTGAAAAGTAGTCTAAACTATATTCTTATATCAACTATTGTTGAAATGGGGATGTACCAATGTTAATTCATCTTTTTATATTGTTTAACAATGCATTCTTCTGAAGAGATCTCTATTTTTGTTTTAAATCATACTGGCACTTATTAATTCAGTTATATTACAGTATTTATGTTCTGGACCGATGGATGGGCTGAGGGTCATAGTAAAAACTGGACATGGTCATCAACTAGATCCACTACAAATGCAGAGCTGACCCAACAACTTAAAGCTAGGGGCACGTTTCTAAATCCTATCACTTGTTTGTGGATATATAAACATGTTGGGCCATACTAGAAAATCATAATGTAGGTACATGCAATAATCCTTTGTGTGAAGTGAAAATATATCCTGAATAGAATTTCGTAACAGATTTAATGAAATACAGCGTTCTATGCGAAAGTTCTAACGTTTTTTTCAGAAAATTGTATTATTTTAAAACAGAAATCAATTCATGGGTCTTAAGCTTACTTATTGACAGTAGGATTTTAAGTAGTATTAGTATATATTTGTTAATAGAGTAGTATCAATATTATCATTTAAAACTTTCTAGAGTATCCCTACGTGATAAAGCTATCAGTTTATCAGTGGCGAAGAGTTATTCTGAAATAACCTTTATCGTGAACGTTCAAACTCAAATATTTAAGAGCCAATGCTATATAAATACTCTTATATAAAAACTTAATCAAATTTCAAAGGTACAAATGAGAAAACGCTTTAAAACTGTTAAAGTATCTAAAAGAAACGAAGTACTTATAGCTTAGTGATCTCGAAGTTGTGGATGTTATGAATACCCAACATATAATATGATTTTGGAGCAATTAAGTACTCTTCATTTAAATTCTTTATCGTTCATGAAAAATCTTGAATGCCTCAATAAAGAATTTTTAAATAGCAGAAAATTATCTTTTTCCTATATATTCACCTGCATCTTTCACAATGTTGGTGACGTTTTCTGATTAAATGTATACATTCGATCATAAATCGACTTGAAATAAGAATTATTATTAAGGTTATAAAACATGGAATAAAACATTCTATTTTACATATTCTAAATTCATCTAATTTATTCTAGTTATTATAAGTCCCTTATCAAATGGCAAAATCAAAAGCTCAAACACATCAAATGAATGGAAAACAACTGTCATATTCCTGACTTGGTACATGCATTTCCTTATGTAGAAAATGGTAGATTAAACCTGGTTTTATAGCTAGCTAAACCTCTTACTTGTATAAGAGTCGTATAGAATTCCATTATATTGACAACAATGTGTGAGCAAGACATGACTTACTTGACTTAATCCACTTCGTCCCATGGGGTCATAGGGCGACCACAGTGGCTTTCTATCATTTCCTGTCCTTGGCTAGTTTCCCAATGTTCTGTAGATCAGAGGTTAGATCTCTGTGCCAGGTGGTTTTTGGTCGCCCTCTTTTACGATGGCCCTGAGGATTCCAATCTAACGCCTGTCTATTTACGTTTGTTTTGTTTTTACGTAACGTGTGTCCAATCCATTTCCATCTACGTGTTGTAACCGTTCTTTCCATTGGTTCCTGTCTTGTCCTTTTCCATTATTCTTTGTTGCTAATGGTGTTTGGCCACTTAACTCCAATAATGTTTCTTAGGCACCTGTTCATGAAAACTTGTAATGTTTTGGTAGACACAGCTGTTAGTCTCCAAGTTTCTTACCCATAGAGAAGTATAAATTTTACATTTGAGTTGAAGATCCTGATTTTGGTGTTTGTTCTGAGTGCTTTGCTCCTCCAGACTGGTTTAAGGATAGCAAAGGCTTGTTGTCCTTGTCTTTTTCTAGGTTGAATATCTTCATCTGTCCCTCCTGATCTACTGATGACACTTTCAAGATATGTGAATTCTCGGACATCCTCAATTTCAGCATCTCTCACTTTGGTTTTGTTAAGTTGGTGTGCGTTAACCCTCATAGATTTTGTCTTTTGAGCAATACATAATAGGTAAAAATGTCAAAAAATGGGGTACATCGGTCAACATTGTGTTATAATCTAATGGACAGAAACGCTTAGTCGTATTTTCAGTATGTTAGTTCATAAGGTTACAGTTCACACATCCGACACTCGAAGCGAGCAAGCTACCCGAAACCATCGAGATGGTTTGCATCCATTTGATACAATTATTCACAAATTTACCACAATGCGTTTAAATATTTTTTTTTTTCACCTCTGATGTAACATATGTTTCTTATATATATATAATCCGATTTTATTGAATACATGTACAAATATTGAAATGTAACAAGAAATTGTTGGAGTCAGTTTATCAGTTAAATAAAAACGATGCATTTGTCTTTAATTTATCAGGAAGATAGACATTGAAGTATGAGATATATGAATAGAAGTCAACATTTCAGATATATCTGGGTAAAAGTATCTAACCAAAACATCAATTAAAAACGCCCAAAAACGTTTTCAGATATGTGTTTATTGAAATATGTGTATAGCACTTTGAAAATGGATTTTAATTTACTGATTGTGTAGTTCAAAGGTATTTCATTTGATTTCCAATGGTTTATAATTGATATAAGTCGCATTTCAGTATTTGCTAAAACATGTATATATAGCCGCGTAATTTGGTGTCATTTCTTTGCCGGCAAGTACATAAATGGTAAGGATTTTTGTTCGTTTTTAAATCTGTTTTGCATATTTTTAATTTAAGCCTTTGTACAGGTATATTTCCATCGACCTTTAAGTCTGCAAGAGTATCACCTATCCATAAAAGTGGCGACGTCAAAGATATGAACAACTATAGACCAATATCTGTACTTCCAATTTTATCAAAGATTTTTTAAAAGATTATTTATTCCCAAATTTACAAATATTTGATAGAATTTGATTTGATTTATAAGTACCAGTCTGGGTTTAGACACGGCCATTCCCGTCACTCAGCTCTAACGAAAATTGTTGAAGAATTGTTAATTAACATGGATCAAGGAAACTACATGGGAGTTTTATTCTTAGATTTTAAAAAAGCTTTTGGTATTGTAAATCACTCAATTTTATAATCAAAATTAGAAATGTATAAGTGTGATTATCTATCTTTTAAATGGTTCAAATCATATTTATCAAACAGGTCTCAAAAAGTAAAAACAAACTAGAACACACCCGCGACATCACGGGTCCGTGACTCAATTATAGTACCTACGCCTTATTTATAGCCCGGATTTTGAGTATTCGTATTGTCATCTGATAAAGTCATGCTGATTTTAAAGTGCACAGTTTTCTATGCTTTCAAGATCCTTCTGTTTGAACCCGTCCTGGTTTTCTTACTACAATGAACTCACTATTACCCAAATTTGATTTTTTAACTAATTAACAAAAACTAACAGTGGTATTGAGTTGGAAGAAAATAGACTTGTTAAATAGTGTATTATAGTGTAACATAGATATAAAACAACTACTGGAAAAATTCCATGTTCTCCTGAAAGAGGAGGGATTTACAGAAGATAACATGTAACCACAACCGGAAACTACATGTGACATATACTATAGGTATCGGTATCGGATTCGACCCGGAAATTGTTAATTATTGGTAATATTAATCATGTGGAAAACAAAACGGCCTAGAATGGTGTAATTTTTAAACAACACTATTGTCCTATATTAGTTATATATAAAGTTGGGTTCTTCGATTCGTCGTTTTAACATCATGCCGGCTAACAAATTGGACCTCGTTATTTTAGTAGTATAGATACCAACATATCTTCAGGTAAAAAAGTGACATTTGGTGTACCGCATGGCAGTATTTTAGGCCCTTTGTCATTTCTTTTATATATTAATGATCTCCCACTTCAACTAAACCATACAAAGCCTGTTTTGTAAGCGGATGACACAACACTTAAATACTCTTCAAATTGCGTTGATGATATATGTGATAAACTTAATGACGAAATAGCAACATTTAAAATATGGTGTGAAAATAATGATATGATTTTGAATATTAAAAAAATCCAAATCTATGTTGGTTGGATCACATAGGAAGCTTCAAAGCATACAAGAAACATTGAAGATAGAATATAGTGGAATTCTTTTACAAAATGTAAACAGTGAAAAATTACTTTGCTTTTTAATCGATGATTGTCTTTCATAGAATCAACAAATGAACAAATAAAATTGAGAATGGAAATGGGGAATGTGTCAGAGAGACAACAACCCGACCACAGAACAGACAACAACAGAAGGTCACCAATAGGTCTTCAATACAGCGAGAAATTCCCGCACCCGGAGGCGTCCTTAAGCTGGCCCCTAAACAAATATATATACTAGTTCAGTGATAATGGACGTCATACTAAACTCAAATTATAAACAAGAAACTAAAAGTAAAAATAATACAAGACTAACAAAGGCCAGAGGCTCCTGACTTGGGACAGGCGCAAAATGCGGCGGGGTTAAACATGTTTATGAGATCTCAACCTCCCCTATACCTCTAGCCAATGTAGAAAAGTAAACGCATAACAATACGCACATTAAAAGTCAGTTAAAGAGAAGTCCGAGTCCGATGTCAGAAGATGTAACAAAAGAAAATAAACAAAATGACAATAATACATAAATAACAACAGACTACTAGCAGTTAACTGACATGCCAGCTCCAGACCTCAATTAAACTGATTGAAAGATTATGTCTTCATCATATGAATATCAGGCACAATCCCTCCCGTTAGGGTTTAGTATCATACCATCATAAAATATATGAGAAGAGCATAACCCGTGTCATGCCAACAACTGGTTTTAAATAAATGTGTTTAGTTCCGATGCAAAGATCCTACAAGTGAATCAACATTAAAGCCTAAATATGCAATCTTTAATGACCTGACAACAGTATCGTAACTATATCCCTTCTTAATAAGTCTATTTAAAGGTTTTGTTAGCTTCTGAGGTGAATACTGACATTTTAGTGCTTTATAAAGAATATTACCATAAAAGATTGGATGTGAAATACCTGAACGTATAAGAAGTCTGCATGTTGAGCTATATTTACGAATGATGTCCTTGTACCGATGATAAAATTTAGTAAATGTTTTGACTAGTTTGTGATATCGAAAACCCTGGTGTAATAATTTTCAGTAATACATAAATTTCTTTCGTTAAAATCTGAAACGTTGTTACATACACGAGCGAATCGTACAAGTTGAGATATATAAACACCGTAAGATGGTGACAAGGAACGTCACCATCTAAAATGGATAATTAACGATAGGAAATGAAAATCATCTCTTTTATCATAAATTTTTGTATTAAGCTTTCCGTTAATGATATGGATATCAAGATCGAGGAAAGGGCAGTGGTCATTGTTAGTATTAGCTTTATTTAAAGTAAGTTCAACAGGATAAATTTCTTTAGTATACATACTGAAGTCGTCATTATTGAGAGCCAATATATCATCCAAATATCTAAAAGTATTATTAAATTTTGTATCAGATGTTGTTTCGATGGGTCTTTGCTAATTTTAGTCATAAATTGTAACTCATAGCAATACAAAACAGGTCCGCAATAAGTGGTGCACAGTT